>VRYO01000100.1:19609420-19691537 GCA_009812075.1 Sialia sialis | reverse complement strand
CCCGACATTCCCCAGACCGAAGGTGGGAGGTTCAAGGGGATCCCCGCGCATCTTCCCCAACCGCAGCATCTCCAAAACCCTGTGGTGCTCCCACAAAACCCTCTCCGGCCTTTGCAACCTGCAATGACGGTGACGGCGGCAGCGAGCGCATTCCCTGCCCCATCCCTGTCCCCATCCTCATCCCTATCCGCATCCCCATCACCATCCTCATCCACCTCCCCGTCCCCGTCCCCGTCCCTGTCCCCACGCCGGGAGCCGCTCCAGCCCCGGCTCGGGTACCGCGTCCCCGCCGAGGCGGCGGCGAAGGCCTGCGGTGGCGGCCCCACGGCCAGGCTCGTCCTTGTCCCCCGCGCCCGCATTGTCCCCACCTCTTGTAGTCGGAGGAGAAGATGCCGCCGCTGGCGGGGTCGTGGCCGTACTCGGGCTCGCCCAGGCTGGAGGAGCCGCCCTTGTCCTCGCCGTAGGCCGGGCTGGCGGCCATGGCGGCGGGAGGGATGCGGGATGCGGGGGGGACGCGGGAACTGATGTCAGCGCGGGCGGGGACGGGCCCGGCTCCGGCCCCCGCCCGGAACGACCCCCGCCGCCATCGGGAACGGGAGCAGCCCTGCGGCCCCGGGGGTCCCCGCACAGCCCCGCACCTGCACGGCTCCGGCAGCGGGACGCGCGGGGTTCCAGGAGGAGCAGTGCTGGAGACATTGATGCGGTGTAGTGACTGCCGCTGAGCTCTCAGCCGCACAACACCAGCCCAAAGTCATGAAAATCTATAGTTACAGTAACAGACATTGTTGTGTGCGATCATAATTAGACATATTTAAAATATATTACGTTATAGTAAATAATATTATATGTTCGGATGTTATATTATGTATTATTATATCTTACCATATTACATTTTTATACCATTCTAATGTATGTAATGTAAAATATATGTATAAATGTAATAGTGTGTGCAGTATACAGAATATACACTTAGTTATATATTACATCTAATTTATATATTCTATTACATGCTGCATACTATATATCATATATTTCATGTTACTTATTACATTACGTTATAATATATTACAGATTTCACTAATTGGGCAGTACTATATATTTGTCATATTCAATTATACTATATCATAGATAATTCATAAACCATTCTTCATTCTACCGTTTATATATGATATAATATATGCAATATGTTCTGTATGCTATATGTCATACTATGTTATATTGCAGATTTCATTAATTCTACTATATAGTATATAGTATTTCATGTAGTACATATCACATATTGCATGATAATATTAAATATTTTATAATCTGTATTCCACATCATAGTATATGTGATGTATGCTATCTGGATTATTATATATATCAGATATGGTATTAATTTATATTATTCTTATAGATATTGTTATAGATATTGTAGTTTGTATTTAATATTATTATCAATAACAGGATAGGAATTATTATATACAAGATATATTATCAGATATTAACTATACTGCAGATGTTTAATACAAATATTATAGATATGTCCATGCATATTATGATGTTTCATATGGTAATATATTATATAATGTATATCTATAAATTGTATCTGTCATAAGACATCATTATTGATATTATTATAGTTGAGATTTTGTTTGCAATTCTTTGATTTTTTTTTCCAAGGTACTTCATATTATTGGCAGATATTCCCCCTATTATTTCTCCAGGCAACTCACCAGCCCCAGAGCTGGTGCGGATGGAGAGGCACTGACCCCATCCCACAGGAGTGAGGCAGCAAGGGAAAACGGCCAAGGTTTAAGTAGCAGAATTGGATAAGGCATTTAATTAAAGGACAACAGTTAATCTTCAGGCCAGACACACACTCACTCCAGCCTTCCCTGGGACCCCACAGCCCTCCCAGGGACCCCAAGCCTGCTTGGATGTCAGACCTTCCTGGAGACCCTGCTGCTCTCCTGGAGACCCCACCCCTCAGGAGAGACAGAGAAGAGCCAGACTCCACTTTCTTTTCCCCCTACAAACACTGATAAAATCCCACTGGAAATTCCCTTCTCCCTGTTGAGCTCCCCCAGCTCTTCCAGCTTTCCTTCCTATGGGAAATGCTCCAGACCCCTGATGACCCTTTGTGGTGTCTCTCCACAGTATGTCCCTGTCTCTTTCATGATGGACACCCCAGCACAGGACCCAGCACTTCAGGATCACTGTGGGTTGGTGACTCACTCCCCCTCACTGCAGATACACTCTACCCCATCGACTGGACCAGTAAGGAGGAGGTTGACCAGGACTGGATACAGAGTTGAACCCTGGGGTACACCACCAGTCTCCAGACAGACTTGAACCAGCCCTTGGACCCACTTTCAACCCAGCAGTCCACAGAATACTCATTTTTATGCTCAAAATTAAATGCCAGCAGTGAAAGAGGCAGATGTTTGCCTCAGGAGGCCCTGGGGAGCAAAAGCAGCCTCTCCTTTCAAGGTGTGTCAAGGTGGGACATCACTTGACATTGGCTTCTGGGAAAGTGAGAAAACAACAAATCAAACAGGGTTGGCACAGGGTTTATTGCCACACTGACAGGAAGACTGACAAATCACTGGTGCAGTTCTGGTCCCCAGGTGAGGATGCTCCAGCCCCACATGTTCCCCAGGAGCACTGTCACCTCCATCACTGCAGTGCTGGGGACACCTGGGAAGAAAGAAGAGGTTTGGTGACACCTGGCGGGAGCAGGTGCCAAGGTGTCCCAGGTGGCACCTGATGTGGTGGTGGCACCCACCATGGCACCAGCAAGGTGGCCCAGCCCCAGGAGGGCGAGGGCGAAGTGGATGCAGTTGCAGGTGATGGTATTGTACTCCACTGGCTGCTCCATGGCCGCCCGGATCCGCCGCTGCAGGGCGGCCACGTCCAGCGCTCCCTTCCTCCGGAGCACCTTGGCTGGGCCCCGTGCCCGCAGGAGGTGGCTCTTGCTGTGCTTAGCCACGATGCCTGACGGTGACATCCCTGAGCTGCCTGCAGGGCAAAGTGGGCTCTATACCCCATGTCCCTTCCATGGAGATGTCCCCATGCCATGACACCTCCTGGGGCTCACCTTCCAGGTGGATGATCTCCCCGTCACCGCAGTAGATGCCAGCGTGGGCACTCCACCAGCCAGGGCCTCTGGAGGCCAGTGGGAAGAGGAAGAGGTCCCCAGGCTGGGGCTCAGCCACTCCATTGGGGACCATGTTGAAGTGTTGTCCCAGCAGCCCCTCACAGATGAAGAACCCTGCCGTGGTCACTGCCCCAGTCACTGCCTGGGGACCCAGCCACGTTTCAGGGCCACCGGTGCCCTGGGCACTGTGGCAGCATCACTGACCTGCTGCCTTATCCCACATCCCTGGTGGCTTAAGCACAGCTTGGGTCTAGAGTCTCCATGGATGGAAACCCTCTGGGATGGGTCTGCCTCCTCTAGGTGCTGAAGCACCCGTGGGTGCTGAGGAAAAGGCAGGGTGTGCAGGATTCATCCCAGTTGTGCCAGGGGTGAGACAGGCAGTGCAGGGCACAGGGGCAATGCCAGCACTTACCTGCCTGGAGCTGCCCACCTGGAGGGACAAACACCTTGCATCAGCCACAGTGGCACCCATGTCATGGCTCAGTCCTGGCCTGCCCTGCTGCCACCCCCTGCCCAGCACCCCCAAACCTGCCGCACCCAGGAGTCCAGCCAGTGCCAGGGCTGGAGGAACAGCCAGTCTGGTGCTTGCAGGGTCTGAAGGAAGGAGCTCACCTGTGGGGAGAGGCGGCAGGGCAAGACGGGGACCTGTCTGCTTCTGACAGCCATCCCCTGCCACCACCCATCTCTGCCAGCACACAGTCCAGCCCAGCCCAGCCTCCCAGGACACACAACCCCCCTCCACCTCCCGCCCAGACCCAGCACCAGACAAGTCCCAGCTGTGGGGTCCAGGGGCGCTGGGTGCTATGGCAGAGGAGTGGGATCACGTGCATGCAGGTGTCCTTCTTGCCGGCTCCCCCTTTACCTGGGCGAGGAGATTCATCTGCAAGGAGAAAACACGATGTCCCGAGAGCTGGGGACAGGTACCCGATACCTTGGGGACTTCTCTGTCCCCACAGCTGTGGTGACATGTCACCCTGCTGAAACCCAAGCTGCAGCCTCAGTGCTCGTTCTGTGCCCTGCTGCCTCACCCTGGGGTCACCTCCAAGTCCCCTCACTCCACTGTGGTTCCCAAGCTGCCGCTGCTCCCAAGGTGGCTGCGGGGCAGGACCTCAGCCCGCCCCAGCAAGCACCACGGTGGCTCTTGGCACCAGCACATGGCTCCACCAGTGCCTGGGAATGTGCCCAGACCGGCTGAACCGTGGCACTGTGCCCATCTTGTAGGGCCAGTCCCAGGGGGACAAACTCAACCTGGTGTGACATTTCATCCACAAACTTCCTGAGTGACCCCGAAGGAGTAGTGAAACAGCCCTGTGGCTACAGTGCCCTGGTAACCAGTGAACACTAGGCATATGACAAATCACCTCTTGGTGCCAAAATCCTCTGGTCCGGGGATGCCATCAGTCTGTGCCCAGCCCCATGTCCTGGGGACGGCCACCAGCCTGTCCCCAGTCCTGTCCCCCAGAATGGTGCATGCCCGGGGTCAGCTCCAGAGTCACATTAAACTTTAATCCTGGTGCCAGGGGTCAGTGAAGGCTTTAGCAGGGCTCAGATGGGTGACTGTCACCCTCTGTCATCGGGCAACCTCCAAAGAATCATTTATCAAGGAGCCTCCAATAAACAAGAGCTGAATGAATAGGTGAAACCCGAGCCTGACCTGGACCCAGCTCAGTGCAGGCGGCCACATTAACCCTTCCCAGCCACCCTCAGTCCCACAGCCACCCTTCCGGAACTTCACGTCTTCTTCTTGTTGGTCTTGTCCCCTTCTGATCTCCACCATCCTCTCCTGGTCTCTGTTGTCTTGTCCACATGTACACATCACACCCTTCTCATTCCCATCCTCCCAATCCCCATTATCCCAGCTCCATCCCCTCCACCCTGATTGCATCCCACTTCCCCCTCATGATCTCCATCACACCTTCCAGGTCCCCATCATCCCCACATGGTCCCTATAGTCATGTCCTGGTCTCCACTGTCCCTTCCCGGTCACTGCTGTCAACTCCTGCTCTCCAAATTTGTCATTGTCACCGGGTCACCACCAAAACATCCAGGTTCTCATTGTCCCCTCCTGATCCTCATTATTGCCTCATCACCTCCTCCTTGTTCCCATCACCTCCTCCTGATCCTTGTGGTCATCTCTTGGTCCTCATCATCTCCCCTCCCTCCCCCATCAGCTCCTCTTGGTTTTCAGCACCTCCTCCTGGTCTCCACTGTGTCCCTTGGTCCCCAGTATCCCTCTGGATTCGTCATGTTCTCTTTGTCCCTATTGTCTACTTGTCCTCACTGTCCTGTCCCATTTCCCACCACTCTATGCCATCACCAACAGAAGTGGGACTGCCAGGACAGTGTTGCTTCCCTGGGTCACTCAGTGCCCCCAGCCAAGCCGTCCCTGGCCAGGGTGCATCCACAGCTCCCCACAGCCAGTGGGATTAGGGTGGCTGGAGCCCCGGGGCTGCTCCTGACCACAGGAGCATCACCAGCATCTTTGGGTAATTAGTAAATTACTAATTAAACACTCTCTGCCTGCTGGGGGGAAGGGGGGCAGATCCCAAGGTTTTAGGCTGGGTAATCCCGTGGCATCTGCCCCAGCATCTGTCACTGAGCCAAGTCACGACCCTGCCTCGGGCTTTAACGTTTGCTCCTTCACCCCCACACACCACCCACAGCCTCTTGGCCGTGGCATTAGGCTTGCTCGTGTTGCACCCAAAACAGGCTGGGTTGCCCTCCCATGAGTGCCCAGTTGGGTGCTCATGGAGCCCTCATCCCTGGGAAGAGGACAGGGTCCTGCTGTTCCCCCACAGGAGCAGCACCCAGCGAGATGTAATGGAGAAATGGCGTGGGAAACCATATTTTTGCAATTATTGGCTTTCCTGGGGGTGCTGATGATTGGCTGGCAGCAGATGGTTGGCCCAGCTAATCCCCCTCCCAAATCCCTGCTCCAGAGCTGGCTTTTACCAAACGGCGAGGAGGGGACGGGCAAATTAGCCGACTCAGCTGTATCGCCATGCTGCCTTCTCCCCACTGTCCCTGCACTGGCCGCCTGTGTCCCCATGGGCGGGCTGGCACGCTGGGACGCCGGGGTTCCTGGCACCCCCGGTTCAGGCACTGGGGGGTGTTTCACCCATGGGTGTGAGGTGTGCAGGCACCCAAGGGCTGGGCAGGGAGGTGACAGCTTGCTCCCTCCGCATTAGCCCAGCGTCATAATTCTGCCGCAGGAGGCGGCCACTGCCGCAGATGGTGGCGGTCAGAGATCTGGGTCAGTACAGGGGGATGTGGGTGGGACAGGGGACCCTGGGCAAGTGTGGGATCCCGGGGTGGGAGGGGGCTGGAGGCAGGGGGCATGGTGAAGGCAGGGATGGAGCTGTGGTGCGGACAGGAAGAATGGTGGAGCAATGCAGAGTCAGGAAGGGTGATGGCATGTTGCTCACATGGGAACATGGGGCCATGGTGCAGGCAAGGTGATAGAGCGAGTCACAGTGCGAACAGTTAAGGTGCGGAAACGCTTCAGGCAAAAGGGATGGAAGGAGGTTGTGGGCAGGAGGATGGAGCCGTGCCGCAGGCAGGAGGATGCAGGAATGCTGCAGGAAGCGGAGATGGAGCCACAAATCAATCAGGGATGCAGGGGGTGACCCTCAGCCCCTGGATCCACTGGAGTCACCGCTGCCAGCCCTCGGCAGGGACCTGCTACCAGTGCGTGTCCCCTGGGACACCTTCAGAGCATCGACACCCCCGAGCCCCTCTGGAAGGGGCACAGCAGGCCGGGAACCGCTGTCCTCAGCCTGCCCCATCGCCGGAGACAAGCCGGACCTGTGACGGTGGCCACTAGCCACCTCCCTGAGCGGGGCGGGGGGCGGGGGGGGTGGTTTAGCGGCTAAAGCCCACAAATCCCAAATTGTGCTGTCCTGTCACCTCCAGGGTTTAGCGGTGGTTGCGTAACCCCGGGGCCACTTGGCCCCCACCCTCTGCGGTGTCAGCAGCCCCGACATCCGCGGGGCCCCCGTGCCCGGGAGGGCATGCTGAGCAACAGCGGGGCCCCCACCGAGCATCCCCCTGCCCTCGCCATCAGGGCCGATAATTAATTACTTGGGGGCAGGGAAATTACCCCCCTTAATTACCACTTTTCGTTATTCCCCTCTAACCGCCTTAGTGAAGGGCTTATGCGCTTACAGGGCCTGGTGGGTCCCAAGGGTAGGACTGTCCATATGGGGGGTCTGCAGCCCGTCCACCTCCCACCTCTGCCGCAATCTCGGCCTCGCAGTGCTCGGGGGGTCCTGCCAGGGCGACACCTCCACGGTGGCCCCGCGGCGGGGGCGGGGGTGGCTTGGGTGTCGCGGGGTTTAGGGTTACAGGGCTGGGGCTCAGCACCTTTTTAATTCTTCATCGCGTGGCTGATTGATCCCCCCCGCCCCACGCAGACACTAAAGATTAAGAGGGTGACAAAGAGGCGGCTGCTTACACAGCGCCCGCCGCTAAGCCGCCTTGAAGAGAGCAAGGCAAGAGCCCCGCTGGCCGCAGAGCTGCCGGAGCGCACACAGCCTGGCCAGACCCTGCGCGGGCATCCAGAGCGACAGGACAGGACAGGGAGAGCTCGGGAACGCCGGCTGCGGGATGGCTGCGTCCCCGGCCGGGTCGGTGGTGAGCGCCGGGCTGGATGAGAGCCCCACGGGTAAGAGTGGTTCCGCTGGACGGGGCGCGACACGGAGGGTTTGGGGTTTTTCTCTGGGATGGCCGGGCCTCCACTGTGCTCGTTCCCCAAGATGCCTGGGGGTCTTCTTCATGGTTCTCCTCTGGGATGCTTGGAATCCCCACAGTGGTCAATCGCCGAGATGCTTGGGGTCCTCAATTGCAGTTTTTCTCTGAGATGCCTGCGATCATCACGGCCTTCTTCTGAATGCCTTTACTCCCCTTCGTGGTCCTTCTCTGAGATATCTGGGGGTCCCTATTTCGGTTCATGTCCAAGACACCCAGTGTCCCCATCATAGTTGTTTGGGATGTTTGGGTTCTCCATTGCCAACCTTCTCCAGAACGGCTGGGCTTCTCTTCATGGCTCTTATCCTGGGTGCCTAGGGCCCCCATCATAGTCCTCTAGGATGCCTGAGGTCTGCAGCTGTCATCCTTCTCCCAGATGCTGAGTCCCCATCACGGTCCTTCCCTAGGCAGGGATGCCTGCAGTGCCCAACACTCTCCATGGTATCCGTTTGTGTATCATTTGTGTTCCTTCTCCAGGACCCTTGAGGTCCCCAGCCATGCCCCTTCTCCAGGATTCCTGGGGTCCCCAGTCAAAACCCTCTCCTGGATATCCTCACTCCCCAGCCCTTCACCAGGATCTCCACAGTTCCCCACTGTGACTCTTGTCCAGGGTGCCTCATGTCCCCAGAACTGCTTCTTCTCCAGGACACCTCCCATCCCCGATTGCAGCCCTTCTCTGGGATGCTTAGTCACCTTCCTGGGACCCCTGGTGTCCCCACCCCTAAGAAAACCATTTCATTCCTTTTTTTATTTTTCAAAATTCATATGAGAGCTCATCCTGCATCACTCTGTGTGCTGAGGTGTGGGAAGATGGTGAACCCTGTGTGGAGTCCCTGAGGTGTCACCATTCATGTCCCTGGGCTGAACAGGAACCACCCCATTTCCAGGATGCTGGGAGGAAGCAGAGACTGGTGGGTGGGATGAGGGACATTGGGATGCCCAGTGTCAACCCAGATATGATGGTTCCACTTCCACAGGGCTGAGCCCAGCCCCCGGGAAAGAGCTGAGCCCGGTGCTGCTGTGCAAGGTGTGCGGGGACACCAGCAGTGGAAAGCACTACGGCATCTACGCCTGCAACGGGTGCAGTGGCTTCTTCAAGCGCAGCGTCCGCAGGAAGCTCATCTACAGGTGGGAACAGGAGTGGGAGTCCCCATGGGGCAGGGAATGGGGGGATGGGCATCCAGGGAGGCAAGAACCAGGGTCCCATGGACAGACACCATGGAGGAAAGGACACCCCGCAGGCAGGGACTCCAGGAATTGCCACCCAGGGAGTCAGGGATCCAGAGGATGGACACAGTGGGGCAGGAGGTGGGGGGACAGGCACCTAGCGGGATAGGGACATCCAGCAGAGCAGGGACCTCATGGGATGGGCACCCAGCAGGGAAGGGTTGGACACTCTGTGGGACAGGGACCTTGCAGATGGATACCCAGCAGGACAGGGAGCTTGGGGGCAGGCACCCAGTGGGGTAGGGTACCCCAGGATGGACACTTAGCAGGCCAGGGACCCCAGCGCATGGGCAATGGGTGGGGCAGAGACCCGTGGGGACTTAAAACCACGCAGGTGACAGGTATACAGGGGGAGAGGCACCCGTGGAGGGGGTGTCCAGAGCCCCCTGACGAGGCCAAAACACCCATTGAGGCAGAGCATTCACTGGGACAGGCCACCCTTGGAATGGGGACAGGGCACCCACTGGGGACTGGACACCTCTTGGGTGCCCACAGTGATGGGGCACTTGTTGGGTGGAGGGAACCCATGTGGGGAGATATGGTACCCATGGGAGAGGACCCTCCTTGGGGACAGGGGCCACCTCAGGCAGGTGCTACCTCTCCCCATAGGTGCCAGGCAGGGACGGGACTGTGCCCAGTGGACAAGGCTCACCGCAACCAGTGCCAGGCCTGCCGGCTCAAGAAGTGCCTGCAGGCTGGCATGAACAAGGATGGTAAGGCGGGGGAGGACACGCAGTGACAAATAGCAGGGAGTGACAGCAGGGTGGCCGATGCTGATGCCACCTTGTCTGCACAGCTGTGCAGAACGAGCGCCAGCCCCGCAGCACAGCCCAGGTCCAGCTGGACAGCATCCAGCTGGATGCTGAGCTGCCCCCCGAGCACGTGGCCACCACATGTGAGGTCCCCCCATCATCCTGTCCGGCTCCTCGTGGTCCTGGTGGCACTGTCACGCTGGGTCCCCGAGCGCCCACTCCACCCACCAACCATCGCTTCATGGCCAGCCTGATGACAGCCGAGACCTGCGCCAAGCTGGAGCCTGAGGACGGTGGGTGGCTGCCAGTGGAGAGGGGGGTGGCAGATGTCCCCATGGTGTGGTGACAACCAGTGTCCTCTTCCACTCCTGCAGCTGATGAGACGGTGGATGTGACGGGCAGTGAGCCAGAGCGGGCAACTGGCGAGTACCAGGTGGCACCATACCCAGCAGCCAGCCCTGAAAATATTTATGAGACCTCAGCACGTCTCCTCTTCATGGCTGTGAAATGGGCCAAGAACTTGCCTGTCTTCTCCAACCTGCCCTTCCGCGACCAGGTGGGGTTGGCAATCTCCATGAGGAATTGGAGGGTCTGCCTATGGTGCAACATGAACCCCAAAAAAAGTAGCAGCCAGCTGAGGTAGCTGAAGCATATCCACAACATTCTTAGGGTTCCCCTGCAGTTGCTTGTCAGCCCAACCAGCTATGGTGGCTATAGGTACTGGAGACTTTGGGGGTGACAGGAGTTTTGGGGTTTCCCCCCTGCTCTCCCTAGGTGATTCTGCTGGAGGAAGCATGGAGTGAGCTGTTCCTGCTCTGTGCCATCCAGTGGTCCATGCCCCTGGAGAGCTGCCCACTCCTGGCTGTGTCTGAGCCAGCCCCTGGGAAGCTGCTGCCAGCCACCCTGGACATGCGGGCGCTGCAGGAGACTCTTGGCCGCTTCAAGGCGTTGGCCGTCGACCCCACGGAGTTTGCCTGCATGAAGGCCGTGGTGCTCTTCAAACCAGGTGAGGCCACCCCCAGCACCCACCACATTCCTGTGCCCTTCCCCAGCCTGTCACCCCCTTGTGCCTGCAGAGACCCGTGGCCTGAAGGACCCTGAGCAGGTGGAGAACCTGCAGGACCAGTCACAGGTGATGCTGGGCCAGCACAACCGTTCCCACTACCCTGGGCAACCCGTCAGGTACTGCTTTCCTCATGTCTTCACGGGTGTCGCCAGGGTGGGGCACACACCCATGGCCACCGCTCCATCCCCCAGGTTTGGGAAGCTGCTGCTCCTCCTCCCAGCACTGCGCTTCATCTCCTCGGAGCGCGTGGAGCTGCTCTTCTTCCGCCGCACCATCGGCAACACCCCCATGGAGAAGCTGCTTTGTGACATGTTCAAGAACTGAACTCCCTGCTGTTAACTGGCTTGTCTGTCCCCCTGCGATGGCACCATGTCACCCACATCCTGGGTCCCCCCACCCTGGGCTGTGCAGGTGCCCGTGGTCCCATCTCTGGGGCAACGTCCAGGACTGTGGAACGCTGCTGGCAGCTGGGACCAGCTTCCCTGGGAGTGGAAGGGGGATGTCCCCAAGTTAAGTGCACAGTGCACTGGCAGCACCTCGCTGGGGACCCTCTCGATGGTGCCCCAAATGCTGGAGGAACCCAGGCAAAGCACCTTGGCACCAAGAGGACCTGCTGCCACCCAGGGGTCACCAGCCTGGGGGGACACTGATCCAGGGACGATGCCAACCTCGGGCACGGCATCAGCCACGCATGACAAGGGCCAAGGGTGGTGCCACCTGGAGACCGGGACACCCTCGGGCTGATCCCAGACCAGGGCTGGCATTGAACAGGGGTGACCCCAGACCCTCGTCCCTGTTTCAGGGTCTCCCTCTTGTGTCCTCCATTTTATACTCGGAATAAAGAGAGTTTTGCAGCCAGAGTCCCTGTGCCAATGACTTGGGTCCCCTTGGATGGGGGACTGGGCAGGACCAGATGAACGTGAATAATCTGAGTAGGAATAAATAAAAATCAATAATCTGAATTTAAGTACCTTGAAAATAAATTATTTGAATGGAAATAAACTAAGTATAAGTAAAATGAGTTATAAATAATGTGAATTAAATAATCAATATAAGATAAATAGAAAAATACGTATAAAAATAAAATTAAAATAAATAACCTGAAATCATCTGAATATAAAAAGGATAAATAAAAATAATCTGTTTGTAAATATTCTATTTGAAAAAATTCTGAATGAAATAATTTGAATAGAAATATAATGAAACTAAATAAACTGAAATACTCTGAATAGAAATTAATTGAAAATAAACTATCTTAATATAGATGAATATGAATACTCTGACTGGATAAAATGGGAATTAAATAGTACAAATACAAATAAAATGAAATTAAATAATGTTAATGGAAATAAAATGCATGTAAATTATTGGAATATAAATGTCTGCATTGAAATCTCCTTAATTAAATAATCTGAATAGAAAGAAAATAAAACTGAATAAACTGAAATAATATAAATAGAAATAAATTGAGAATAAACAAACTGCATATAAATAAGAGAAACATAATGAATCTCATTGGACATCATCAGAATTAAATTATGTGGACAGAAATAAAATGAAATAATTTGAATAGAAATAAATTGAAAAAAAATTGTCTGAATATAAAGTCTATCTAAAACTAATCTGAATAGAAGTAATCTGAAATAATCTTGATACAGAAAAATTGAAAATAAATTATATAAATGAAATAGAAATTATCAGATTAAAATAATTTGTATATAAATAATCTGTATATACATAAATAAAAATAATGTGAATAACAAGTAAGAGAGATAGAACTTCTCTGAACATAAATAATGAGAATATGAATAAGAGCATTATAAACAATCCGAAGGGAAGTGATCTGGAGCCCTGGAGTGAATCCCACCTCCTCCATCCACACAAGACTGGGACATTGAACCGCTCCATCCACACGGGCATCAGAAAAATCCACAACTTCATAACCCCATGGAAGAAACGGAATTAGCCTCAGACTCCTGGATCTGGGCAGGGGGCGGCAGAAACAGCGTCCCGCTGGGAATTCTTGGCCTTTGCAGAATGACACTTTTATTTGTCCATTTTTGTCAGTTTGTACAAGATTCTGAGCATGGGCGACGCAGGATAATATATCCTCTTACATACAGACTCTGTTTAGTTTACAAGCAGCAACTTTATAAATTACTTAGAAAACTTTTCATGAAAAATAACAATAATTCCCCTCGCAGCCCTCCAGTAGTCAGTACATTCAGCCCTCTGGAAAACCCTCTGGGGCCCCAAATCCTGCCAGGGAAGGAGTGGGGAGATGATGGGGGAAGGGGATCCTGGAACACGTCATTATCCCTCCAGTCCTGCTCAGCTGCAGCCAGAGCTGGATTTTATATATATATATGTATATATTTCTTTTACATTTGTTTTTCTTTATACATATAGCCACCAATATATTATATATATATAAAGAAACATATATTCTATATATTCTATATATATTCCATACATTTATCTGTGTCTATTTTCTTTGTATATTTTCCCTACATTCCATACAGTTTTACATATATGAAGAAATAGAGAGAAAATATATTTCTTTATATACACTGTATATTTCCTTTATATATTTCTTTACAGAGAAATACACTCTCTATATAAAGAAATATATAAATGTATGTGAAGAAACATATATAAACATACATATTAAACATACATTAAATATGTTTAAATCATATAACATTAAAGATGTTTCTACATAGAGAAGAAATACATTAAAATATATATAAAGTAATAAATATTCTTTATATATAGTACATATCTCTTTTATATACTTCCTTATATATAGAAATATGTAAAATATATACCTAAGGAAATATATAATTAATTTCCTGTATATATTTATTTATATAAAAATATATAAGCATATATATAAAGAAATATGTATTCTTTATATATATAATAGCTTATAGATTTATATATAATTATGTACTATATATAAGAAATAGAAGATACATAATAAGAAAATACATAAACGTATTCATTCTTAATATTATTTAATGTATTTTAATTATACAGACAATATTATTTTGTGTATTTTCTTTCTATATATAGAATATATATATTATTATATATGTTCTTTATATACGTATCAATTACATATATCTTCCTTATATAGGGGTTAAATATATATAAGGAAAACAAATGTATTCAAAAGGAAATTATACATATACATATACACATATACAGAGGTGTACATGTATACATATCTATATGTGTATATCTATCTGCCCGAGCCTCATCCAGCGTCCCCAGGGATGAGGAACCTGAGGATGAGGCTGCACTCCTGGCTCAGCATCTCCTCCCCCGGGGCCATTTTAGGGGCAGTTCTGGGGTTTTCAGTCCGAGGTTGGCACCAAGCGCTCGGATGCTCCCCATCCACCTTCCCAGTGCACCCAGCCTGCTCCCCAAAGCCCTGTTTTCCCCTCTGGGGCTGGGAAAATCCCGTTTTTTCCCCTGGGTGGGGGTGATTGACTTTGTCTTGCTCCACTCCCGGGATACAGAGCCCAGGCTGATGCTGTTCCCGCTCTCCCTGTGGCATGTCACTTCCCTCGTGAAAAAAAAATTAAAAGTAACATGAAAAAAAAAAAGGTCAAATTTAAAATAAAAAATAAAAAACAACCCCAATAAATAAACCATCCCTGGAATGGGCAGGGGGAGAGGGGACCAAGGAGCAGCTCAGCCAAACACAGGCGTGCTGGGAAAAGGTAATACTCAGGAAACCTCAATTTTTTGCTGTTTTCCTCATTTTTGATGGCATTTTGGGAAAGGACAAGCCCCATTCTGCCTAGGAGGACAGATCTAGCTAGCCTTTATAAATTTAATTAGCACCCTGGGGCTCCTAGTTTTGTCTTTCCAGAGGTTTTTTGGTACCCAGAGCCTCTCCAGGTGCCACTGAGGATGATGATGAGGCAAATCGGGAGGGATTACAAGCTGAGTCATTAAACTAGTATCATTAATAAATCCTGTGATGGCTTTTGGTGGTCTAATTATACCTCCAGGGATTTCTTGTTGAAAATAGAACTCCATGTTTTATTGAGTGAAGGCCAGTGACACCAAGGATGGCTCAGCCAATTGCTCCCCTCATCTCCAGCCCAATAATAATAATAATAATAACAACAACAATAATAATAATAATTAAGAAAAGAAAAAAAAAAAAGAAGTTCTGCCTGGGGAAAAATAAAAAAAATTTAAAATATATATTTACACAAAACTCCAGCATATAAACAAATATCGCTTCAAGTAGTCCTCGATTATTATTAATTATTATTATTTTTTAATACTGACAACCTCCAGGAAAAAAAACAAAAAAAGAGGAAAGATGGTTAGGTCTCATTAAAAAATAAAAAATACAAAGGGGAAAGGTGATTTTTGGCAGGTTTTAACACTTTTCCATGCACTCGGTGTTGGTGTGGATGAGGTGGTTAAAGCGTGGAGGGCTTGGCTGCAGTGGAGCCGGCTTGGGATGCTCCTGTGGGATTTTCAGGCTTGGTTTGCTCCTACCAACAGGCGATGGCGATTCGGCACAAGGATTTGGCGGCGGATGCTCCGAGATGCTCCGAGGGGAAAGGCCAGGAGACCGTCAGTGCCTCCCGTCCCTGGCCACCTGAGGGTCTCCATTTCCCCCCCAGTCATTAAGGCTACCAATAAAACCATCCCCTCTCAGCCTTTTCAATTAAGAATTCATCTCCTGCTGTTCACAAGGAAGCCATCAGAGCACTGCCAGCGGGGAAGATGCGCTGGCGTGGACGCGGCTCCAGGGTGGAGCATCTCAGACCATGAACTCATTGCTCCCCATGAGGACAAGGGGTTGGGTGGTGGCACAATCGGCCTCGGGGTTCCTCTTGTGTCCCCCTGCAGGCCCCCCATCTGGGGGCTCTTTGGTTTTTTGGGGGGAAGATTTCACACTCTTCAGTTTCTGTTTGCCTTTCTCTGGGTTGAAGGTCCCGCGTGTGGTGAACTGTGGCCGGTCCTCGGGACCCGTCAGGCCCTCGGGGCTCGCTCGGGTTTCGGGGGCCTCGCCGTGTCCCCCTGCTCGGTAGAAAGGCGATTTGGAGTACATCTGGAAGCGCTTTCGGGGCAGGTGGGGCAAACAGGAGGTGGAGGATTGGGAGGAGGAGGAGGAGATGGGGGTGTCAGCGGGCTCCACCGGGTCCAGCCGCATCCTGGGGTGCCGTCGCAGCCGGCTCAGCCCCTCGGCCTTGGCGGGGCGCAGGGAGGTAAGTGCTACACTTCTCTCTGCAGGGGCAGAAGGACCATGGATGGTCAACATCTGGACATCACCCAGTATCCAAACACCCCTCTCCCCAGGGACACAGGCAATTGAAGCCAGGAAAAATTTCCAGCATCTTGGTGGGGGCAGCATGGCCTGAGATGATGTGGCAGTGCTGGAAGAATGTTCACCTCCTCACCTCACCAACCTCAGCTGCTCCCACCCATTCCTCCACAGCCATGTGCCTGAACCCTTAACGCCCCTCTCTGCATTCATTTAAACTTCGATTTTAAATGAACCTGAAAATCCCAAATACTCCTTCCAAAAGCAACAGAAAAACATGGTGGAAGGTGTCCCTGCCATGGCAGGGAGATGGACTTCATGACTTTTGAAGGTCCCTTCCAACCCAAACTATTCCATCACAAACCCAAGAACAACTGGATTTACCTGAGCGATCAGAGATGGCTCCTTCAGAGTCGAAGTTCAAATTTTCAGAGCTGTCGGCTGTGCCAATGGAGGCTTCGGACTCGAGGGTTTCATCGTCGGAGGCACGGGGCTCCAGTGTCAGCATCTCAAATGTTAGCTCCTCCCTGCAAAGACGACCCAACAGGACCAAAAATGTGGAGAGGAGAAAGAGAAGCACATGCACCTAGAGATCATGGAGGGGTGGAGCCCTCCAGTTATCAACCACATGATGTCAAGCAACATGCAGAAGCTGGGGATGCGGCTTGAACCTCCAGCCAGACTCACTTTTCCTTCTGCAGGCTCTCAATCTGCTCAGTCAGCACCTTCTCCTCCTGCTGCATGGCCACCTGCTGCTGCTCTGTCACTTCCATCTCCATGGCCTCCTCACTGCTCATGGTCTCCTCAGGGACGTCTGTCACTGAGGGCAAGCGCCCGGTGACCGGGGATGTGGGGCTGGGGAAGGCGCCGCGCCGCACGCGTCCTTTGCCCTGAAGAGAGACAATGGTGTCACCAACACCAGCTGAGGTGATGTGCCAAACATTCAGGTGCCAACCACACTGCTCTCCCAAGGCGGGAAGAAGAAGGCCCCAGACATCGCTCCTCAGTGCGTGCCGCTGGATGCACCCTGGACCCTCCAGAACCTCGAAGTACTAGAAGGACTCAACACATTGGAGGGGCTGGAGATGGACGTGGTGAGGAAGGCAGTGCTGAGGATGATGCTGATGGACAAAGTGCAACTTGGTCCAGGTCCATGCAAGCCCAGCTGGCAGCAGGCTGGGCCCCCACAAAGCCCACAGCCTGTGTGGCGGATTTGGGAGCATTACCAAGGTTTTGATTTCAGAGCACCTGACTCCTGTTGTATCCTTGGAAAAGCCTCACATCCTTCCCCCATCCACCCTTGGTATTTCCCGAGCATCCCAAGGGTCTCACTGACCCCTTCATCAAACAGGAACTCCCACCCAATTATGTTGTCCATGCCCTGCCATGTCTCATGTACAGGAGATCCAGAAACCAAGACCACATCCAGTGGTCCATTGTAGGACAACCAATGTGGACCTCTGTGCCCACAGCTGAATTTGCTCTGATTTAATGCAGCTCTGAAGAACTATCTCTTTTTTTAATATTGAAACTGAAAACGAAAAAGGACGCAAATGGTAGTGGTACAGGTGGAGAGATGTATATATGCAACTGTTTTAATCTTCTGGGGCCAAGCTCTACAGATCTGCTCCATAGAGCAGAAGAAAAAGAAGGGTTCTTGGGGATGAGGGACATGGAATAGATTAAACAGCTTTTATCATGATGAGACAGCTCATGTCCCACATTCCAGATCCTGACAGGACCAGGACTTGCAGATGTCCATCACTTGCTGCCCTCCTCAACCATTACCCAGAAGAACCAGATCTCTTTGGGGTTGAAGAACTTGTTGCAGCTCAGTTTTGCTCCCCCTATTTAACCCCTGCAACTGTGGTATCCCTCTGTCTTCCTGACAACCCATGTACCCAGAGTAGATTTTCAGGATAAAGGATCCTCCCTTTTTCATTTTAAAAGCCAAATTTCCTCCATTTTAGTCCTTTCATCTTTTAACGCCACATCTCAGAGATCTTTCTTTGTCAGCAAAGCCTCTCCTGTGCCCTGGTGTTCTTCTGATGACACTTTTCACGTGGGCTCCTGAGCTGAAGCACAGCTCCCTGAATCCTATTAGCCAAAAGCCCCAAGATCTGAAAGATCCCACTGGCTTGTGGACTTAAGCACCTGAGAAATGCTGTACTCAGGGGAGCAGAGCTCAAATTTTGCTCTTCTCCACCTTCTGACACTCATAGATGTACAAGAATGGGGGGAATGAGAGGGAATTTTCATTGTGGGCTGAGCCTATTAGGAAAGGAAACATCCCTATGAGCATTCCCAAAATCCTGCAGGTGCTTTTCTTGCCTGTGACAATCTCACAGAACTCAAACTCAAGCTGGGATGGAGTTGTGGAATACAGGACTTTCTGGACTCCTCCTCCTTCAAACCTGGGTGTCCTGACCTTGTGTTCAGGGTGGTGGTGCTCCTCCTCCAAGAAGGTGGAGGAGACCTTTGGATGCCTTGAGATCTCCAAGGCATCCAAGCTGAGAGCTGTATTCACCATCTTCAGAAACAGCAGCGCTGCGAAAGCAACTTGATGCTGAAATACATCCTGAGTGAGGAGAAATCGAGGTGGGAAGGGAAGGGATGAGTCAAGCAAAGTAAAAAAGAGGGAAGCACAGGATGGAAAAAGAAAATAAAATAGAAAATCAAAATAAGTAGGAAGGGAAAAGGGGTGGGACGCGTATTTCTGAGGAGCTGCGTGCAGGGATGGCCGAGTGCCAGCCCCAAACTCCTGTGCCTGGGGGACCTGCTGGAGGAACGGCGACTCTGAGGAGCAGACAGCTCACGGACAATGGCCAGTGGGACAGAGCTGGAATGAGCGACGGTGACACACAACGAGGGATGCGGCAGCTGCCGCTCATACATACCGGGATTGAACTGCGGGTTATGCTCATAAATCTAACTGCAATTAGTACGGGCTTCTGGATTAGAGAGGAGATGAAAAGGAAAGCAGAAGGTTAGAGTGCACATGCCGCCGCCCCTCTAAAAACCCGCCTTGCTCAGTTCCAGGTTTTTTCAGTTAACTGAGATAAGTGGGGCAGCTCTGTAGCACCAGCTCCACAATCTTGGGCAGCCCCTGCTTGGATTTCATCCCCAAAAAGCAGAAGCAGTGTGTCCCTGAGGATCACAGGGGGCAGCTCTAAGCAGAGGCTCCTCAGCCCAAGCCTGTGCTGATGCCAGGTCTGTCCCTCTCCCGCAGCCCAACAAGCCAAGGACGGGTGCATCTGCAGCCTGCAGGCCCCTGCAAGCATGGAAGCTCAATGAGATGGGTTTGAGGCTCCCAAAAAGGCAGTGCAGGAGCAGGGAGACCCCTTGGGGAATTCATTTTGGGTTCAGATAATGAGACTGAGCATGAAAAACAATGGTCTAGGTCACCCATGGGGTGATGTTGAGCTGGTCACTGAAAGGTTTGACTCAACTCAGGACCAAACAAGCTCAACTGAAGGTGGAAATGCTGATCAGGAATATCTGAGCAGGAGCAACAGCGTTTCCATGGACTGTTCCCACCTCCCGTGCTTTGGTATGGCTCCCTGCAAAGGTGAGGAGCCACCACGGGGCTGAGGGTCCCTGTCCTAGTGGAGATGGTGTAGGAGTTTGCGAGAGGTTTGGGAGGCTGGGATAAGCAGGAGAAGATAAGGTAGGGTGGCTTCAGGGGCAAGGAGAGGACAGGAGAGGACAGAGAGGGCTCTGGCATCTCACCATAGATCTGCGGATCAAGGAGAGGCGGCTCTTGGCTTTGTTCTCTGCAAACTCCAGGCTGTTGATGTCTTTGAGCCGAGCCTTGTACTTGTTCATCTGCTCAATGACAATTAATTCCACGCAACTAAGGGAGAAAAAACCCAAATGAAGACAAAATGGGAAGAGGAAGCCATTTCATCTGAGCTGCTCTGTCTTGGCTTGGCTTGACCTTCAACAGGATTTCCTGGTAGCTTCTCCCTTAGCTCCAGCACATCCTCTCATTTCATTACAAGGAAAGGATTATTTTGAAGATCTGCCCTGATGGAAGAGTATGGAGGAGAAAGCTCCAGCTAGAAGTCAGAGAATTCTCCAAAAAAGAGTGATTATGGGCTTGAAGAATGAGATTGAGGAACAGCCTAGAGATATTAAAGATTGCCAAGGATCCCACCAGAGAAATTTACCCCCCTTGGAAGAGGGAGTGGTGGAATACAAACCTAGAGAAGGCAGGCTGATTCCAACTCATTTGCACACAGTAACTCTGCAGCAGCTTGTGAAACTGAGCCGACTGTTTAATGTTGTTTGGGGAAAAAAATTGTCCTCGCCTTGTAATAAAATGAGAGGATGTGCTGGAACTGAAGTGTGAGGCAGAAGCCACAACGAAATCCTGTTAAAGGACAGGTGTTCCTGCCAGCTGGATCTCTAAACATCTTCTGGTCTTCCAACATTTTAATACGTACAGGAGGTAAAACCACCTCTTTCAGCAGCCCAGCCCTTCACTGGAGGGTTTTCATTATTTTAATTGACTCCAGTCTCTATTTTAAAACCTATTTAGTATGAGCCAAACTGAATCTGGGCAAGTGCTTCACTTTTTCTCTGTAACATCTTTTCAGTTACGGCAAATACCATAAATAAATCTAAGTATATTAATATTACTATTGCTGCAGACCAAACAACTTACCTTCTTCACTAAAAAAGCCAAAATCTAGTAAGCATCAAGATCTGCTTGCCAAAAATTAACTACATTAACTATAAAACCATGTCAGCACAAGCTCCACCTTTTCCTGCCAGGCAGGAACAGAAGCTTATCCACTCTTGTGGATCCTCCATCACTCAAAAATCCTCACTCAACAACTTCTTGGGGATTTAGAAGATTTGAAATATCTTCCTGTAGATTAATTTATTTGCATTTAGATGCATAAATTACTATGTGTTTATCCCTTCATGCCAAAGCTCTCAATTTTTTTTTTGTGAATGGTGATGTAGTGGTGGAGCTAGCTCACCCAGCCCCAGGCTCTTACGTGGTGGTTTTGCTGATGTCCTGAACGCTCTGTAGTGGGTCTGTGGTGTCGGGGCAGCGGAGGATACAGGGAGCAAACACAATGGCCAAGGCGTTGGCTGACATGCGGTTGGTCTCTTCTTGGAGGGCAATCCTGAGAAAACAGGGATTAAGAGAGAAGTCAGGGGTGGAGGCAATCCACTGCACCTCTTGCTCATGGTCATGAAGGAAGAGAGGGGATGATATTTCTACAGTGCAATCTTGCTTTGAGGGAGGAAGACAAAACCTCAAGACATCTCAAATATTCCCAAGGCAACAACCAGCCCTTTCCACCCAAAAACACGTCCCTGCAGTGGTGAGAGGCTGTAGGAACCACAGGTGACCAGAGCACAGCAGAGGTCACTCATCAACACAACACCCCTTGGAGAAACAGCTCTACAGCCACCTCCTGGGAGACACAGCACATGTAAAAGTCTCAGCTGTTCTGGGGGAAGGATGCTTGACCATCCTGCCCAAAGCTGCCCATACCTGACCAGGTGGAAGATGAGGCGCTCCAGGGTGCTGAGGTGGGTGCGGGAGAGCTGGTCGATGACTGAGTACACGCCACGCACCGTCTCCTTCCTCTCCTGGAGGCCTGTGGAGATACACCAGTGTTTAGGGGCAGCTTCTACTTCTTCCTCCTACTTAGAATGGTACTGCTTAACACTGAAATTTACTACTAAAGAGATGGAACTTTGGGGCTGAAGTTTGCTGAACCATGATGCAAAAGCCACCAAATTGAGACTGAATTGCCTGAGTTTTTGCATAAAAAACCTTTTATAGCGAATCAAGACTTTGAAATCAGGTAAATACAATTTGGCAAAACCAACCGGTTCGGCCCCGAAGAATGAATGAAAAGTTTGGCACTAAAAGTGGCCACCATTTCTACCAAGGGAATGGGACAGTGAGGGAAGCTCCTCACCCATCACCCGCAGGAACTCCTCGTAGAGCTCAAAGGTCATGAGGGGGTTGGGCAGATCTCGGAGCCACTGCTTGAACACACTGGCAATGACGTGGATGTTATAGTCGTCTAAATTCACGTTATCGATGTCTGGGTTTGGCACCAGATGAAACAAGAAGGAAAAGAACAAGAGACATGATCAATATGAAGCCCAAGGCTGGACAAGGTGACCTTTAAAGGTCCCTTCCAACCCAAACTGTTCAGTCATAAAGTATTCCAAAATAAAAAATGTTTACGTGCCTTTAATGGCAACAAATCCAGCACCTGATTTCAGCTCCACATGGTAAAATTAGAGAGAAATACACTTTCCAAGGCAAATAAATTCAGGTGGGACCAGGATTTCTTTTCTTACTGACTGCTAGGGTGTAAGTAAGGCAGCACTTTCCCTCAATTAGAATGACGCTTTTTTGTGGATTGCTGCCAAAAATCCCATGACTTGGTGACTTGAGTTACTCTTTTTTGTGGATTGCTCGCAAAAATCCCATGAGTTGGCGACCTGAGTTATGGCTGCTAATGTGAAATCATTCCTTGCGCAGCCCAGCATCAGGAATGCTGAAGCATTCTGACTTCCTCCCATCCAACTTCGCTGCTGCAGAGATTTCCCTCCCCATGTAGGATCTTTTTCCCCCTCCTCCTACCCGTATCAAGGCCCTGCCGCAGCTCCTTGATCTTGTTGGTGGATCCTGATTTCCTGTAGATGCCCTCCGTGTACAGCCCGTGCATTTCGATGTAGTTGATGAGCTTCTCTACCAGCAGCGGCACCGCCCGCTCCTCGCTGGTCAGCCGGGACAGCTCCACGCCGAACTGCCGCGGCGAGAGCTCAGGGTCGTGCTGGAAAAGGGAAAAAGGGATTAAAATCCTCCTGTGATGCAATGCTGGTGCAGCTTTGGATCAGATTATTCAGACTCCGGGAGACGTGTGAATCTAATGAAGGCGGACAGGACAGGACTCAGGTCTCTGGACATGCACCTGAAGGCAAGTTTGGATTTTCTTTCTTTAATACCCCAGTGTAGCTGTATTCCCAGCCTGGAAGAGCCACTGCAGTTGGGCATGGTCCTCTTCCACCTCCTGTCCCTCTGGCACCACCTGCAGGGATGATTTCACTTCCCAAAGATGCGTGAAGCAAAATAGGCAAATCTGAATCTTGTGTGTTTGGATCAACTTGAAGCACTGACAATTGCAAAATATCAGTGAAAAACCATGATGCAAAAAAAAGAACTTGAAAAGACCCATATACACCTGTCAGGAAGGGCCCTTTTGCCAGCTGCAAACTCACTGTAGAGTTGGTATCTGGCAAATTCAAATGTGAAGAAAGTCCTCCTGCACTGGAGATGCTGGATGTGAAAAGTCAAAAGACTCAATAAAATACTGACATGAATTCACAGCCCCAGCCAAATAAAGGTGAGATGCAACTCTGCTTTCAGCAACAGTGGCTCCCTTTACAATCACTCCTGCTTTTTAATTTTTCCCACTCAATGTCACCCTTTCACTGATCCTGCAAACCTTGGGAGCAGATATTTGGAAGGTCTCCATGCTGTTTCTTTCTCATGACTGATGGTTTGTAGCTCCCTGTCACTGAGAACAGCCCTAAAAATACAAATTCACCAAGCACAGAGAAACTGGAGACTTCCTAGAGAACTTCAGACTGCCCAGTGCAAAGCTACCCATGAAGACACAGTGAACTTGCTTCCTTGGGTGCAGCACAAAAACTTCCTTGTGCAAAAAAACCACCACAAAAAGGTGTCTCCAAGAATGTTTGAAAAAATTGATCAGACATCTCAATGAACTTCCCAGACTTCAGAATACCAACTCTTATGAAGCGTTCCCAGCTCTTGCAGAAATAGTGTCAGACAGGGAAAGAGTGCAAAAAAAGTTCTATGTATTCAAAATACAGATATATTCACACACACACACACACACACACACATCTTCAATGTATACAGTCAGATTATTTCTTGGGGAAAATGGACTCATGCAGCTTTCTGGGGGCTGTGTATTATGGAGGTTGTTCTCCCCTGAGAAGCCTCCCAGGGAGCTGATAAAACTTTCCGCTCATTACTATCCTGACTCTATTTCCTTCTTTTGGGCACAAAACAAGCTATTTTAAAAAACACCACCAAATCTTGATGATTCATTGTTAGCTGGGATGACCTGCTGCACTCATTCCCTGCTCCCCATACCCTTAAATCCAGTAAACAATATTTAATTCCCCTCTAAAGAGGGCAGTGAATATCCTCTACCTGTCCTTCCTTGCTCAGCTGTGGCAAGCAAGGACCATCAGTGAGAGAAAAGGCTTATATTTCCAAGAATAACCCCACATTTTCCAAATCCTTAAGAGCTACAAATCTAGGGAAATTCCTATTATTCTGTGTGGTTATAAGGCAGGGAATGACATTGCAACATTTGCTGCATGACTGGGCAGATCTACAGTGACTCATCACTGTGTAGTTCCCAAAATATCTACAAAACTCTGGTTGGAGAGACCTTGGGGATCTCTGGTCTAAGCTCCTCCTGAAAGGAGGGTTATTTCCATCATTCTATCAAGATTTGCACCTCCAATAATTTTTATACAAACTTGGGATCATTGTCTCAAGGTATTTAATCAAAGCAATGAGAGACATTTACCTTTTTGGAGCACTTGGTCGTGGTTTTAAGACAGCATTTCTTGTGACAAGCATATTTACATACTGGAATGGAGAAAAGGAGTGTTTAATTACCCCAAAAGTCACATTGCTGGAGAAACAGGAATTCATGTAAATTGAGTAGCACTTCTCAGAACTATCAAGTCAAAAGAATGTTGCATTTGCAGTTTCCAGGGGCCAAGTCAGCATTAGATCCACTCAAACAAAAATAACAAAGCCTTTAAAATTAAAGGTACCATATTTACATCTGTGAAACATTAAACGCTCCCCCCTCCCAAAACAGATCAACTCAGACTACAATCCATGAGTTGCTCCAAGCTATCAGACACAGATACCCTCAGAGACTGGAAATGGCATCTCCTTCGTATTCTTCCTGCACTGGGCCTGAAATGCTTCAGGGCTGATGCTACCAACCTAATCTCAGAAATGGAGGAGAGATGATGGAAAAGGTTGATCCACCTCTTGGATTTTTCTAAGAAGAGATGGATCAGGCATTTCCAACATCCCTCCTCCATTTTCCTGTCTCCCCAAAAATTCACATGCCTGGATGTCAAACAGGCAAAGCCAATGAGTTTGTCAAGGTCAGAATCCCCACAAGCATCCTAGGGACACATTTCCATCCCTGACTTTACCATCCTTCCACAGTTAAATGCGTCTGACCATATGGGATGGCCATATAACTGATGGAATAAGATGTGTAACACAAAGTTCCTTAACTGTGCCAGGAAGGACTGCTGGGGTGGACTTAGCAGTTGACTTCAAAAACCTTAAGACCTGTCGCTAGAGCTTTCCAGGTATTAAAAAAAAATCAAAATTATTTGAGCATGGGGTTGGAGGAAACAGCAGTAAATACATTTCAAAATCCCCAAACTCATCACTGTGACAGAAGCATAAGAAAAGGATCAAAGAAAGGATGCTTACATTTACAAACAGAAGCTCTGTCCATGATCCAGATCAAGGAGGAACAATATTCACAGTATGTTGGTATGCTGTACTGGGTAGCCTTGAAAATGTGTCCATTGTGCTCTTCCACCTGGAGGATAAAGTTTGGGTGGTGAGAAAAGGGAGCTAGTGCTCAGCCTGCTGCAAAATGGAGAGATGAGAACAGATAGCTTTTCAATTTTAGCTCTTGCTTTTATTTGGGATTTTTGTTTCCTTTTCAGCCCAAGCAGCCCCACAGACAACCCAGAGCAACATCCATCTTTTAGGGGAACTGAACCATCATGGAAGCAGGTTGGAAACTCATTGACTGAGTTTGGCAGGTCAACTTCTTAACGTTAAGAAGGTTTTCTATGCATCTGTTTTGGCTCTTTTTTTGGCTCTGCACCCTTCCTAGTACCATCATATCCATCAGGAAAAGAGGAGATGTAACATCCTCCGTCTGATCCCGGAGATGTAAAACACATACTATAAACCTATGCAGAAGGCTGGAGCAAGATTATTTTGCTCTCAGCCCTTTTCTAACAACCCTCGACATTACATGTCTTACATTATGTCTTAGCTGGTGAGAGATGTGTTTTCAGAGCCAACTCAAATGATCCTTGATCAAGCAGAGCAAATTCACCTCAAAGATCTTTCTAACAAGTCCTTTCAGGGCTGATGTTCAGATCTCATACCAGGATGTGTCACAAGCTAGTCTCCTGACATTCTGGCCCCAAGGACACTGATTTTTTTTAATGTGCCAGCTTAACTCACCACATCTGCTTCCTTTTTCCTTCTCTTTTTTCGTTCCATTTTTGGCACCTGGTGAGAGAAAGAGATTTAACTCAATTTTTGGGCAATTTTGCCACGTAAAGAGTATAGAAGGCTCATATCTAACATTGTCCAGTGCTTCCCGCCCCATCCTCCAGTGCACCTGGAGAGTCACAATCCCAGAAGTGTCACTCTAGAAAACTCTCCGATGGATCACTCCCGTTCTGGAATTTCCCTGGACAGCTCTTCCTATCTTCATCTTGGACTGGGAGTAGCTGCTGCTCCAGCTCTGACACCACCAGCAGTGACACAGGGGAACATTATGCTCAGCCTGCTCTGAAGAAAACCTGCCTGGGGAGGAGGCTGGAGAGGACTCGGAGGAGGATAGTCAGGAGATGGGATATTTGTAAAAGAAGCAGCACGAGCTGCCTTTCCAACCATCCACAGCTGGTTGCAGCTGTGCCCTGGAGATAACATCTAATCCTTGGCTTTGGCAAGCCCAGCTCAGCCCAGCCCAGTGACACACAATCAGTGAGTCACACCTTGCCTTGTCCAGCTCAGCTTAAAGCACAAAAGACAACAGAGGGTCCCAGGTGTCCACAGAATCACAACCCCACAAAAAGATAGTTCCCAAACATTCGAGAGAGTTTAAGAAAAGTGCTGAGTACCTTCCCTGCAGTGTAGTCCAGGGGTTTGTACTCTATCATATATTCATCCAGGAAGACTTTAAAGGTATTGACCCAGACTTTGACTGGAGACTCACTCCAGTCCCTCTGCTCATGCCGCATGGTCTTCTCCAGAATCTGCTCGAATAAGGCATAGAGGTCCTTGTAGCGGATGCTTTTCCCATCGTCCATCTTTTAATGAAACAGACGCAAAAAGAAAAGTGATTTTTATACAGCCCAGATTCTTCTGGAGAGCTTTTCTTCTCCAGACAATTATTTCAGCCTCACCAACTTCCAGCTGCTTGGGGAAAGTCCAAGTATGGTAAAGAGAAGGAAAAAAGGATTCGACATCTTCATGACTAGCAAAGGTAACACAAAGATTTCCAGGCACTTTGAGTGACAAATTGGAGTTTATTGACTTTTTGTCATCTCCCCTTTGGGAGCGAGAAAAGCTGTAATGAGGATCAGTAATCTACACCCACTGTATCCTGAGAGCTGGCACATGAGGAAGAGTTAGTCCAAATTTAACCATGGGACTGCAGACAAAGGAAGCACATCCATTCCTTGGGATGAGCAAAGCAGAAATGGAGGGCTTGGCAACACTTGTACCACCAGGAGGACCCAGAACATCCCATTTCTCCTGGAGGTGGAAGTCCCACCCCTCCTCTGGTCACTTACTGCCAACGCCGAGGAGTAAAAACTGAAGATGTTTTGCCGGAATTCCTTCAGTGCTTTCTTGAACACGACATCCACCAGCGTGTCCTTCTTGCTATCCTCATTGTCCAGTTCATTCATCTGGGAAAACAAGGGGGTTTTTGCACCCATGTCTCTTTTGGTGCAGCACAGCTGGTGTGAGATGAAGCAGCACTAAGAAGCAGCTGCACCACCATGATCACCTGATGGTTTCTCCTGCATGAAAACCAGGAGCTCCTCTAGACCTGCCCTGACACCCTTAGATGAATGACTAGCATTACTACAGCTGCCCACAGGATCATTTTTACTTTATTGCTTTATTGCCTCCGTCTGCTCCTGGATCTCTGCACTGATGTATGGAGCAGTGAGGGCAGTTACCTTTTTCAGGAGGAACTCATCCATGCTCTTCAGGTCGCTGGCGCTGGTTATGATCTGCAGGGAGTCGTTCTGCCACTGCACAGGCTCCAGAGCCACGTTGCTGATCTTGACGCTGCGCTTGCGCTTCACTTTGGGAGAGGGTTCCTTGTTCTCCTTGAATTCCCGCCGGTAGATACCTGACAGCTCAGGACTCCGCGGGGGCGTCAGGTGATGAGGACTCAGCTCTGCTGGTGAGAAACGGAAAGGGGGGAAAGAGATTGAGGAGTAGATGAAAAATAATTGCGACACTAAATGGGCATTGGAATAAACCTGTGGAGAAGAAGAGTACGGTGTAGAACTCACTGGAAGATTAAATGCAGTTTCTGCTTTGTTAGGTTATTTCCTCTCTCAAGAGAGGAAACATCTGTCCATGTCCAGATGGTGGCTGGAAGGATTAGTGACATGGAATTCTTTGAGATCCCTTATGGATCCCACCCTCTAACCCACTTGCCATCGCTCTGGCTTCACACCATCCATGAACTAAGAGACATGAACCAGCATGGACATATCCCAGTTTCCCAACCCAGTTTCTCTCACCCTACAACTGGTCCTGTGTCCCCCCACCACGTACCTTCACCAAGCTGCAAGCCAGGAATGGCCTCCCTGCCAGGGGCCTCCTCTTCTGCATACAGCTCCAGCAGCTCAGACTGGGTAGCGAGCTTCTCCCGGGGGGTCTTCTTTTCCCCTTGCTTTCCCTTCACCCAAAACCTCATCTTGGCTCGTTGAGGCCTGGAAATAAGTCATGGAAAGAGGAACTGCCTTAACTATGAAAGAATTTTCTACCCAAAATTATCTAAATCCTTCCCGAGGAGATGAATCCAACCATTTCTACCAGGGAAACGTGGCTACTTGTCCTCAGCAAAGGCGAGAAATTTCAGTTTCATGCGTGGGATTGGGTGATTTGGGACAGGACATGTGGCCCATATCACCAAAGCTTAATTGTGGTGTGAACCAGACCTAATTGGGCCTGTCCATGGTCATGTGGAAATAGTGAGATAGGTAACTGAGGCTGAGGTGGAGCTCCAAAGGAGCCTGAGTGGCTCAGTCAGGTGTTGGAGAGCAAGAGGGACACAGTAAGGACATGTCTGCCATCTCCAGCTATGATTCCTACCTCCCATCCGGAATCAGACTCTTCTGTGCGGCCACCAGCTTCCCAATCTCCCCCTGGGACATGGTTTTGTGCAGTTTGGCCTGGCCTTCCCCGGAGGTGAATCGCTGCACAGTCTGTAATGATTACAAGCATGAAGCACTCAAAAATAAGATGGCTCTTGGGATATCAGATAATTTTTTTTTCCCCTATCAAAAATCAACTATTTAATCTCCTACATCTTTATTTCTATTTGCTGACAGGTGAAAACCTACAGTCCTGATGAGCCCCTAGAGAAATATTTGAATGACTCCTAATAAAGAGAAGCATTTCCTTTGCTGCAGCTCTCTAACCAGCTGCAATCTTCTTTTTCCTTGAGCAATCTGTGATGAAAATCAGTTTGCACCAAGCCATGGGTCCTTACTGCTCAGGCTGCACAGCTCATCCACCACCTTCATCCAGACATTCCAGCTCTCCACTCAGTGTCCTGTTAGCCACAATGAAGTGATTCCCTGAGGGAACCTTCAACCACCTGGATCTGTCCCAGCAGAAGTTCCTACGCCAACTCTTGCTGAGCACTTTACAAAAAAAAAGATCGAAATTTTTGTGCCAAGGACACACCAAAAGGAACCCTTTGATTAAGAAATTTTGCAGCTTTAATAGAAAATATCTCCACCTTTGCCACCATTTAAAATGCCCTTGGATAATTTTTAAGGGTGGGATGAATTTGCAGTAATTCAACCTAACAAGATCCCATGAAGTAGCTCAGAAATAGACTTGCCATATTAAAAAAATACCTAAATTTCTGTTCTATTTTCCAATTGCAGCTGTGATCTGGGAGCTGGGCTCCTGGAGGAGAAACTTTCAGCATGAGGAAAGTGGAGAATCAGGTGGTATGAAAGGATTTGGGAGATGATGGTCAAACATCTCCTGTAGCTTTCCTATCACCTCAATTTCTCAACTGAATGCTCTATGTCTTAAAGCAATTATTTTACTTCTGTTCAAATATTTAAGTAAAATTCTACAAGAAGTAGGCTGCAGGCTGGTGGCGGGGGGGGTCGCATTTGCCATATTTACTCTTTTTCTACGTTTTACTCGCCCCTCTTCCAGACTAACATCTCTTCTAGCCAGGAGATGGCAGCATTCAAGGCAAAATTACCACTGGGAAAGTCAGAAACTACCTAAACCATGAAAGAGATTTTGTTCCTGTCATTCTTACATTCGGGTGATGATCACTTAAAAATTGTGGATGGATACCGGGGAAAAAATCAATTCAAAACCTGTAAAAGTCATCTCCATCCAGCCCAAAACTACTACTTGTTTTAAAAATGATCTGTTAAATACTTGTCCCCAAAATATGGTTTTGTGCTTGAGTAATTTCAACCTTTTGAGTTTCCAGCCTTAGTAAATAAAAACTAAAGGCATTTTTGGCACAAGATCCTTCTGTTTGGGGTTCTCTGCCAGGAAATTCTTAAGGGGAAGGATGGGAAACCTCTGATGTCAAGATGAGCACCTGCACCAGAAAACATCCTGCTAGGGAACACCACAAAGCATCATGAGGGCAAATGGCAATAACGGGGGGTTTGAAGTTGTCTTCTGGATGAGGAAGGGACCAAGTATTTTTCCTCTGACAGAATAACCTGTGTTTCATCCATCCATGAGGTAACTATGGTCAAGGGACTTATCCCAGCAGGCAGCAGTGCTATTTGCTGCTTAGAAAAACTTCCTGAAGTTCTCTCTGAATGGCTTAGGACAGGACATCTTCCTTCATTGCTAGCTCTTCAGCTGTACTTGGGATCAGCTGACAGCAAGTGCTTGGACTCTGTCAATTCATGGTTTTACTGTGGTGGGTGGAGCAAAACGATTGGTTTGTTATCCAGGTCCCACTCTCTAAGGATGTTTCCAGAGGGTATTTCTGGGGTGATTCCTCAGCCGAGGCTTTCCATTTATGCAGCTGCTGCAGAAAAGTTCTCCAGGCTTAGGCGCCAAACAAAAGTGATGTTAACATATGCTGACAGGAACAGCCAGGAGCTGTTCCTCCCACTTATGTCTCACTGCAAGGTAGATTAATCCCTGGCTATTCACCAGCCAAAAACTTGAATCTTGGTCTTGTCAGGAAGTCCTTAATTTTAAAGAACCTTGGAGTCAACTGTACCTGCAGCAGACACCTGATGCACTGGTGCCCCATGGGTTTCAGCTGAGGGTGCTCTGGGTGTTTAATGCTCTGGGATACCCTGAACATGGATCAGGAGTGTTGGATTCCAGTGGGCCTCTACTCACCAGCTGGGATACACAATCAGTGACTTGATGACCCAGAAAAACATGGGCAAGGCGGGCAGTGCAGCTGGTGACCCATCATATGCTCGGCTCCATGGGGCTGCACACGATCTCTCGTTCAGCCAGCCAGCAGCGTCGGCTGCTGAGCAGGACATGGAAAGAGGCTGGTTTGGAAAGTCATAGCTGGAGGCAGGAGCTGTGTGAAGGAGCTATTCACTGGCACAGGAACCAGCCCTAAAATGGCCAGACTTGCCTTCATGTGACTATCACAAGACACAACCAATGTCTGTCTGCACAGACATCAACTTCTGTACCATTGTGTTTGTACCCAAAACACCCAAGAGGCACAAGTAAAGCTTTGTCACAGGCTTCTCTGCCATCTGCAACACCCAGCTAGGCTAACATTCCCTAAATTTTGCTACTTGTGATGATCCTGACCCAAAAAAGCCCCATGCCAAAGGGCTGGACCCAAACCTGCAATACAAAATACAGATGGAAACACTGGACACGTTGTCAGGACACACAGATGGAGGGAAGCGCGGAGCACACGACGTCAGGGGTAGAGCTGGCCTAGAGAGCAGACCTTACCACACCAGGGGTGAAAGTCCTGACCACCAGTTAGAACAAGTGGTGGAGAGCAGAGGAGAAGAGGGACACAGCAGAGACAGGAGAGAGATGACACCTACAGCTACTTGCATGCAGTGAGAGCTGTTAAACCAGGTGAGCAGAGTCACAAGGAGCACTTCCAAGGAGTACAGTGACCCAGGATACTCCCAAAGATGGAGCTTGCCAAGCACCAGCACAGCACTTTTCACATCCCAGAGGGAATGATTCCTACAGCTACAATTCCCTTTGTACCTGGGCAGCCACCAGGAGCACAGCAAGGTGCTCCACGTCTGGCACAGGGGACCACGGTTTGGTCGTGAACAAGGCGGTGCTGGGTTTGTGGTTGGACTCATCAATCTCAGAGATCTTTGTCAATCTAAATGTTCCTATGATTCTATGTAAAAAAGTACATTTTAATACATAAAATTCTCCCTTTCCCAATCCACAAGCAGGGACTTGCATAAACGTGCAGCCAGGTTATCTCAGTCCACAGAGATGTGTGTTTCAATCAGGTTTTGAGTATTCCTGTCTCAACCCTCCAAAAAACTTATCAAGAGCAGGCTTAAAAAACACATGGAATTTGTAAATCTCTGCCCTTTTCCAATAAGGAAATTATCCTGGGAAAAATTATCCTTTATAATAAAAGCTGCTAAAAGAAAAGTCATGAAAAGCCCTCCTTGGCCACCTGCTTTTCTTGGAAAAGCAGCTTTTCAGATCTCACGGGATGTTTGCCAGACTCTCAGCAATGCTGTGGCACAAAATAAATCTCTGGCTTTGGGTTTCATGCTTTTCTTTGATTTTACTTAGCTCCACATCCTGTACTGCAGCTGGAGGAGAGGAACATGGCAGCCCGAAGCAGCACTCCACCCAAACTCTCACAGCAGGACATGATTCCTGGTGTTTCCCCACACTCCTATGGGGACATCTCCACCACCTCAGGAAAAAAATTATGATCAGGTTGGAATCTGTTGGGCTCTTTCACTCCTGAAGTTTCTCAGTTTGAGATTTTCCAAAAGCAGCTTATGTAGGTGGGAGATTAAGCCTGAGATGCAAAAGTCCCACTGTGCTGGCTCATGTTGGACCTGCTAAAGGATACTCATCCATGCTTGGGAAAAACACTTAGGTTGGTTCTCTTTGCTTTAAACCCACTATTTCACTCTCACTAGCTTTTCATTGTCCAATTTCCATGGTTTTGCTTTCTCTGAGCTGCTGTCTGCCAGCATCATTCTGATAACTGAAGATCAAATAATCATTGGATATTGTAGCTAAGGATAAAAAAATCAAAAGCAAAAAAAGGTAAAAAAACCTGCAGGGTTTATATATTTTTTTAGTCTGCTGCTTTTCAGACAATATTTACTTCCATTTTTTTTACAGATGTAAAATTTTTTTAGATCAAAAGGTTGCAAGGGGAGGATTGAGTTGAAAGCCCCCAAACCAGGTTACTGTGCAATATAAGTTTTAATGCTCCAGGAAAACTATGGGAAGTGTGGTGGATGTTTAATCAACCCAGGAGCAAGAAATAGAGTTTGGATGGAGCTCTGAGCACCCTGGTTTAGTGGAAGGTGTCCCTGCCCATGGCAGGAGGTTGGAATTGAGATTTAAAGTATCTTCCAATCCAAACCACTCTGTGATGCCATGATTTTGCCTCAGTTTTTGCTGTGTTTGCCAAATTTACCCATCTACAGCATCCTTGGGAGTGGGAAAAGAAGCAGTGGAGGGATCAGTGCAGCTAAGGTTAGCAAAGAAAGGCTCCCTCAGTTTCATTTCCCCCATCACATCGGGCACAATTACCATTTCGGAGTCACTGTAACAGGCCTGGCCCAGGCGGGCTGCGGGCACCGCCTCGGCGTGAGGAGGGTGCTCAGAGGAGAGAAGGAACTCAAAACTGCCATCGTAATCCTCTTCCTCCGTATCCCCCTCCCCATCAGCAAAAGTACCTCTAGTCAAGAAATCGGAGCGCGTCCGCGCCATGCGTGCTTTCTTTTTATGGCTCGGTCTGGGCACCTGCTTGACCAAAGTATAAAACAAAACAAAACAAAACGAAAAGAAGGGTTTTAAAGCAAAAAGGAGACTCTACCCATGTTGTCTTAAGACATCTCTGAGTGCCACTGCACCCCATTCAGGGGATGCAGTATTATGTCTAGTGAAAACAGCAAAGGACCAGGAAGGACAAAAACTAAGACAGGACGGTGAAAATGGACAATCATGGGTGTTACTCAAACAGACGTTAAACCAAACCAAGACAAGACGGCATTGGACAGTGTTTGCCATCAGGATCACGGGATCCTTTCATCCAGAGCTGCTACAAATCATTCCTACAGGGCTTTTTATTATAAGAGAAGGTGTGGAGGTTACTGTGCTGTCATATCCCCCTTCTCTACCCATGCCTAGCAGCCCTTGTGCTTCAGAGTTCACTTCTTCAAAGTTTTTGAGGGAAAACTGGCAAAATAAGCCGTTTCCCCCTTTTCAATAAGCTACGTTTTCCTTTTCACGGAAAGAGAAAAGAAACAAGTCACAACTCACCTCGCCTCTGCCAGACCCCGGCATCTTAAACCCCTTCCGTGCTAGTTCACCCTTGGATCGGCACTGATGATTTGCCTCTCTGCTGAAACACAACAGAACAGAGATCATTCATCCTCTCCCAAAAGCCTTCCCACTGCGCTGGCTCAGCTCCTGGGAGCACACAGCCCAAGCAGTCAAGACTAAATTGCAAGTAACAGGTCACAGGGTTTCAGAATTGCTTGGAATTCTTCAGGATTGGACTTAATACCACAAGACAAGAAGAGAAAACATTCTGCCTGTTACCTTTACACAGCAAGGTGGTTATGGATTCTACCTTTTTACTCTGGGATTTTCAAATGTGACTATTCTGTTGCAGAGCAAAAATTAAAATACAGCAATTCTTAATGTCTTTTTCTTCATGTTGCTCGTTCATGTTGCGCATGAACCGTGAAAAGAAAATTTAACAGTAATCTTCTCCTGTCATAACAATACAGAAACCACAAGACTACTACACTTCAAGGTACTTTGAGTTACCCACAGTCATTCACTGGGAGCTTTTGCCTTGGAAAGGGGGCTGCAGGATTTAGGAGGGGGGTGATTTGTATCCTGTTTGAGCTACTTGGCCAAAACCACCCCAAAATTAGGCAAGGCACCTTAAGCAACACAACAGAGTGGGAGCAAAAGTTGTCCCAAGATCTTGCTGCCATCTCCAGACTCTGGAACAGCCCAAGGTTAAACAATGCATTGGAGCTGAGTCCACTACAGGTGAATATATTATGTGTGAATGATACGGTCTCCACACAGTATTCACTCCCAAACTCTCTCTGGAGAGCTGGCTTTTTTTTCATCTGCAATGGTCAGTGTCCACATGGCTTTGCTGAATGTAATTCTATGGTAAACAAGGAAAATCCTGGCATTTTTTGCCAGGTCCAACTGCCCAAAATCCTAAAAACTTATTAATCATTTTTTATTTTGAGAAATAAACTCCTATCCCTGTTCAACAGCACTGAGACAGTTTATTGACTCTCTTCATCTCCTAATGTCCATGATTATCTGCCCTGGATTATATAACATCGTTAGAGACTAAGAAATCATATTCCAGGACTTCTTCCTTTCCCCCTGACCTCCATCTCCTCGTTGCTAGAAGGTCAAGAACGCTTTGTTTAACCATGGGATATATGCAGACTCCAGAAACAAGGTTCTGTATTCTTTGTACAAAAAGGCCCCTAGCAGAAGAAAGAAATGGAGAAAGCCTATGGAGAAAGCCTAGGAGAAAGCCCACCATCTCTTTACTCACTGGAGGCCGAAGGGATTGTCTTTTGGTGTGAAAAACATGGAGCCTGCCCTCGTCTCCTCCGTGGCCTGGTTGGGTATCCGCGGTTGCCGGAGGCGCTCTGTCCTTGAGAAATGGCTGCCCGGGTGCTCCTTGGGGTCCAGAGCTGGTTTGGAGTGGCAGCGGGGCTCCAGAGCTTCTCTTCGCTCCACGAACATGCTGACAGGTCGGTCTTTGGGGACACTGTGGGCTGGAGAGCTCGCCCTGGTGCCAACAGTGAGACCCTTGATGTCCACTGCTGAGGTTGGTGGCACGCCTGGGGTGGGGCTGTGCTCCCCTTTGCCCTGAGAGTGCAGGATGAGCACTGACTGAGGCCGGCTGTCTGCTTTTTTGGCTGGTTTGAGGGAAGGGTCCTTCACTCTGCTCTGCTCTGTCCTCTGCAAAGCTTCTACCCTCCCTTGCTGCTCAAAGGCTTTGCGTTGTCTCTCCAGAATTTCCTTCTGCTGACGAATCTGCTCCATCATCTCCCTCTCATTCTGCAGCTGAAGCTGCTTTTGCCGTTCCTCCTTCTCCACGTTGAGCTTTTCCAATCTCTTGATGACAGAACCTGGAGAAAGAGCCCGTGCTGCTGTCACTGTCCCACGCTCCTCTCTCTTGGTAGAGGGTTTATCCTCTTCCTCTTCCTCTCCCAAGTCTTTGCCCTGGTCTGACTCCGAGTCCTTCCTGGCCTTGGAGAGCATAACTGTCTTTTCCTCTTTTTCCACTGCTTTATTCCTCAGGTTATTCTCCACCATCTTCACATTGTCTTGTGGTGGAACGTAGAAGGTCGGGAGGTTGCTGGAAAGGAGAGTTTCTCTTGGGTGAGCCTTTATAACATTCTGGGGGCCACTGACCCCAATCTCCTTCCTGGTGAGGTTATTGGGCAGCACCGTGTCCGCCGGGGTCTGTTTGCAGCTGGGCAAATCATTGTTCCCATCTGCTGCACAAAAAGGCTTCTCCTGCAGCTGAGCTTGGGGACTGCTGGGCAGGGAGTCCGTGGAAAATGACTGTGCATCGTGATTGTCTAAGACTAAGGAAGTGAGTTTATTATTTGAGGTATCTTCACCGCTTAACAACTCGAAGCTCCCTTGCGAGCTCTCGCTCTCCGGGGTTCCCTGAGGGGAATGCAGTGCCTCGGACACCAGCTCGGTGGACCAGAGCTGCTCTTCCGAAGGTGACAGCCCTCCCGTGGAACGGACCTTGAGCAGCTCCAAGCTGAATTTTGCCTGTTCAAGTTCCCGCATCCTCCGGCTTTCCCTCTTTGCACGAACAACTTTTTTCTGGTTGAGATCCTCCAGAGACTTGGGCCTCTCTCTCACGATGATCTCCTCCTTGGTGTCCATCCCACTCTGGCTGCTGGCTCTCTCATGCCTTTTGTACAGGGAAGTATCCAGTGGGTCCATGTGATTCACCCTATTATTCTCCATCAGTGATCTATGTTGTTCTACAGCTCTCACTCGCTCTTCAAACGAGCTGTCCTCCCACTTAGATGGGTCAGAGCCCTTTATTTCCAAAACATCTTCTTCCAGCCCATCCTCTTCTCTACCTGCCAGGCCATTCTCCAGCTGCATCTCTTTTAATTGCTGCTCTTTCAAAGCTCTAAACCTGGAAGAAAGCAGAAAACCAGGATATTCAGCCCTGTGTCCACTCAGGATCCTTCAAGACCTGGCACTAGTGGTGTCTTATTACACCATCACCACCACCTCACCACCACCAGCATCTCAAGCAACCCTCCTTGCCCATCTGGTGCACGACTAGGTAAGGCATGGTCGGTTTCAAACCTTCTCCTCTGCCATTCTGCTACCAAAGAGCTGCCCCAACGCACCTGAAAGCTCCCCTTGTGCTGCTGGCAATGAATCCAGACTCCATCCTTGGTCTAGCTCCTTCATGAGCCCCATCACACCCTCTTGGTTTTTTCCATCTTTGCCATCCCGCCTGGACTGCATCTGGAACAACTAGCAGGGACTTGTGCCTGGCACCAAGAGCTCTCTGCAGCTCCCAAATGTTCCAAGTGATGTTAAGGTGCTCCACACCTTGCAGGCAGCACTGCTGGAGAGTGAATCGTGACTTGCCTCCCTGCCAGAGAGCCAAGGCATGGCTGGAAAGCCAGTGTCCTCCACAGCAACTGGCTCCAGTATCCCTTGTCCTTGTGAGCCAGCACAGCAACCAGATTGGTGAGACAATCTGGGTTAAAAATAGGCTACTTAAACTGGTGCTGCTGCCAAGGGAAAAAAAAAAAAAACCCTTGTAAGTATTTACAGCCTTGGCTTTGCACTGCCTACGTGCTCCAACCTGAAATAGGCTCTGCTTATTCCAAGAGCAGGACATGAGCTAAAAAGCTGAAAGCGCGGGCAAACGAAGGACCAGGGCAGGTCGGGAGAGGACCGTGGATGCTACAAGGTGACACTGCCCTGTGTAAGTCACTGTAGTGCCTTGCTTCACACCAACCACCTTCTCCCAGTGCGAGCATCACCAAAACGTTCCTCTTTACCTCTGCCGTGCCAAATAGCCGCGGCACGCCGCCTGCAGGCACACGGCTCTGCTCCTGCGGGCTGCGTACGCCTGCCGGCTGCGGTGTCCCCGCCAGGCTGCCTGGATGCTGGTGGCTGCAGCGTGCCGGCGCCTGGCGTGCTCCCGCCAGCAGCTCTGGATCAGGTGGGCTGCAAACTGCATCTGCAGGAACCTCCGCCGCTCCACGAAGCCTCGCCAGTGAGCCTGCAGGATGATAGCAGCTCTGCTGAGAGCCGGAGGGTCTGGGGATGGTTTGCCTTTTTTTTGGCTCTGGTAGCTACGCCAAAATCTCTGCAAACACAGCAGGGGATTCCTTGTAATGGGTGTTGTGTGAAGATGGGACAGCACCTGCCTTCATGCAACCTCTCCAGCTCCCCACCATCCCCAGTTTGCACTGGAATCCAGCACCCACCTGTATGCTCACGGCCGCGTGCCGCAGGCTCAGGAACTGCCTCCTGCAGAGCAGGCTGCGGAACCAGCGCTGCAGCACTGTGATCCTCCGCAGCACCTCCTGGTGCAGCAGGTCCTGCAGCAGCTGCCGCTCCTGCTCCTTCATGAAAACCTGGCCAAAACAACCCAAAAAGCACTAGCATGGAAAGCTTCCCAGACCACAAGTCAAACGATTTTAATCCTCCTGGTTTGTGTTCTGTGTGCTCTCAGGAAAGTTGAGGAGCTGATTTTTGTGAAGGCACCTCTAACAGGTTTCACAGCAGCCTGTGGCTGTCTAAGCTCTGAATTACAGAGCTTTCCCAACAGGGAAGGCAAAATGAAGAACATCATATCAAACTTAGTGTACACACACACAGAGATTTTGGAGGACATGAGTTTTTTGAGGCTGCCTTATTACAACCAGCAATAAAACAATATTATTCCTTACTCTTTTAAGTTAATAATATTAAAAGTTTCATTTAAATCATTGATTTTTGGTAAACAGAAGAAAAACAGTCTCAGTAAGTAAAACCATATATAGATATTAATTTATCAGACAGAAATACAGGCAAATGTTATATCTGTGTCTGAAAGGCTGAGCTGAGGATGAACATTTACCATTGTTCTTCCAACTTGGTAATTGTCTGGAACAAGTTTTATCTTCTGGAAGAAATCATGGATATTGTGCTTAGATGGGCTGATCCCTCGTGGCAAAAGGACATGGAAATGGTTCACAAAATCCTGAGAAGAAAAAAAAAAAGCAGCACCAAGATTTGGTTAATTGAGTCTTTGCTGCTTCTTTCTCCCATAAATAACAGATTTGCTCCACTGGCCACATGAAACGGGACCTCTGGAGTGAGCAGAAGGACAGATAACATTTTATGCACTGGGGAACACCAAGTTTCATCCAACATTTGCGGTTTGATGGGAAAAACATCAAAGCAGGGATCCAGCGAGGTTCAAATGTTTTTTGGCGTGGGAGGAGAGGTTCTGCAGGAGCCACAGGGTCAATCCCAAGCAAATAAATGCTCCACATCCCCAGCAAGGGCCACGGTGGAAGGAGGATACCAACATCTGCAAAACATCTCCCAGATGCTCCAGCTGTAACTGCTGTGAGGATTCAGAGTGAAGGAGTACAAGAGGATAGATACTCTCAAGCAAGGTTGGGAGCCCTGCTCCTAGCAAAAAAATGTTGAGCATTTTCCTTTTCCTAAACAGCTGCTGTGCAGAACATGACGTCTGCCCCAAAGCAGCCGCTAGCAGGAAACCAATCAGCACCAGCATGAAAGCATGAAAAGACTGACATTACACAAAACCTGGCAAACACATGGAAAAGAAGAAAACAGGAAAAGCTGGCTAACTCTAGCGGTTCAGAGGATGCCGATCCCCCTCCTGATGGGACACAGCCAACACAACGGTGCAAACACTCCTCCCAGCAATTCCAGATGCAGAAGAGAACATGCAAATCAGACGCTTTTTCCCAAAAGGGAGTCCATGTTGCAAAAAAGTACTGGTTTTGTTCAAAAATCATAGTGCAGGGGGCTCATAGCCCTCCCTGAAGTCTAGATTGATTCACAGGTAGAGAACAGCCTGTTACATCCACTGCCTTCCAAGAGCTAGGAGGTAATTACCCTGATAAAACAAAGAATCAGCAACACTCAGACAACTCTGCTAATGATGCTAAAGGTGATGGAAGACAAAGCCTGCTGTACTCAACCTGGAAGGAGTATTTGCAGCTGTATCCAGACTGGCGAATGCGCACGGTCTCCAGCATCCCCGTGTAGCGCAGCTGCCGCAGCACCAGGCTGTCGTTGAACCTCAGGGGCAGCTGGGAGGGGAAAACCAGACAAAGGATGAGCAAATATTTCCTTTCACTGAAGCTTTGAAGTGCACGGATGGGTAAAGGGCTCCGCAGATGTAGCACGTGTGCGTGACACACACACGGTCAGCGATGCTACAGCGTGATGCTGAGGAGGGAATGTGGGTCCCCAGGAACCAAACTAATCCCACTGGGATCGAATCCTGTTTGCTTCTGAGGATTTCAAACAGTTAACTAGAGAAATAAAGCCATAAAAAAAGATTTTTTTGCGTTTGAATTGAATAAGACCCCAAAAGGCACAGTTAATGGGAAAGATGTCAAGCAGCTAAATAATCTCCAATACAAAAAGCTTCATGTTTAAATGCCTGGGTAAAACTCTGAAGGATTAATCCACAAAGCATCCCTACATTTTGAACAGAGGGTCCTCAGTCCATGACACAATTATGTAAAGTCAAATTTAAGAAATATGAGTCACTGTGATCAATGCAGTATATTCTAAAAGTATCTTTTTTACTTATGGAAACTTTATTTTAAGGAAGCTTCAAGGCTCAGACCCAGCACAAGTGAATTCATGGTTCTATAAATCTCTCTTATGGGTGGTCAGAAGCTTCAAAGCAGTCAAATTCATTTATTAAAGCCAAAATATTTTTAATATAAATTAAAATACTATATTTGCATACACGTGTTTCTCCAAATATAAGAGCCAGTGCAGTTTATCAAGAATGACACCCAAGCGATAAATCCATGCTTCCCCTTGCTCAAATCTTCTAAATCCAACTCCATTTGAGGGTTTTTTTCCTTATCTAACTCCTTGTAAAACTGGACAAAAGATTCTCAAGCTGATTTCTGGCAGGATTACTTTCACAGGATGACATTTACCTTTTCAGCATTGGATCGGATGCACTTGACAAAATAGGGCTCTGCTTGGTCCAGGGTCTCCATCAGTTTGTTGAGGGATGCCTGCAACAGAGGAGCCACAGAGAAGGGAGGAGAGACCATGGTGGATAATCAAAATCCAAATGCTTAAATCACAAACCAATAAATCGGAATTAATTATGAGTCAATGAAGCACATGGGAAATTATTCCCCCAAATGAGTGTTTTAGCACAAGCAGCTTGTGCTGATTTTGTTTTTGCACCCAACAAAGAAACCAAAGATAAATATAATGCTGGGCTAGATTTTCAGATCTCTGGCTCCCCTGGAGCCCAAATTCTCATGCCACTCCACACCACAAACCTCTTCCAGCCATGAGTGGGAGCTCCAAGACAAGGATTTACACCTGGCACCAAACAACCATGGATGTTTTCAAAACACAAATAAAATTTTCCTTTATCAGAAGTGACTCCAGGCAGGATTTACTCCTGATTTTTAATTACCAAAAGTTAACTGTTGGCCTAAAAATGAATTGTTTTTGATGAAAGTTTTGCCAAGGGAAAATAGAGCATTCACAATAATTTTTGAAGCTTGCAACTCTGAACACTTCAGAGGTTGTTTCTAGAGAAAAGCTTCAATGCTGGCATGTTTCTGACTGAAGGATCATTGAGAATCGAGTGGTTTCCTGATTCCATTTTCTATTTCCCCTTATTTATTCATCACCATTGAAAGTCTCCCCCTTAAAAATGAATTTACACTGGCATCACTCTACAGCCAGCTGCTCCAGTGGGATGTCATGCTCAGTTATCCCTTCACCTTGCAAACCTTTGACTTTTTGGGATGAATCACAGGCTCTTGGAATAAAACCAGGTTGAAAACCAGTGTGTGCCGGGTCCATTGGTGCTGGCCAGGTTCCTCAGCCACACTTTTTTGCTGTGTCCTATAAATACTTTGGGTATCTCTAATTGCTGACATTGGTAAGGTGTTACAGAGTTGATTACTCCTAATTTTAATGGAGTTTAAAACTCAGTCATGTAAAGGATATTCTGTCACATTTACTATAAGCAGAGTTATAAATTTTGGAATACAGGAGTTAATAAACTGGCATGGCATCAAAAAGAAGCATTTTGTCCACAGATCAGCTCACAGGAAGCCTTTTTTTCCTTCTGATCATTTCAAAGACATCTTTTTGGGAAGCCTTTCATGTTTAGAAAAAACGCATTCACATCCAGGATTTTGGAAGGAGCAAGGCAAGGATGCCAGGCAGATGTGATGCAGCTGTGTTATGTACATTAACTCCACGGAAATATCGCTGCTCCTGTCCCAGGGAGCAGCAGGACTGCCATGACGTGGCAGACCTCTGCTTCTGCTTTTCTTAAAATCTGAAATTACTCTTTTTTATGCAAAATAAGCTTATTGGGTGCTTTCAATCAGCAGTGATGCTACAGCATCCCACTGTGCCTACACAGGCTAGTAGGAGAAAAAGGGGGTTCTCAAGGGACACAACCCCTTTGCTAAAAACCCAGCAGGCAGAGTGCTCCAGTGCTGGAAATGGTGGGAATGGGATGTGCTGGACCTGTAGGAGGGGGCATTTCCATCCCCTCAGTGCCATCCTGTGTGAGGCAGATGGTCCAGGCACCCTCAGCCATCTGGTTGTCGGGAATCCTCAAAGGACAAGTGAGGTCACTGGATTAACCCTGTACCTGTCTCCTTTGTCCCTCTGCCAGCAAAACTTTCCAGCCATCCACTCTTTCACTACCTGCACATGGCCTTTCAAGAACTGTTCCTTCCTGTCTCCAGGGCACCTGCATGTGGGTTAAAGGGAAGCTCTAGTTTCAGGTATGAGTGGTTTAGTTTTCCATCGTGAAAGCCATCCCTGCTCAGGGCATCCTGCAGCACACACTCTCAGGCAGCTATTTCCCCTATAGATGACCCTAAGTATAGGGATAGTGAAAATCCATAGGAGATGGAGCAGCTGCAAGCCTGGTGTTGAGCCATTAGACACAAAGCAGTGTTTCTCTGCAAAAATCACATGATAGGAAACATTTGTGTTTCCTGCCTGTGACCCAATTCCATGCACTACAATTTTATTAGTTTGCTCTTGATTAAAAAGGCAATGCTGCTGCTTTGTCCCTCAAAATGATTCTCTTAAAAAAGAGCTCAATGAAATTAGGGATATTTGATTTGAATGTGCTGTGAAAATACACAAAAAAATATCAGTTGTGCCCCCCAGGGCTTTTCTGAGTTTTGTTGGGAGTGTAAATAGGTTTTGGGAAGGCCTTTCACTCCAAGACATCCCTGTTTCAACCCCTCCACGGGTATGAATTAAACTCTGCAGGAGTGAACTTTGAATACCATTAGATTAGACATGGCTAAATACATAAATATACAGATGCACATTCTGCTAATTATATATACCCGTGTGTGTGCATATATTTTTAATTATTTAATTTTATCCACACCTACACATGGAGACTTTGTAAATTATAAACCACATCTCCGAAAAAGCAATCCCAAAGCGGTGACAATTACAAGTCAAAACGAACCCAGACTTGCTTAGATTCAGACTTTAAGTGAAAGGCTGTTTTCTCTCATTACCACCTGATTGTGCATGTCTTGTAGCTGTTTCCAAGCTGTGATGCACATACAGAACAATCACATTTAGGTTGGAAGAGACCTTTAAGATCATTGAGTCCAACTGTGAGCCCAGCACTGCCAAGGATTATTTTCTCTGCACCAACCCTAGGGACTGCTGACTGGCAACTGCACTGACAACACAAATCGATTCCTCCTCTGAATTCCCCTGCTCACCTGGAGATAATGCAGCATGATTGTGACTTTTCTGCCCCTGTTAAAATTCCCATTCTGTCTCAGAATGGATGAGTATAAATCATGTAAATAACATGTTTGGGGATTTTCAAGTTTCTGGATTTCAGGAAGAAATCACCACAATATGAGGTACCAGAGGTCAGGAATGCACCAACATCTCCCTCTGCAACTCATCCCCATGTCCCAGCTTGCTCCACCATGTCATCCCCCATGTTACCCATTCTCACTCTCAATTCTCTCCACTTGCACCCTTTAAATACCTCCTGTGTCTCCCAGTTCCCTCAAGCCCTCAGAGGGATTCATGACCCAAATGCTGCAGGGGATGGGGCAGGACTGTGCCTGGAGCAGGTGATTCCCCTCTCTCCATAGAAGGAAAGGGCTCACCTGGAACTGGGCACTGATGCTGGGAGGTTTTTTCTTCTTATGGAGGTGGAGGAGGGATTTGGTGATGCGGTCGTGCAATGTCAGGTTCGTGAGATGCTTGAGCGACTTCACATCCAGCAAGTGCTGTGGAAAAAGAGAGAATCCATACAGAATACAGATGTTATCATCACACCATCTGCTATATTCCTCTTTAACCCCCAGAGGGCTTCCTTAAGTGAAGTAATCGCAACAGGGAACACTGAGGGATGGCTTTCCTCTGAGGGTGCTGAGACCCAGCACAGGGTGCCCAGAGAAGCTGTGGCTGCCCCATCCCTGGAAGTGTCCCAGGCCAGGCTGGAGGGGCTTGGAGCAACCTGATCTAGAGGAACATGACCCTGCCCACGTCAGGGTAGAAATAGATGGCCTTTAAGGTCCTTTCTAACACAAACCATTTCATGATTCTATGATTCTCCTCACTGTAAACGTTCATTGATTAATTGCATTGGTGCAGCTCCAGGTGCAAGACGGACATAGAGAGAAGTAAAAACAATGTTTGCTCCTCTCCTGGTGCTCTTTTCCTGATCACAGATGCAGCACCAGTGAGCACCACAAAAACCATTATTCTTCTAGGGACAACAGACCTCCTGTCATCTCTTAAAATATAATTAATGTAGACAAGACAGAGGGAAAGTGACAAAGTTGTTGTCTATGAGGTCCCAGCTCTCCTGCATCACTTACTTGCTCTTTTTAGTTTAGAGATTTAGTTATTAAATTTCACCAGCATGTACATACTCCTTCTCAGAAGGAGGAAAAAGGAGACAGAGCAAGGAAAATGTAAGTGCTCCTATCTCTCTCTCCCAGCAGAAATCAGGGCTGAAATCCTTTGGGTTTATATAAATTAAAGAGCCCAGAATGGAGCTGAGTTGACCAAAGCCTTGGTGTAGACTCAAGAGTCTTCTTCATATCCAGCAGCATCGCATTACTGTTCTACAGCCTAAACCCACAGAACACAAGGGGGAAAACGCTGCTTCTCACTCACCTTTGGGAGACTGGGTTTGGCTTTGAAGTTCTTATTCCGCCTGGGGAGATAATGAATGGCTTAGGTTAATCCACAGTGCAATTGTGGAATAGAGGAGTTTATGAAACCCCCTCCAAATCCCCCTGAGCAGCTGCTGCCCATAGCTGGCACTGAAATGGGGTTGCCCCTGCATATTGCAGACTGAGGAATGGTTCCATTGGAAATGATGGCATGCTGAGAATTTGGGGAGAGTGAAGAAGCCACATCACAAAATGATTGACCAGCCTCCTTATTTCCACACCTCATGCTCATCCCAGCCACCCTGGGATGCTCCTTGAACCTTGGAGGAGGCTACAGTGTGAATCATCAACATCCTCTGCCCAGATAATTTATAATGGAAACTTTGATATGATGTTAAAAGTGTGGCTGTTGTATCCCAGACTGGTGTGACCAGCAGGTTTGCTCCTCCTCTTCTTCCCTTTTTCTGTCCTTCTGAATGAATGAGATGAGTAAAATCAGACATGTCAAATGTACTGGAGTTGCTCTGGCCCAACTGGGAAACACCTCCAAGTGTCCTTGGCACTCTGAGAGTTTTACATCCTGGCTATTTACACTCCCCTCACTACCCATGCTGCTCATTGTGCTCCAGAAGTAAAGCTCAGATCCCCTCCTGGGTACTGACATGAGGATGCCATGGGCCCTCTCCAGCAGCTTGCTGTTGTTTGTGCTGATGAATATCCCATCTTTGTCCAGGATGGTGCCAGGGCTGGTGAGCCTGCTGTGCCTCATCCCCATCCGACCATTCCAGCCAACTGCATAGGCATCCCTGAAACACCAGACAGGTGTTAGGAAGAGATAAAAACATGGTTCTATGACAAAAATAGATCACAGAATAACCCATTGGTAGAAAATGAGCTGCTGCTTTTTTTCCCCACTGTTCATTCACTCCCATGGGATGAGTCCCTGGTTCCAGAACAGCACATGAAGCCATCATCTACAAAAGCACCTCTCAAAGATCAAACTATCAGCAGGACAGTAACAGCTTCCAGCTCTCCCAGACACAAACCTTGAGTCTGCAGATACCTCCAGATACCTTTGGTGGTCTGAAGGAAATGAGGCCATGACATCTGGTGCCAACTCTGTTTCCTCAAATTCACACAATCATTACATTAGGAAGAAAAAAACAAATCTAATTTGCAATAAACTCCTTATTTGCAGAGATGGATGTCAGCCCCAGCTGGATGGATGGGTTGACCCAGAATCAATCTCTGGGACCTGATTAAAAATCAGTCACTCAGTTTGGTCCCCCCTGCCATGGAGCAGAATGGTTGTGGTCACCAGAAATGCTCACCTGGCTTCAGAGTGGCTAAACAGAATGAGGAGAAGAACCAAAACCCCATCTTGGAGGGATGGAAATAGATACTTGACAAGCAATTTCCTGAGATGAGGAGCCTTCCAGTGGTGTCTGGGGAATATGAAGCCTCTTATGGGCACCCAAACAAAATACTTCTGCCTTGGTGGGTTTTTGGTGATTTATTGGGGTTTTTAAACTCTAGATTTTTTTATTAGCCTTGCAGAAATCATGATAAAAAATAAAAGCAATCTAAGGATTGATGTGAGGACTGCAACGTGACCTCTCCTTCCCCCTCAGCTATCTCAGACAGGAGGAAAAGGAACAGGATGAGACTTTAGGCTGCACCAGGTCATGAGGATGCAGAAGGATACGGTGGTTTAAACATGGCCTCAGGCACCGGCTACTTCTGAGGGCTGACAATAAGGCAGTCCCCTTGCCTTAAAGACCTGATTTGGAGGAAAGGCAAATCTCAAATGCCACATGGAAATGAAAAAATAAAGGATGTAAAGCTGTATGTTCAGTCAGCTCAAAGGCTGGAGCCAGAGCAAAGTCACCTCGCTGTTTCATCTGAGCACTTCCCAAATTCCTTCCTGATCCTATTAAATCAGCAGTTTGCTGTGATTGATCCCTCATTATAATAGTGGTCCATGTCAAAGTAAAACTCCTGGCTAAGTGCTCCAGGATCTGCTTTCTTCAGCATTCCACTGACAGATTGTTAGTGAGAAGCTTGAATATCCAAGTGATCCCTCCTGTTCACCTTTCTTCTCTTTACATGTCAGGTACTATCCACCAAAACCCTCCTGTTTGCAGGCGGGAAAAAAAAAAAAATCACCAGTTGATGGGAACCACTAAAGCTCAACAGCCACTTTTGGGATGTACAACACCATTGATCCTGGCTAACCTCTCTGAAAACCTTAGAAATTCCCACGTGGTTTTGAAAAACCTCAGAGATAAAATGTCAGCTCTGTTCACTATGGACACTTTAGGATGGATACGTTCACATGGCAACAGATGCAGGCTTTTGCTACTTTGGGGTCAATCACCTCACTGAGCCCAGCCAGCTGTTTCCAGACCAATACCTGCTCAGACACCCCTGCACACAAAAGTGTCACTGGTGAGCACCCACCAGCAGGATCCCAACCAGCCCAAGTGGTTTTGGTTAGGCATGGCCTGCCCTTAATTTCTCATCAGCAGGGGAAGACACTTGGAACGCACCAACGAAGCCTGGTTTCCCACCCAGCATGTGCAAACCACCCATCCACTTTTTTCTGAGATCAGAGGAGAGCACTTGGCTCCCTAAAGCCTCCACAGTGACTTCCTGAGTGATGTCATGCCTCAAAATTGCTTTTAGGAACAGGCCCCGAGCTATCGCCTGGGCTGCATGCACAACCAGACTTATCAGAGACCACATGATCATGAGATGGCTTTGAATGCAATTCCTGTTTAATTTGCAGCTATAAATTGCTTGCCAGTTGATCTGCTGGAAAGCTCCTGAAGCCAACGTCTCTTCCAGACTTTGTTAGCTGCACTCCTGTGCTCACCTCCTCTTGCTCAACAAGTGCCATTTACCTGAAATACTAACATTCATCAAAAGTGACACGACTCTCCAGATCAAAAGGAGCTGCAATCAAAGGGAACAAAATCCACTGCCTACTCTGAAAGCACAGGTTGGACCTTGGAGATCTTATGAGACATCTGGTTTATACTTCCAGAAGGAAGGGGCAAAGGTGACATTTGGGGACCCATTACTGATGATGCCCAAGGGAGTGAAGCTCAAGGACCACCTGTGGTGCTATTGAGGCACCACGGCAGGAGGAACAGAGGAGTTAGGATGACTCCAAAAGCACTTTTTCTGCAAATAAAGGCTCAGATTGAGGCTGCTGGTAGAACACAGCTGCTGAGGATGAGGAAGGAAAACACAGCTCCTCAATTCTGGCTGTTTAGGCTGACTTGTCTGCTGTGCTGGCATGGGTTAAGCCACATAACCAGAGCTGATCACACACTGAACTCCACAGTAAATAAACACATCCTCCTCCTTGCCTGGGTCAGGAGAAACTTCCCTGCCCTTATAATGCCCCTTTGCTGAGATAATTGAAATACTTTGAGCTACGAAAATGTTGGCAGCCCCAGCTCCCACTGAAGTGCCTCCAAAGCTGGAGCTGGGCAGTCAGGAAAAGCCCTGTCCCAGTTCATGGATGCTCCTCATGTGCCAAAGGTTGGATAGAGAAACTGCAGGAATCCTCTTATCTGCAAGGGAAGATCTCCAAAGGGACAAAGTTTCATGTTACGTTATCTTGAGGGAAACTTGCACAATCAGAGGTGCAGGAAACAGGGAACATCACCTCCTGAGACATCAACCTTCTCTGCTTCAAGTGTTACCAAGGACCTTGTTGTTTTTGCAACCCAACCCATCAAAGCCCCAGAAGCTGCAGCATTATGAGAAAGGAAAGGAGGGTGGCAAAGACTGAGGTGAGGACAGCCAGGGTTGCATCACCTTCCCAGGACAGAGTGGCATTGCTTGTACCACTGGATTTCTGCTCAAACTCGAGAAGTGGCACAAATTTATGAATTCAATCCCACTGTTTTAAGCAAATCCAATCCTCTAACCACTGAAATGGACTTATAATGATGTGAGAACATTCAGTTCTCCATCAGTAGGGTGCCACTGCCTCTCTCAAAGGAGATGAATTCAGAAGAAGAAGGACATTCTATTCTTGATGGCACTCAGAGAGCACGTGGTGAACAAAACAAGGCAAAAGAAGCCACTTTTTCCCCAGAAAAAAGGAACAATGTGTATCTAATTTCTGTTGTGGCTGTTTGGCATTAAAGCCATTAAAAACGAGCCTTCATAATATCCTTGATTTCCTTAATTTTGTGTGGAAGGGAAGCCACTGAGATGCAAGGATTGCTTTAATGGACACATTAAATGGAGATAGACTCAGACTCCTCTTGACTTGATCTGGTCTTCTGATGAACCTCAGAGCAGCCATAAAGACACACTGGGATATCCACAGCTCCAAGCAATGGTTGTAGGAGCTGAGGGTGCTCCTATCACTTCCTGCTCCAGTATAATTTAGAGGGGTATTGGGAAAATCAGACCTCCTGGGATGTGCGGAGGGATAGCACAACAGCTGGGAAAAGAATCAGTGCCCAGACATGCCTTGACTTTGAAGGCTTTGGTCTTCACAAGCAAGTTAATTCTGGAATGAGGATGGAGAAGGCTTTGCAGGAGAGGCACAGATCTGTGTCTCAAGTGTAGACCTGAGTCTCATTCAGTAGCTGCTTAAATGGTCAGAAACTTCAAGGCAGGATTCAAAAATAAAAACGTACATAAAAACTGTAAAAAATCAATCAATTTTGAAGCAAATGCGCTTTTTTCCCCCTGAAAACAAGCATTTGGCAAAGTACCATCTCAAACTCCGTAACTTCCAGGTTTTCCACATTCCAAGATGCCGGGAGCCACCACATGCTGTATGAAGTTCTGCACCTCAACCTGTGTTCCTGAAATGACTACTTCCTTGGTTTTGGCACATTCATTCATTTTCTAAAGCTTCTTATCCCCTCATATACCCACCATCACCAACTCCTGCCCTTGACATGGGCAAGTTGGTTTCCCTGCCTGCTGCTTAACCAGGAAGGGTGTTTAGATCCAATCCCACGGCAGAGAAAGAACAAAGAGAAATAAGATTAAAAGGAAGAAGAGAGAAATGTCAATACAGCCATTTTTAGGTACAGACAGTTCTCTCTCATCCCACACCCCTGGCATGGCAAGGTGAAAGCAGGAGCCTTACCGTGGGCTCCTCTCGTTGATGGTGTTGACTCCCTGGAGGTCTGAGAGTGGCGTCCGCGGGCTCTTGCGAGTGATACCTGAAGCAGCACATGAAGAAGACGTTTCCAGCTGGCTCACACCCAACAGACAATTAGCAGAGCCACAGCTCAGCCCTGATTCTGACGTGGAGCAGTGGACGTGTCCTGGCACATGCCGGGCACAACCGGGTGCCAAGGATGCCATCGCTTCCCAGCCCCACCTCCCTGCCGGAGTCATCAGCCTTGTGAGGAACACTGTTTGCTCCAGCCTCTAATTCCCCTCCCACGTACGCATGGGGTGCTTCCCATGCTAGTCCCAGCTAGCAAATGGGGGTGAGGGAAGGAGATGATGGGGAGGAGCAATCACTCATGTTCTCCATGTCCAAGCTTTTCACCGTGCATGGGATAACCCAGCTGCATGGGCAAAACACCTGTGCATAATTAGGATGCTTGGAAAAATGGCCATTTACACCTTAGACACTTCTCTCCCTCTCTCCCTCAAAATACAGTAATTTCATGATTATAAGCCGCACCTTTTTCATTGAAGAATCCAGCCTACCCCAGTAGTGTGGCTTATATTCAGGTGCGGCTTATCTATGGACAAATCCCAGTGAAATGCCAACCTGGAAGTGAGAGCTGGCTGGGAGGGCTCCTGGGGCTGCCTTTAAAGGCTTCGCTGGTCTATGGAAACTGTTTGCAACTTGAGCACCTGACACCAAACCCCGCTGGCAGCGATTCTGTTACTAATTTTTTACTTTGTTACACATGGATTCTCACTTTAAAAAAAAAATGAAGTGCGGCTTATATTCAGGTGCGGCTTATCTATGGACAAATCCCGTGGTCTACTTGGCTACTGGGAGGTGTGACTTATAATCAGGTGCGGCTTATAATTATGAAATTACTGTATATGGACATGTGCAGCAAGCAGAAAATACTTCATAATTTATATACTATTTCTAAAGTCTTGATAGCCTATTGAGACTACGTCCTTTGATGACTAGGATAATTTATTTGTGAATAAATAAAATATATCTAATAAAACAATATATTAAATGAAGTATCTCTTTTGTATTCAGCCAAGGAAGCTGCCACACATAGCTACAACAGTAGCTGTTATCTTCCCCAAAGTGGAAATGTTTTGTAACCAAGCACGTACAGAGACAGGAGGTAATTTTTGTAGACAGCAAAACACTTCAAGTCAGCAAACCACAGAAATTTAAAGATCTGATAATGTGGAATTTGACATGAAAACAGATGAGCAATTTTATAACTGTCTCAAAATCACTGCTGTGAGACAGGAGAAATCACAGCTCTCACCTCAGCATGGGGAAAATGTTTTTTATTTTACCCTGAGACATCTACAGTGAGGAAAAAAGGGGAAAAAAGCTTCCTAAAAAGTAAAAAAGTCTAAAGTATGTTTTGTAGCAGGACAGGAGGAAGCAGTGGCATATCCCGTCCTCCCCATATTTATAATTCCACTGCAGCCCAGTGCTAAGCTAAAAGGTGTCCTGGTGATTGTTTTATTCTGAAAGATGAACACAAAGCAAATACGCTAAGACCTGAGCCTGTCCTGCTGTTCTGAGACTGGAATTCCTGAGGAGAAGATGAATTCCTACCAAAGTCAATGGCAACATCACTTTAAGTGGATATTTACCACCCTCCTTGCCCTGTTAATGTGTTGTAAGAGCTCATCTTGAAGCTGAAAGGAGAATCCGCTCATCTTGAATTGGGCAGGAGATCCCTGAAAAGGCTGAGGGTCCAGCTCGTTAAGTTTTTGCATCTAAAGGTGCTCAAATATTCTGGAAATGTCAACAGAAGAAAATTTGAGGGTGTGCTGTTCCAGGTCATCTTTGAACCTTGCCCGTGCTCCAAGGCAGGCCCAACCAAATCCCTCCTGCTGGGAAGGTTTGGCATCTCCAGCTCTGGAGGTTTTTGAAAAGCAAGGCAGGTAATGCATCTGAGGGCTTAACAATGTCCAAGCTGAAAATATCCAATATCCAAAAATATCTAAGCTCCAATAACAAGCTCAAAACTCTTTCCAGTCCCTCTTTTTGCCATTTAATCCATTTTTGGGTTACGTTTCTTGCCCTAGGAGTGTTACTGTACCTCTTTCAAGACTGGCATTTCTGTGTCCAAAGCCCTGATTTAGAACACAGAAACTCAATTGTAAAGAGGGAAAAATGGGAATACCCAGGAATCTGCTTAAAATGTTGCATTAGTACTTAGTGTAGTTCGTTTTAGACTAAAAAATCACCTAATGTCTAGCTAGACATACTTTTAATATAGATTAAATATATTTTAATATATCTGGGTACTCCTCTGTTAAGGCCCAGAAGGCTTTTCTTGTTAAAGGAGTCCATGAAAAGCAGTATTTCACTGGTATTTCCAAGATTTTTTTTTAATGCATGCCCTTCTTTGTGGAGCAAAATCTGTCTTTCCACCCTTCCCTGCACTCCCCACCAAAGAAAGAAAAAGTCCAAAACACTTTCCAACCCAACAAGTCGAGCTGAAGTGATGAAGACAAGGTTGTATCAAATCATCCCCGCACCCACACCTCACATTGCTCAGGAAAAGGGAATTTCTATTTGAGGCTCTCAGGTAACAGCTGCATTTAAACTGCATCATGGTTCTGCCAGCTCAGCACCTTAAGTGACTTGTTGATTAACAAAGGTCACAGTGCACAAGTTGGGTTAAAGAGAATTGCTTTAGATACACCAAATGGAAAGACTTTTCGACACTGTGCAATCACTTGGCTCTTTAAAAAAGGAATACAGCCAAAAAAAGCTGCAATGTTGATATAAACCCTTTTCTTGGAAATAAGGGGGATTTTTATAAAGAGAAGGTAAAAAGGTCTTAGATTTCAGCTGATGAATTGCACGTAGCCTTGAGAATTGTGTAGGAATTGATATGCAGCAGGAAAGAACAATGTGGCAACAATTTCTCATTCCCTTCATCCAGCTCACACAGCCTGAGAAGGTTTACACTTCAGGAAAAAATTATTCTGATTTTTCAAGCATATTCCCTTTCCTTCAGCTGGAGTGTTTTGGAAAGACAGACTGATTCACCTAACAGGTCTTTTCCCTTGTTGAGAAGAGTTTTGGATAAGCCCTGTCTACTCTCCATGGATGAATGCCAACCAGCAGAGCTCCAGTTTTGCATCAGAGGTGTCTAAACCCAGTGCCTTGCTCTCTAGGAACTGATGGACTCCACCAGCATCAGGGAAGCAGCTGATGGTAAGGGAAGGGTGACCAGCTGGCTCCAGAAGCTGAACACCAAGGGACCTCCAGGGAATCTCAATAAACTCATCAAACCAATTTTTCTCTCTTTGTTCAGAACTAAGTGCACAGTTCAAGACAAGGAGATGACCTTGGTTCCTGTCTCAAGGATGACAGGGATGTATGACCTCATCTGACCTGTGGGAAAAGCCAGGTGCCTGGGGCCAAGCTCACCTGTGGGGCCCAAAACCTGATGGATTCTGAACTGGAATGCTACACAGGCTCCAAGCCCAATTCATATTGCCAAAGCTGGGAGCCTGGGGAAGCAGGACATCACCCCGTGGGGAGATGGAAAGGATCTCTAAATGCAGAACAAGAATTACTTGTTTGCTTGGTCAGAGGCCAATTTACAAACTCTGGCAATGTCCTTAGACCCACATGTTGGATTTATTGTAAAAGATCCCAAATTGTGTGGACTAGTCTATATTAGTGAGGTTTTGAGGTGCTGAGTTCAACGTTGAGCTCAACTTCCTGCTTCTCACTAAATTAAAGCTTTAAGTATCTCTTGAGTTGAATGACTTTCCTCTTTTCCACCTAAGGAACTGCAAACTAAACCCCCCAAAATCTCCCATATTGCTGAGACAACTTAAAAATTAAAGTTACACTGATTCATTAATTGTAAGTAAAATTACTCTGCTGATAACTATCTTCCTTTCCAACAGTTTCTTAGTAATATCAGTAAGGTCATTTGGCACAATACCACTTAATAAAATCTAAAATCAAGTAAAATTTAGTATCACTCCTTTATATTTTCTTATATCAATGTTGGGAACTTGTAGGGGAAAAATAAAGTGGTTAAATTAATAATGAAAGCCTAAATTAAGACCTAAACCACCACAGCTGCCCCAAACCCACATGCTGCAGGAAGCACAGACATCTGACAGAAGGTTTCTAACAGGAAAACCGTATTTATGAAGATTTAACATGCATCTACTGTACTTACTGTGCTCAGCTCTACAGAAAAAAAGGTGGCTTCCACTTACACTTAAATTTCATGAAGTTTAAGCAAGTTGGGCTGAGGCTTTGCCCATGCAGAGCTCTATTTCTCTCAGCTTTAACATACAACATGAAGGAAGAGAATAATGGTAGGCAAATAATACATCTAAACATGAGAGAACCAAGTATCTATTTAAATATAAAAATAAAATAGAGTAGTGCAGGCAAGAGTGTCCATGTTGTCATGCAGGATGAGTTTATTACATGACAGAGGAGTGAAGATGAAGAAATGGAGACCAAGTGCATCTTTCCATAAAATAACTTTGACAGTGCCTCTGTTTTAAGTAAAAGCCCTCGGAGACAATATTTTCACAAGGTAAAGATATTTCTGAAGTCCAGTGAAATCCAAATTAAGTTGAATTCCAGCTGTACCAGCCTTGTAAGAGGAATATTCTTTATTAACATCAGTGAGTAAATGGGAAAATTGCCAAAAAAATGATTTTTGTGAGATCTCAAGAGATATGGATTTGCTTTAAATTTGACTCTTCCAACTCTGCCTGATCATTTCCCAATAGGCTCAAATCTAATCTGTGGCAGCTGGTTTGATCATGGAGGGCTCCTGAGGCGCTGTGTTTCATCCTTTTTACATGGAATGCACCTGGTTTCCATTTCTGGACGTGTGAGTGTGATATCAGAGGGGAGGACGGGTGGTGGAGCCTTACTGTACTTCTCCTCCTTGCACCTCTGCAGGATCTCTAAGCTCCTCTGATGGACTGGGTGGTGGAGAAAGCTAAAACTATCCACACTTTTCAAAACCGCACATGGCACTGCATCATCATGCCCTTGGGAAGCAAAATAAAAACAAACAAAAAAAAATGGAGAGAAGAGAAAGATTTAATAAGCAGAAATCAGGAGAGGGGAAGGAACAAGCCCAAAGGAGCTCAAGGGTCACACAATTTAACTATGGTTTCCTCTGCACTGTGGAATGGGAGCAATGGGCTGGACCACGTCCCAATCCCAATTATAATCCTCATCAGACAGAGCATAAACACTTAATGATCACTTCAAGATTATTTGGGCAAAAAGAGGATTATTAGATAAATCTTTACTTTTATTAACTTATTTTTTAAATCCTTTCTGTTTCTCTGCCTGGTGTAACCGGCAAATCCCTGTCCAGATGCTCCATGAGACAACCACCTGGAATTCTCATCCTGCACCCCAGTGCTACATTTTGCTCAGATTTTGGCAATTAAAAGGAAAAATGTAAATTATTTGCATTAAGCACCATTTCTGCATTCACTGAGGGCAAAGAACACAGAGTCTGGAGTTTGGCAGGATTGGTCTGAGTTGGAAGAAACCATCAATGTGTGGCCAAGAGGACTTCTGATGGTCCAGCTGTGAGCACAGGGTAGAGGAGAGGTGATGCCAGGGATAATGTGCCAACACACAGTGTCACTCTGTCATTGTTGCCAAGCCCAGGATGTGCCACACTCCAGGTGAGGTCACCGTGGCATCACTTGGTGCCAGCAAAGTGGGGATCATTTCAAATCAACACATCAAGCCAGTGGAAAGGACTGATCTGAATTTTGCAAGAGGAACACTGTCAAGGGGCATCTTCCTCACCAGGGAGACCTCAAACACCAAGCTTTTGGTGGTTGTCACCTTTATTTGGTAAATGCAGCCTTTTTTATTGATTCTTTTGAGGGCAGTGAATTTTTTGGTGATCAGTTTCAGGAATAAACCTGCAGAAACCAGTGGGATTATTTTTAGGAAGGAATCACCCAAGGAATTGGCCAAATCCAGCTGCAGAGCCCATTGAGAACAGAAGATCAAGATCACAGAACCTTCATCACAGCAAGGATTTAGGTCCAGCAAAACCAAGTCTCTGCAGCCTAGTTTGTATGAACAGCACCATTTTTCCCATTAAGTTTTTGCTAAGAATTAGAGGGTTTTGCATAATAAATGTGCATTGATGGCAGCAAAAAACAGTCAATCAGCCATTATTCCTAAATATTTCCAAATATTTAGGAATTCCAATAATTCCAATATTTCCTAAAAAGCTTGACAGTGTTCCTTTAATCCAAGTTCACAAACAAATCCAGTTCTAACACGCAGTTCTATTGGACCATTTCAATCCTCATTGATAAACTCAGTAATAAAAAGAATTAAAAATCAAATTATTGAAGAGTTCCACCCTTCAGCTAAGTGCAGCTCGCCTGATCCTGGCATCTTTCATTTGAGGAGAGTTGACAGCACCATAAGAAGAAGCATCACTCGGGCAGAACACAAAGGTACCAAAGAAAATTCACACCACTTTGCTGCTCTTCACCTTCAAGTTAACAAGGACAACCACACAATCACCAAAAGCTGCACTAGGAGGGTATCAGGAGCACAAAAAAGACAAGAGTCCCTAAAACTAGCAAGAAAAAAATGCTGATTATCCTTCCAGAAGCACCTACTTGGCATGGAGAGACAACCAAAGGAAAGGTGGAAAGAAAGCAGAGAAGAATTTCGCAGAGCTGCTTAAACATAAGCCAGGGATTTTTCTGGTAAAATCCTGCTGGGTATTGCAAGTGTAAAAGCACAAGAGATCCAGCTGGGGTCCAGACAAAGAGTGCAAAGAGCCTTTAATTAAAAGAAGCACATTTTGGATATTTCCCTGCTCCCTCACTTCACCTGCCTGATGGATGGGGAAAGGACCTCAGAAACCATGAACGGGCCGCACATCTTGAAAAAACATTTACATTTATTAAGGGTGTGCATGTGGATGACTGTGTGAGAGAGGCTTTGCTTACTCTACCAGAAGCTCCACATCTGTGGGCAGATGTTCAAATCAGGCTGATTAAAGCCATCAAGGTTTGATAGAAAACAAAATAAACTTCAAACATGTGCTGCCTTTGGCTCTCTGCTTCTATCAAGATGGGAGAATTTTAGTGATACTTCGATTACTCACAAATATTTTCTGCCATAGATGAAAAACACCAGTTTGGGGCTTTCCTGCATTATTTTGGAGAGAAGGGAATTCCAGCATGTGGCAGTGGATGCATCATGCTACACCAGCCCGTCACACTGTCCTGACACAGGCTGAGCCTTCTGCCCATGTCTGCCTCTTCCACAGACACCAGCTGTGGTGACAGGATTTTGGAGGAGGACAACGGAACAGGGGATGGGTGTAAGGTCACACCAACAAAAACACAATGAAAACACTGCCACTGATCTCACCTTGCTAAGTGTGACCTGGGCAAAGTCAGAATAACAGAAAGGTTTTTGAGTTGGGCAGGTTGCTCCAAGGCCTGTCCAACCTGGATGGTCATGCTTGGATATGGTGGGTTGCTCTCCAAAGCTCTGCCACTGCTTGTAGACTAAGTTTTACCCACAGATAAGGTGTACCTCAGTATGGAATATAAATTTAGGTGATCACCTCCCAGTAGTGCTGCCTGTATAGTGGAGACTTTCTCATGACTTTTTCCCAATTTGGTGCACATAAAAGTTCGGGGTATAAATGATCTGATGATTGCTGATTAGTTTAAGACAAACCTTATCTGGCTTTCTGAGGGTTTTCTTTTTCTCTCACTCAAAACCCAGAGGGTACAAAGCACAAAGCAATCTGAACACAGGATAAAGGACATGGACAGATAATGGAGCAGCACCACAAAAAGGTTTAGAAATTCAGCCATCACCATGTATTAGTTAATTTTGGTATGGGAAGAGAAGGTAATGCAAGAATTGAGTCTCAGAATTGTCTCAAGACCTCCTGGACTCATCCACTTATCTATCTATCTATCTGTAATCATATATTGATATATAGTAAGAGAGATACAAGCAAGTTACTGCTACAAACTCTGGACTGAAAAGTGGGAATGAGGAGACAAGCATGGCAGTGTGCAGGACCAGTTGCCAGAGACACAGAAAGCAAAGCAGGGCTTGAAATCAACTTTTACTTCCTGAGACTGAATGATTTTTTTTCTTATGTTCTGGATTACCTCATTTGAGTTCAGCCTGGGGTTTATGCAAGATGAAAATGCAAAGAGAGATTTTACAAGCCATCCCTTTGGAGTGGCCTTTCTCCCAGCACCAAACATGTTTGCCATCTCCTTCTTTGGTTACTCTGTCCAAAAATGCTGCCTTGATGTGCCAGCCAGACCCAGGCTCATGAGAATCAGCTCTTCTCTTAAACTGCATCTGAGAGGAGTCAGAGGAAGAACCTCAAGAGCTGAAAGTTCATCTTTTGTCTCCTGCTCTTCTTGAGATTAGCTCCCAAGAAAATTACTCTTTCTGCTTGAAGAGTTTGCATCCTTATGCTCCTTGTCCCAGGCTCCCTCACTCTCCATGATGCAAACCCCACTGATTACAAAGTAATTCATGGTGCAGCTCTGCTTTTAATTTTAACCCAGCTGACGTTTTCCCTGCTGAGGCTCTAATTCCATCACGGATTTCAAGCCCTCTTGTGCACAGAAATGAATAGTAATAGCTTGTACCCATCTTTCCAAAGTTGTTTTATGCAGAGAAATGGTCTAAAAGCACAGCCAGGTCTTGCCTGCCACAGCATGATGATGCACCATCACTTTCCTTTAATTTAGTGCCCCTGTGATACATGGTTCTGGATGACTGCAAAGCCATCCAGATGAATTTTGCTAGACAAGAGACATGCTCTCCCACGGTTTAAAGAGTGAACAGCTTGGAAAATGATAGGAAGATTTATTCCTTTTTTTGTTTCCAGATGTAACTCACAGTTCAAGAATTACTAAAAAAATAATTGTCTTTTTTGCTGTATAATTTGCATGTCTCTGTTTGAATGACTTGGGTTTTTCTATCCACGCATCCTACAAAAAGGAAAATTTAAAGCAGCAGTAAAATGAAAATATTTCCTTATGATATGTTAAAATCCAGATGAACTGTTAAATGTGACTTCTGAAAAAAAATAATCTGTTATTTCAATGAGTTTCCTAATAGATTCAAAACTCCTAATAAATCAGCCTACTTAAAACAGGGTATTAAAATATTAGACCCAAACTGCTGCTGAAAAACAGGCTCGAGGACCAGGTGATGGGCACACATACCACTTTTCTTCTCCACATATCGTTTTCCAGCCTCCCTGAAGGCCACCATGGCCCTGAAAAAGGCCCTCAGGACAGCCCAGCGGAAAACAGCCACGGGATCAATCCCAATCATGCCACAGATAAAAGCGTTCTTGCTGCTCCGCAGGAGAGCAACAATGTCTGGGCGCATGTGATCCGTGTTCTTCTCTCGGAAATCCTAGGCAAGGAGAAGGAGGAGAAAAGAGGAAAATAAACAATAGCCACATGATACTCCAGGTAGGATCTTCCGGGCCAGCATAACCATTGAATCCTGTTTCTTTTTCTCTTCTTCTCCCATATCAGATACCTCTTCATGACAGTCATCTCTGATGCTTATCATGTGCATTTATTGCATCAGAAACGCCATGAGAAATTTGCAGCTGCAAATCCCGAGGCTGTTTATCACACAGGCTCATCTGGCCACCGGAATTCCTTCTGCTAATAACTGGCATGAATAGAAATTGGGTCAACTTTGGAATCATTCATGTGGATACCTGAAAGTACCTATGGCCGTGGGATCCTGAGACTTAAGCACGCACAACTGGTACTAAAAGTGGCTAATGATGATGAAAACACCACATTTTCTACACAAACTGAGCCCAGAAAGGCCACCAGACATCCAATTTTGACTTGTCATTGGGGTGTAGCACTAAACTCACTGTGTATCCCTAAACTCTTTCTGAAATGCCCACGTGGAGAACAGGAAAACCCTGCTCCTACCACCTTTTCATTTCCCCCAACACTTCTCTCCTGACCCCTCTTCTTGGGGCAAATCCTCTCTAAAATATCTCTGTGGAGCCTCTGGGGCTTTCCTTCCCAATCCCAGGTTTAGATGAAAGCAACTGCTGGGGAACATCTGGGTGACAAACCTTGACTCCGTACTTCACTTTGCCCGCATAGTGTTTGATGATGAAAGCTGGCTCCATCACTGCCGGGAATTCAATGTAGGAGTTCCCTTCATGTTGGCGTTTGAATTTGTCCAGCAGCGTCTGGTTTGTGGCTTGAGGAAAACTGAGAGGAGAGAACCGAAAGGAAAAAGCTGTAAACACAATGGGAAAGCTTTTCCACTTCTTTCTTGGCCACAAAAGGGAAAACCGAGATATTCTGAGTTTCCACTCTGCGTGTGCTTCAGCAGAGCCTCTTGTTAAGAGAAAGCCAACCCTCCATCCTCAAACTTCATGGAAATCTGCAGCAGGGGATGTACTTCACAACTTCACCCAATTTGTTTTATCTCAATACAACGCCGGGAGACCATCACTGCTGGTCTCTTGCCAACAATACAAGAAGTGTGGGAGAAACCTGCAAGGCAAATGATGTGGGACAAGACCACACACCCCGATGATGTGGATCTGAGGTGACCTCAGCAAAACTACCTGGCTTTCCCTGCCTTTCACATGGAGGAAACTGGCACGAGCATCTGATGGGAGAACTGTTCTGCTCCAAAGTTTCCCCACCAAAGCAGTTCCAGAAGCCACATGTTCACTCAAGAACTTCTCCTGAGACACATGAATGCAACCAAGTATGCAAATCTGAGCTAAGTTCCTGATGTCCATGAAACCTAATGGAAATGCAGCCCCCATGGACAAGTGCTCTCACTTCACTCTGGTTCCATTTTTACCAGTAAAATGATAAGTCCACCTCAGCAACAGCACCTACACATCCTGCTTTAACTCATGCACTTGGGTTCAGCACCTTCACATCATCACACCCCAAGAGACAGGGAAAGAAATGAAGAGAGAAGCAAAGGAAAGCTTTTCCCTTCCCTTTAATGGAAGAAATTCTGGAAAGGAATTTTAATTATTATTTTTTAAGGCTTTTCGCTCAGCTGGCTGATTCTCCACTCGGTGTGTTGCCACCTCAAAAGCAACACTAGAAACATCAATCAGTCCAGAAAGCTATTAGCACCTTTCTGGGAAGTTGTTGTTTGTTTTTTTTTTTTTTTAGAAAACTGATGGATAAACTCATTTTAACAGAACAAGTAAATCTCATTTCCAAAGCCAGCACTTTCCTACTCACTTGCTTTCCTCATCCAGCAGATGGAGCAGCCCTGTTGGCTTCTTGCTGATCAGGCTGATGCAGCTGGAATTGTCTATGTAATCGATGTTGTGCCAGCTAATTCCTTCTGCTCTATATTCCTCCTGAAAAAAAACCCCACAGATGACATAATGGTGATTTGGTGTAAGAAAAAATAAAAGACAAAATCCAAAGGGTTTTGTGAAAACTGATACACTGTTTACCAAAACAGACATCTCTCCTGTAAATATTCCATCAACATTTTGAATTTTGTGATTCCAAAGAAAAGGATAAAGAACCTCTGGAACAACCTGAAACAAAGTGAACCACTGAGCATTTCCCAATTTCAGATGCACCAGACATTTGTTTGGACACGGGGTGGCTGTGTGGAGTCCAAGCCTGTCAAGGATGTCCAGCACTTGTGGACTCCCCCTTTCCTTTTCCTGGATTGCTTCTGAATCACAGCACAGTTTGGGCTGGATGAGACCTTAAAGCTCTTCTTGTTCCACCCCCTGCCATGGGCAGCAACAACTCCCACCAGCCCAGGCTGCTCCAAGCCCTGTCCAACTTGGCCTTGAACATTTCCAGGGATGGGGCAGCCACAGCTTCTCCGGGTAACCTGTGCCAGGGTCTCCCCACCCTGACAGGGATCAATTCCTTCCCAATATCCCATCTAATCCTAAGCCACTGCTCCAGGACCAGCAGAACCACCATGCTCTACAGTAACTGCCCCCAAATTCAAGCTGAGGCAAAAAAAGCCATTCATTTTCCACGAAAATAGTTCTAACCCTTGCTCTCCTATAAAGATTATCCCCTCTGAGACACACTTTCAACTGGATTACTTCAAAGAAGTCTTATGTAGAAATTTGTTTTAGGGAATCTAAATGAAAGTAGTTTAGAAATAATAATTTTTATCATATGTTTGAGGACTTGTGACTCACTGTCTAAACAGAGATATCGGACCATGCACCTTGTTCCATATGTTGGACAAAGTCCTGCTGATCCAGCTGTCTTTATACTTCTCTATCACAGCACATTTTGATGGCAGAATTGAAGACAGAAAGGAAACAGGTTTCAAAATTCTAATAGGATGCATATTTCTAATAATAATCAGATTATTTTTGTTGCATCTGCCTTTATTTTTAATATGAGCAAACAACTTAAAAAAAAGTATGTCTATGCTTATCCAAAATTAACATGAACAGATATTCTTGGAAATAAAGAGCCTGAAGAGCTTTGAGACATTTCACAAGGAAATTTTTGCTAAAACAACCTCTAGAAGGTCTTGAATTCAATATTGGAGACGTATAATCAACAATACAAATACAGACATATATTGCCTTAGAAGGAGTTTTTAACACCCTTCAAAATATACAAAATCCCATTGGAAAAAAATCCTGAAAATAAGGAACGGCTCTGCATTATGAATTTTGTTTTCTCCTTTTATTTTTTGGTCTTTTACTTTCAGTTCTTGCTGAGCAACCAGAACACAGCAGCACCTCACAACAACATTCTCAAGTCCCTGCTGAGCTGTAGGCATTTTCAGTGCAAGCCAGGAAAAAGTTTCTATCCAGCAATTGCAGGCTGTGCATGACAGAGCAGGCATAAGCTGCTCCCAAGGGATTTCCCAGAAAGTCACTGGGAGTCAGCACCATCCATCAACTGCCCACTCCCAACAGCCCCTTAATGGATTGCAGGGTCCATTAGGCCCAGCTTTGCCAGCTCAAGAGTGGTCAGGAGCATGCAGAAAGCAATAAAACCTTGGTGTGATGAGCCAAGAGCAGCATTATTTCTGTGGTGACAGGCTGATGTTACCAGACTTAAATATTTATTATCATCACTCTCTGTTGAAATACTTGTTAGGGAGCTTTTCATTTTTTTTTGTTCCCCAAAACCCCATAAATCATGTACAGTTTTACATATCCACATATCTAACTGAGAAACCAATGCTTTGCTCTAGAGGGCCTCTAGATATCCATAATTCCACATGGGACATTCAGCAGCTGCACAGCAAATGTGCTGTGAAACTCCTCTGGCCACATAAAAAACTTATACTGCTGCTGAGATCAGTGCAAAAGCCCTAATCACCAATGCCAGATATGGAGTTTTAAAAACTAGTCGAGTAAACGACCAAAAAAGAGCAGAGTTCCAGGTCTCTACCTCTCATTTTCAGCTGTTCCACAGACCTGATGGTCAGTCACCAGGTCCCTCCTGGCTGCAGGATTTTGGATAATTCTCCCTCCTCTCCTCCTTTTTTCTCTGGGCTGGGTCAGAAACACTCCCAGGCTCTGGGGTTCTTCCCTCCCTTCCATCCCCAACACAACCTGTTCCCACTCTGGCCAAACGAGAAGAGGGATTCAAGTCCTCAACAAAAAACCTTTTCCACAATAATTCACGGATTTGCTCTCGTTTCAAGACAGACAGCAGGAACTATTCCAGAGCAACTGCTCCAAAGTTTAAATGGAAATAAATCTCCCTTATTCCTTTTTTTTCCCTAGCATTTTTTCAGTTCTTTCTTTGTTTGCCTTCAGGATCTCAGATCAAGACACACCAATGGCTTTGGGATGGCTTGATATAATTTCTGGGGCATTTGCTGGTCTGTGGAACACCCTGCAGATTGTCCACAGAAACATAGAAGCTATAGGTTAAAATCACTGCTGTCTATTAAACCCTATTAAATTGCAATTGTTAATATTCCATATGATTCCTGTATTTGTCTTCTAAAGACCATTTTCCTGCAGAATTCAAGAGATATTTTTAAAAGCTACTTCCAAAATATTCCCTCTGCCAAACTTTGATGGACACCGGGTCCTGGAGCACTGGAATATTAGGGAATTCCATTCAAACAATATGAGGTTTTCATTTAACAAGATAAAAACAACATAAAACACTTTCAGTCCATTCAAACAAAAACTCTTCAAGCCAGAGGTTGACTAAAAATCAACTTAAATTTATACCTTGATTTAAAACTAAGTTCTGTCTAGTGGCAAATTCAAATGTCCTATTCCTGGAAAATTATCTTTACATTAAGAACCAAATTGTTGACATTACCACTATCTGCAAAAATTTCTACTGCAGTGAAGTCCACAGAGCCCCAGTTTCGGCATCCTTACTTGCAATAAAAACATCAGGATTTACTCCCCTCATCCCTGGGTACCTGAAACCTGATCTGCTGGAAAGAGGAGCAATGCAAGTTCACCAGGGAGAAGAGCACTGAGCTCCCAGACTCAGCAAAAGAAAGGGAGCAAAGAACTGAAAAAAGACATTAGGGGTTGTTTTTAGAGTCCAGTAGCTCCATATTTTCATTTAATTATTGGGTAAGATGCTACAGATTGTTCTGCAGGTGACCTCTGTGGACTCCACAAGGAGATTCCTGCTTCCCAAGTGGGAATTCAGAAACAGCTTTGCTGCCCTAAGCATGGAGAGACACTTTGGCAGTATGGCAGCGTGGGGTCACTGAAGGGATCTGAATAAAACACACTTTATGATGTTCAGATATATTAAAAGAAGATATTAAATGGGGATGCACTCTGAAATGCACATAGAATATGAGAGTAAATATTTACTCAGTGTTAGCTGAGGCAAAGTAGCCTGTAAAAACCGGGGTAACAAACAAACAGAATGGGGCAGAATATCCAACATACTGAAGTAGGAAAATTACTGGAACTCTGGAAAGAGGGAGTTGTTAAAGCTCTGTTAAGGAGGAGAAACTTTGCCTGCCTACACTGACCTACAGCACGAATGCTGCCCGTGGCACAGAATAATGAATTTAAAATTAAAACACACATCAGGAAAACCTTCCCAACTGGGCTGCAAGGCCTGATGGAAACCCTCCTGCTAGGAACAGAAATATCCTGTAATTTTACAGTTGGAGTTGTTGAGAACCAAGTCCTGTTATCTCTACAGGAGTGTTGGACCAATTCTGTTACCAGGATTTTTGGTGCACTCTAATCCAGGGTGGAATTAAAGGTTTCTTTATCCTGAGTGGGAGAAAACACCCACAAGTCCAACAAAATTTTGGAGATGCTGGAAAGTGTCTTTACACCTCCACATATGATCATCAATTACTCTGTATTCAGCCACAGTCATTGCTAAATAAACCCAAATGCTAAAAAGCACAACTAGGGGAGAAAATGTTAAACATTATTTTTAAACTCACACTTATCTAGATACTCTTCTCTAGATGTGATATCTGTGATAAATATGATATCTAAATAAGATATCAAAACTCTCTTTGGAGTATCATGGTCCCTGGATGCTGCTGCTCCCCAAAATCATGCGGTAAATTCAGAGGCGGGGAGGGAGGGACCAGGGACTTGGAAAAAACTTTAGAGAAAAGGAAATGTGGAGATTAAATGAAACAGGGGACATGATAAAAATACAAAATAAAAAACATAATAAATTCCCCATCTGCCTAAAAGCACAAAACTCAGGGTTTAGGAAATCCAAATCAAGAGATGGTAAAAAAGTCCCACTTAAAGATAAAGATTTTACCATGATATGTGAAATTTGTTGCAATATCATGAGATATCAAAAATACAATTTTTCCAATGATTAAAGAGATCCAGAGGGCTTTGGGCATCCATCCACACATCCTGCAAGCCAGAAGCCCTGAAAATCCCTGTGTTTCAGTGCCCTGGAGGCAGATGTCTTATCCCACAGGGATACTGACATTAGTCACAGTGAGAATTGAGAAACAGCCCCAAAAATAAGATTTACAAACCCCAAGAGCAGCAGAAATGTCCACCAACCCATTCACCTCCTCCCAAGAAGAGCTAGACCAGATCCAGTTTATCTACTCCAGCCTTTCTCTACTGAGGCACAGGAAAACCTTGTTTACATAATGAAAATTTCCAGATTAAAGTGAGAAATCAATTGAAAAATCCCTTTTCCCAGTGTAACTCCACGTGGGAACATTTCCCACTCCTCTCCTGTCATAAAACCCACGTAATCCAGAGCCACACAATCAACAACCAGATACTTTTGCATGTCTAAATGTATATATTTGGCATAAAAATTCCCAACTAAACAGAAGGGTGTGAAATTCTCTTCTTGCCTTGAACACCATCTGCTTCAGCTTCAGGCTTCTTTGCAAAGTGAGAAACTAGGAATTAATCTGAACTCTCCAGTCTAAAATAATCCCAAAATATTTTTGCATCGTATGCTAAAACGGGTTGTTGTTATACGAAAAATTGAAGGAGCTATACCTGAAAAAAGCTCTTTTCTGGTTATGTATGGACACATTTGCATCCTTATATCCATCCTGGGGTGCTTGGAAAAATTTGTCCACAGCTGGAAATGGCAACAAGGTGTGAGAAAATCTCTCCACTAAGGATTCATCCATCCAGACATGAACCCACTCCATGGAGGATTAATTGCTTATTCAGCAAATGGGCACTGTGAGCCAGGCCCAGCAGAATTATCTCAGCATAAATGATTAAAATGAGTTTGATATGATAAATCCATGGGATGTGGAAAGTTCCTAAATGAGTGAGACCAATGTCTGGTCCTTAGTGTGCTTGTGCTGCAGACGAGGTGGATGCCTCAAGTTCCCGACATCCCTCCAGGAAAAGATGTTGAGGCTGGTGGTTTTATTTAGGAATGAGGATTTTTGTGTTGTTCTCAGTTTCAGTAGAAAAGGAATTTATAGACACAGACATAAATATATTACACATATTTTTTTTACCATGTGCTCACAGACACAACAAATATAAATACTTAACCATGTTCTCTATGAATGCATGATCTATAAACAGTTTTTAAGGCCCTCTCTGTCCATGACATGAGGCAGTGCAGCGGAGCTGATGAACTTTCCCTTGAAGCCAAGGTCCTCCTTGAGATGGTCTTCAACAGCTCCTCAGCAAATGCCATGTGAAATTGATTTTATTCTGAGGATGGTGCTTCACCCACTGATAACCTCCTTACTGCTGTACATGGGGAAATTTGAATTTATTGGAATTTGGACTCTGCATCATGAAAGTGTTTTAAACCAACAGGTTCAGCCCAGAAAATCATGTGCCAGGTCCACACCATCCATCTCTGAACTTCCCTGGCAACAGGGTTGCAATCACAAACTATATTTTGCTCTCAAAATGGGCAGAATTTGGCTTGCATGATTCATCTGGCAGCACACACGCTGCCATCATTCTATGGGCTCCTTCTGTGGAAACATCTTCTTCTCAAGCTGCCCTTACACAGCCAGGAGAAACATGAGCTTAACATTGTTATGTGATCTGCTGGTGGATCAATTCCTTTAATTTCTTGTGATCAAAATTAAAGAGGAAAAGAAATATCTGTATCTGTCAGCACCCTCAAAGATGGGTCAGAGTTAGAAGATATGAAGGGACCTCTACAGAGGTCATGGTGAGCACCAGACTGGTCTTTGAGGCTGAACATCTCCTCCCCCTTCCAGTCCCACTCCACACTTGTGTCAGCTAACACACATTTTCAATTCCAGTCCTGCCACAATAAGACAATTTTTATGTTGGTTGAAGTACAGTAATTTCACAACTCTAAGGCGCATCTTAAAGCATAAAATTTTGATCGGAACCCGGAAGTGCACCTTATAATCTGGTGTGCCTTATATATGGAGAAAAGTTTGAGTATTGAAGAGACCTCTAAACAATTTCCGTTTCACATTGCGCAGCAACAAACATGAAGCTTGCAATCAAATGACAGCGAGTGACGAGAGCAGCGAGCTGCGAGCAGCCCGGTGCCAGGGGCGGCTGCAGGGTGTGGGAGAACGGCGGGCGGGAGTGCCGGGGCCCACGGCATGGGGAGGGCACCCGGGGCTGCGTTTAAAGGCTACGCTGATCCGTGAAAAATGTTTGCAAATTGAGCACCTGCCAGTAAACCCCACGATCTTTTGATTCTGATACTAATTCGTTACTTCATTGCGCGCGGATCCTCACTGCAAAAAATAAGTGCGCCTTATAGTCCGGTGCGCCTTATATATGGACAAAGTTCGGAAATTTGCCGACAACCCAGAAATGCGCCTTATAATTCAGTGCACCTTATAGGCGTGAAATTACTGTATTTTAAATGCTTTTAAAGATTTCTTTCTCATCATCTTGCTTAAGAGGAGAGGTCACATTGCACAACTCTGTCCTATGAAAAACCAACAGAAACACAGAATGGTTGGGTTGGAAGAGCCTTTAAAGATCTTCTGTTTCCAAGATCTTGTGGACTCCTTCCCCTAGCCCAGGTTGCTCCAAGCCCTGTCTGACCTGTTCTTGAACACTTCCAGGGATAGGGCAGCCATAGCTGCTCTGGGCAGCCTCTTCTACGGCCTCTCCATCCTTGCAGGGAAGAGTTTCTTTCCAATATCCCATCTGACCCTGCCCTCTGGCAGTGGAAAGCCGTTGCCCTCCCATGGGAAACCACTCCCCCTTGTCTTGGCACTCCAAACCCTTTTTGTATCATTAATAAATAAAATTTTTATCCTTGGCACAGTCTGCGCATTTATTTAGCCAATACATCTGAGTAGGAACCACAATCAGCAGAAAACATCGCTTACATGGAAAAAAGAAAAAAGTTCAAGAGAACATAGTGACTTGGGAGAGGAATAAGGGCACTGGGAGCAAGCCCCTGTGTCTTGGAGAGTTATAGCAAGGAGCAAAGGATGAGGGATGGGCTTGCCAGTTGCAGCACTTCTCCGCATAAAATTAAAGGTTAGGAAATTACATATGAGGAGAGTTGGAACTGGATGATCTTTCAGATCCTTTCCAATTCAATCTACTCTATGATATCAGAGGATATATAAATAATATAACAGATTAGAGTATATGTTATCACATGTTATACATTATATGTTATATATATGTATTTACTGTTCATCATCTAGAGAAACCCAGGAGCAAGAGGGCGGCAAATGAAGCCCCCCAGCCTCAGTCCCAGCCATGACACATCCATGGGCTCAAGGATGCTGGAAGGACACAAGACAAAGCTCTGAGGGACTGACAATGGATCCCAGAATCAGTGAGCTTGGAAAAGACCTCCCAGACCATGGAGTCCAACTTGCCTGATCCCTACCTCGTCACCAGCCCAGAACAGAGTGCCATGTCCAGGCATTTCTGGGACAGGAAGGCATGGGGATTCCACTACCTCCTGGACAGTTCCAGTCACTGACCACCCTTTCCATGAACAAATTCCTCCTGATGTCCAACCTGAACCCACCCTGGCACAGCTCTGATCAGAGCTGTCCTTCATTTCACTAATGTGCCTTGAAATCTTCCTACCCTGCTGATACCATTTAAACAGCTCTTGGCATATTGATTTTTATTAGTATAATTTATGCGCTCTAAGCATCGTCCTCTTCCCCCAAATATGAGTTGCATTTGATGGCATTCTGCCAAATAATAAATCAATAACTTGTGCAGCTTGTTCTTTCTCCACGGGTCATGTGGTCTGCAGCTGACAGCAACATTTCTCAGAGGGCAGCCGCTCTCCCATCTCCAAGGAAAACAGAAATTTGAACCGAGCCTCCCAGGCCTCAATGGCTGACTTCTGATGGGTGGCTTTTTCTTTGGGGGTAATAAAGAGGCGTTAATGCCTAACCAGTGCTGAGATACAGAAAAAAACCCTGTCTGCAAGGAAAGGAAGAGTGTTCCAAGCAGTAGGAGAGAGAACCTTTTTCATAATTTATTTTAAATTTAAATATTATTTTAAATTAATTTTTTAAAATTAATTCACTCCCACATTAAGTTCTAAATCTAATATTTCAGTAAAATATCTAAACTCATTTTAGAGTGCCATGTTCCCTGGGGTCTGCTGCTTCTCAGAATCATGAGGTGAAATTTAGAGGTGTTTGAAGGTAGTGACCCAGATTTCCAGGACCATCAAATCACACTTTCCACCAAACACCACCATAATTTAGTCCATACTATTGCATTTCTCCACCTATTGCACAGGACCAGTAAACCCTATAGACCTCCCTAAATATTTACAGAGTTTTGGATGGCTGAGCAAACACTCCAAAGGATGCATTATCCTGATAAAATTCAGTTTTTCAGTCTGAGCAGGCTGAGATTTGCTGGCTGGGACATTGCGCTCACCAGGGACCCCACCAAAAAATAGGACGTCACTGAACACCTGAGCTCCTACCAGTTGATTGTATTCCAAATTCTGCAATTTTTTCAGCCACAACCTTGGGTATTTATCGATTTTTTTTAAACAATAAAAGCATGCCCTTGAAACTGAGGTTTGGTGGATAAGCAAAAGCTGGAAAAAGAGGTAGAAAAGAACTTTAATATCATGACCTGTGGGATGAAAACTACAGGATGAGTCCTCAAGCCTTGCAAAGCATCAGCTGAAACAGGGAAAGGTGGGTAAGGTGGAGAGAATCAGATGAGCCTCGGCAGGGATGGGGGAAGACTGGTGAGGACAGATGACAAAGTTTGGAGAATGGGATACATAAAGAAATAAAAACTTTTACTCCTGGCCCTTAAACTGCCAAAGACATGGCAACTTGGAGGAAACTCAGATTATAGGTGGTATGGTACTGGTGACCTCCAAACTAAATCTTCATCCACAGCAACTATTTAGCACAATGCCCTAAAAAACCCAAACAAAAGACAAGGTGGAATGCAAAAATGCTATTTTCCTTCCCCACAAGCACCTAGGGGTTCTCTAATTTTCAGGGCAGTTCTGGGCTTATCTGCTCTGCACAGGAGGCCACTTGGTGAGGGCACAGAGATGGAGCTGGGCTGGGGGATAGAAAATCCCTGCCAAGGTGATGCTCTGACAGCACCCAGTGAGTCCAAGAGCAACAGGGACATGTCACACGAAGCCACCAGTCTGAGGGAGGGACAGCAAAGGACTCCCCAGCCTTGTGCTGGCCAGAGCTGAATTCACCAGCTAGAGCCCCTCACCCAAGCACCCCTCAGGAACCTGCGGTACCCAGGGAGGAGAAAACCACCTTTGCTCTGTGACAGGGCAAGGTCACAACTCCTGCCACAGCCACCTTTCTACATTTTAATAAATAGATCACCCATCTGGATGCAAGATTAGACCAGGATTTATAAAGTCTTTACCCTAATCCTGTGGTCAGCTGCAAGAGAGGACGTTGCTCCTGCAAAAACCCCCTCAGTCACAGTGCAAGAGCTGCTGTATTTTTGGGAGGTACCAAGCTAAAGATCAAGGATGACTTGGTGGTTGTTTGCAAACCATCGGAAATAGTGTCATCTTCAGACAAAAGGTTTAAAAAAAGATTCACCAGACACATTGTATTAGATTTCACCAGGGGAAAAACGGGGAATAAAGGTTAAAATAATCCCATGGCTCTCCTAGAGGACTGTGGTGGGTATTTTGGTTTCCATAACATCAACAGCATGTCATGGCAACAATTCCATCATGGCTAAATGCAGTTCTGGCAGACAAATTCTATTAGTATTTCAAGAAAAATCCTTGGTGACTATTTAATTTTGTCACTTATTTTTTTGGCAGAAGTGTCTGGGTATGTCTGGGTACCTCCTGCAAGTTTTGGAGAACTGAGGATTTAGTTTCCTATCCATTTCAGGTCCCCATCATCAAGACATGAAATAAACACTTATAAAGACAAACACCTCAGATAAATTCACATTTTGAAGTAACAGAACTATTTTGCTCCCTAGAAACACAATATTAAGTCCCTGGTTTTCATTTATCTCGTGACTATCATTAAAAACCCTTTGGGCTAGCATGAGGAAGGAAGGAAGGACATTCTGAAGGCCCAAGATCTGAATTTGTGCCCTTGAGCTTTCTTTCCATTTTTTCTTTCTGCACTCCTCCACACGCAGACAGAATCCCAGGGAAAGTAAATGGCTAAACCACCTAAGGATCATTCACCCAAGGATCAGTGTTCCTGCAGCTGCACAGATTACTTGTATTTATAGACTCATTCTATGCCAAGATATCTGAATTTTCTAGCAGCAGAGCTCACAGTGCTCCAGCCAGGATCTGGGAGGATGACGTGCTCTGGCATTAAGAATTGGAATGGGCCCTTCACAATTTGATGGTTCCACAACTGCTCCTCATATCCATGCAGCACACACTGACTCCAGCCACTTCACGTGCTTGACAGATTTCCAGGGGATAGCTAATTAGCTCTGAAGCTGCTCCAAGAAGAATTAATGGATTGTTGCACTCAGGACCTCCATGTATCCCCAGTGCTTGGGGGAAACACTGAGCTGCTAAGAAATCTCAGCCCAATAACAGGAATTCCCTCATAGATGATGGCATGTTGGAGAAGGCTGCTGAAACCACACCTCATGGAGGAATCATCTGTCTCCAGCTTTCAGGAAGGATCTTCCCTCCCTGAGTCTCTTCTAAGGAAGTGTATGGCAACGTTCATAAAAAATCCAGCTGGTATGGCTTTGTGTAGTATCAAAATCTGCATTTTTCTGGTGGACAATGGGAAAAAAACCCTGTCTCTAGAAATAGACAGGTATTCCCATTCTTGGAGCATCTATTGAGTAGGGCGCACCAGCATCCAAACTGAAATTAAATGGATTTGAGTGGCTCAGTTCCACCTTACTGATCAAAACCAGAGATTAAACAGGAACCATCAAACTCATGGTGACTCACTCGGGGATATATCACTTGTTTTTTGACTATCCTCATATTCAAAGCAACTTTTTCTTCTGAATTTTCCAATCTCTGAGAACACCAGAGGAGCCCAAAAATGCAACTATCGGGGTTTTTGGGAAGGGCTGGGTTAATTCTGTAATGATGATAAGGAGGGTTACCCCTTGGCCTCCTCCGAGAAGGATTTCACCTGCAGGGAGGACATGCAGACTGGCATGTAAAGAAAAGGCATTTTGAAGGTCTCTAACATATTTCCTGTGTTACACAGCCCAATAATAGTTTCATAATGAAATAGTTTCATAATGAATAATAGTTTCATCCATGAAACAACACATGGATGTTGAAAGAAACTGTCTGTTTTCTTGTCCTGCTTGTTGTTGGATAACAAATGAAGAAGCCTCCTCCCATCCATCTAAACCATCTTGTGTGTGATACCTGCTGGATTGCAGCCTGTGTTTCTGTTATCTCTTTAAGTGCATTAATTTGATGCTGGAAAGCAACATCCTGTCTTAAGAAATGTAAAGCAAAGCCTAAAGTTCAGTCTTTCCTAATCTACCAGGGCTACTGAAGGTCATAACGCTCTCAAGTCTGACCTTGGAGAACACATGAGAGTGACATTTCCCCTCCATCCCCACAAATCAACACTGGAAAGCAAACAACCACTGGAAGACTGGGGTGGCTTTTTCACTAGATACTAAAAATAACTAATACATGATATCAAATGGTACGGCAGCATGTCCAGGCAAAGGCAAGGAAGGAATTGCTCATTCCTTGATGGGCCCTCTGAGCACATCTCAAGGAGACAACAGAGTAGTGGTTAAGGTATTCATTATGTTTTTGGATGCCAAAACGTTTATTTTAAAACAGCAAATGTCTGGCTGGATATTTTACAGGTGGAAGTTTGTCATATGGTCAATTAAAAGTTAGATTTGAATAATTCAGTGTATACTCCTTAAAAAAAACAGAATTAAATGGACAATTTCAAACTTTATCAGGGCCACAAAGTCATGTCAATACTCACTGACATCAGGGAGTAAATATTTCTGGACTTACCTGTTCCAGTTTAAAGATGTGCTGGTTAAAGTAGTGCTGCAAGCGCTCATTGGCAAAGTTAATGCAGAATTGTTCAAAACTATTGTTTTCATAGTCTTCAAATCCAAAAATATCAAGCACCCCAATGGATAAAGTCTGCAAGAAAAGTAAGAGTAAGGATTAGAATTAAATCACATAAAGTGGATTACTTGTACACAGTACATAATCAAAAGCACACAGGCAGAATTGAATATACTTAATAGCAGGAATTTTACTGGAATTGTTGATATTGTGCCATCTGGAAGACTCCTCCAAATCAGAGAGACATCATGTGACTTTAGATATCTGGACAAAAGGGCTTCTAAGACAATAGCCTTTGAGAGGTGATTTTTTTTCTTATTCTCAAACAAATGGGCATCTTTGAAGAAACCTCAACCCTGTTCCAAGTTATTGCATTGGTTTTAAGAGTATTGATCTTCAGAAGGGGAAATGGGGATAGGCTTGGCAAACAAAGGCTTGCATCATGAAGACAAGCCACAGGAACACCTCCAAGGTGAGCGCATTGTGGTGAAAACTAAAATAGAATCACAAATAAAGCATCCACCTTGTTTGTCAGATGGAACAGACGGTGGACTGATGTTTGGGAGCACCGTGTCACTCCTGCCTCACTGAAAGGGGGAATTCACACAAAAACAATAATGCTGCTGAAAAAGGGAGTCCAAAGCCCTGAGTAACACCCAGGCCTAACTGCTGGCCCAGTCCTGCCCAGCTAATCCTCCCCTGTGACACCTGCCTGTGTCCACATGGCTATTCTGTGCTCTGGCACCCTTCTCCACCAGCTCTTGCCAGTTTGGGATGAGGGTTATGGAGAGACACCTCAGTGCTCCTTTAGTTCATGGGCAAGAGAGGTGTAAAGACGGACCCATCCCTTTTTTTTTTTTGAGCCCATTGGCACTATGAGCCCTACATTCTCTCTAATGAACTTCCAGAAGTTCACAACAGGGAATTTTTTTCTTTTATTAAATCCATAACCTATAACATAAATTGCAGGATTTGGTGAGTTACAGCTCTAAATAGCCCTTTTTTCCCATCACTTTGATGATTTTGTGAACCTCAGCCACATCTCACCCCAGGCTTTTCCCCAAATTGAACAGCAAATGCCTGTTTGGTCTCTAATCTACAATTACCTCTCGAGATGCTCATCCAGATGTGGGTGCACCAAGGTTTCCTATGTTGGCAAGGCGAGGTCAATGCTGCAGTGAATTTCCAGCTTGCTTTGCATCCTCCTATCCCCCTCCTGTCCCCACACCAGCCAGGCAAGGAGATGCACTGGACCTCTGGCCAGGGGTATGTTGGCCCACAGGTGAATACAAACAATCACCTCCAGGCTCAGACTGTTTCCTACCCTTGATGGGAGTAGAAATGTGGAATTTTCTCCTTTGTGTAGGTATGGGTTTTCATAAAATCTGAACTTTCTGCCTGCCAGATGGATTTGGGAAATCCAGAGGAAGAGGGACATGGAGATGTGTCAGCAAATAAACTTCATCCACAGAGGGAGCTAGGGTGAAAAACAAGCTCAGGACACAGTTTCTGCTGCAGCTTCTGAGCCTGTACATGACTGTTGTGCTAGACACCTAACTCATAAATAAAACCCATACTGTGCCTACCCAGAAAGGCTGCTGTCATCAGAAGAGGAGTGAAGAGCCTGGAGGACACACTCGGGGAGAGCTCCACCAGCAGAGCACCACGCTCTGGGACTCAACCAAAGCCACCTCACCTCACCCAAATACTCCATTCACCCGTTATAATTAATTAATTAATTAACAAGAGAGGTAAAAGCATTAGCACTGGTCAAATCTCATCTAGGGAGGAGAAATGTCCTCTCCTCTCCACCTCAAAGGAACTGAGAGCTGCCAGGTGCCCTGGTTTTAGTTCTGTTGGTGTTACCTGCACTCTGAATTTTCTAAAACTTCCTTACTAAGACCAGCTTAATTCCACTGCCAGGAATATAAACTGGATTGTCCACAGGCCTCTCTATGCTACCTTTTCAATGATGCATTTTCAATGCTTCACATAATGTAGGAGGGAAATATTCCTGCTGTACCCGACTCCTGACCAGGGAACCACCTACGGCTGGAGCAGGCAGAGCTGCTGTGGGCAGACAGGCACTCAGCTGTGAGTCAGGGCTTTGTCTGACCTGGCCTCTGGCCACCACAACAAGTGAAAACACAACAAAACGCATTTAAGCACCAAGATAAGTCTCTAACCCGTTTTCCAAGAGCTCATTGACTACTTCATCTTTTGTCCAGGCTTTTCTCCCTGCTGCAGGGCCAGACAGTCTCTACCTCCCTGCTGTCGTGACAAGGATGAAGGCCCTTGGCCACTTTCCCAGAAGTTTGCATCACTTGGCAAAACACTCATGAGAAACAGCTCTTTGCCCAGAAGATGGAAATTGGGAACCACTGGACCAAGAACACTGAGCCTGGCAGAGGGATTCACTTTCTCCCACTGCTTCCTGAGGTCCAGCACCTTCTCCTGCTTGTCACAATGGATGTGACAATCCTTCTGTTCACCAGGGAGAAATATGTCTCATCTTTATTTAAAATACATCTCAGGAGGAATTCTTCTTAAACACTCTATATGAATAACGGATCACATTTTATCTATACTATCCATGGAAAAACTGACAATGGAAACAGGACACAGTGACTTTTTTTATCTCACTTCACATCACCCTTGCAAATCCCGACCCCAACCACCCCACTGCTGTTCAAGTTCCAAAAAATTTCCCAACATAAAAGTCTCTATTCCACCATATACAAACCAGACTTGGAAGATACAATGCTCACACTTCCACACTATTCATGGATTTACTGACACTGGCTTTCAAAAGCATCGTGTTGATGCCCTGTGGAAATAGTTAAGCCCCTGCCATGAGTGAAGACTTTAAGCTGAACAAGGTCTTTAAGCTTTCACAAACTTAATTTAATATGAAACAACTGAGCACAAAAAACCTCTCCCTTTTTTCCGAACCCAGTTCATTTAGTGCATTGAAACTCCTACCAAATACATTTCAATGTGGGCGTGGAAATACATTTATAAAGCAAAACAGAAGAGTCATATATATTAAAAAAATAGTCCTTTCAGTTATAAAAGAATCTTTTGGAAATATTATATTTTAAAGCTGTGTTTTTGTAACTTTTTTTGCTGACACCTAAAATTAAACACACACAGAACTATAAAAAATAATCTGCATTTCACAAAACCACTGCAGGTATCAAGCCATGTGTCCAGGAGGAGGATGGTTTATTCTGCTGTGGCTGCTGTACAGAGTAAAACAGCATTTTTCTCACATCCCTGTGTTTGTAACTCCTGAACTCCTCTGGAATACAGATTTTAAACTGTGTGGTTTTTTTGCAGAGTTTCATGCCAGAGAAATCCAGGCAGAGCTCTGCAGTGAAACAGTCATTTGTCCTCTGCTACAATGCTCCCAAAAGAACGAGGCCAGTGGATGCCATTTGGGAAAACTTTAAAACCTGAGAAATCTGGAATTTATGACTGGTTTTCTGCTCTCTGTCCTTGATAAAGCAGCATGAACGTACTAGTACAGAGTCAATTCTGGTAGCAAGGTAAAAAAACACCGTTTCCGTTCACATATACAGGACTTAATTTTGCTGAATTGCCTGTAAAAAGTGTGTAATCTGTGTTTAGGATGAAATTTGCAGCCCAATATTTAAAAAAAAATAATCAAAGGAGTTTAACATTTACAAATCTTCTAAGTCCTGAGCTTCAAATCCATCCTTTGAGTAGGTGCCATGAGGAAGTCACACAAAGATAATTTAGACCTCGACTTGCCAAGTCCAGCTTGTGTGTTAATGCTGTTTCTTTATCTAAACTAATACATAAAATTAAAGTGTGGCTGCATTAATTAGCATATCAAAATTCCTGTGATTAAAAGTGCATTTCTATAAGATTTTTAAAATTTGGGTGAGTCCTGCTTGCAATGATGAAAAACAACCTCACGCTTTTCCTAAAATGTCCCAGCCATGACATTTAAACACAGAGCATGAGTTTTAAAGACTTCTGGCAGATGATGGACTTGAAGCTCTGTGCTCTCCAATTCCCAAAGTGCCAATAAATAGGGATTATTGGAGCTGATTTATGCTGCCCCATTGCATGTTGGTGATGCAATTCCACCATGGAGGTATATTTTGGCAATCACAAACAGCTTTGTTTCAAATTCAGGGGAAAATTCTTGTTTAGTACTATTTTAAATTTTTTATCTCTTTTCATTTTAGTAATTCCTTTTCATTTACAATACTCCAAAGCCAATACTGTAAAAATTCCTCCCCAAAACAACCCCAAAATCCATCACCACTTCATCCAAAAGGATCACTCTAACCTACATCACCCCAATATATACAACAACCTATTATGCAAAGTGAAAGGCAGTGATTTGCTACAAACTTGGAAGTTGGGACCTAAAATTAATGAAGTGATGCACATGAAACACATTGCACATTCAGCAATTCGTCCTCTGCTTCGGGTCAAAAAGCCAAGAATTAACTGCTTGGTTGAATTTGAATGAATTTTCTTCATGGTCATGAGTCTTTCATGAATTCAACCAGGAATTTTTCTTCGTGGCCATTAATTGTAATGAATTTTATTCATAGCCATGAGTTCTTCATGCATTCAACCAATTTTTCTTCATGGTCAATAATTTTAATTTTCTTCACAGCCATTAGTTCACCATCACCTCCATGTATGCAGCACGTCATCCAAAAACGGCAGCAGGGTGATTTGGGAAGAAATTAAGACACTTCATAAGAACCAAATGGGAAAAGATTAAGAACACGCTTGGAAATGCCTTTTGATCCACCACTCTATCATCATTTGAAGAAGTGAGATGGACTTCTAGCAATTCCTAACCTGATTTACGGAAAGGGAATTCAGTAAGAGGCTCTGGAAGGTTTAGTGATGTCATTCCCAAGAGGAGAAGTATCTGACCTCATTAATAAAGGTCCAATTTCAGACAGTTTGTAGGGAATCATGAGAACATAAAAGGAACTGAAAGAAGATGAAGGAAAAGGGAATTGGAGCAAATCAGGCCCATGGCAGCTCTGCCATTACCATAAACCAGGAGGTATCAAATAACTTATTCACAATTCAGCTCAGAAATAATATTCTAGAAATTCTGTCACCAAGCAAGATAAGCCAAATCCCACTGTGCTTTCCCAAAATATCTCACTGTACATTTAACTAAATTTGGATATCAAAGGCCTGATTTACATCTTCCAAATATTTGCTGGACAATATGGAGGAGCAACGGCCGAGTGTTTATTTTTCTTTGCCCAGCTTCATCTTTTGATCTTCTCCGTACTGCTGATATCAAATAAACACATATTGAGATCTGAAAATTATCTTGGTTCCCATTGTCCCACAAAAATCAAATCTACACTCATGAAGACAGAAACTCCCGTATTAATTTTTCTTCTCAATTTCTCCCAAACATACTCTGAATTGAGATGGTTTTGAGTCTTGTCTTACTTCTGCATAATGTGATTATTATAAAAGAAATCTCTGTGCTGTACTGAAACAATCCAAGTTAGGGGGCTAAAAACAGGGATGAGGAGGTGACATGGTAGAACTGCTCAAGTGAAAATTGGCTGGTCAATGTTTAACAAAGCTGCTTTGAAATGCACATAAATCTCTTCTTTACCATTGCCATCCCTAAAATGGGGAGGATTTGTGCATTTTCATGGTTTTGGGAGGATTTGTGGGAATCAATCCAATGAATAGAGGACTCTGAATATAAACTGAACTACACTTGTGCCTAGAGGAGCAGACATTTCCTGGTATTTTGTCAACTGCCTTTCTGCTTCAGAAACTCTGGCCCAAGTACAGCCCAAGATTGCCTCCCTGGATCTGGGTACAAGCACATTCCTGCAGCTCTGGGTCCTGGGCATTTGCCAGCACGGGTGGATCTGCTGTGGCACATGGGCAACCCCACTCCCAGCTCCTGGCACCTGCTGACTGACTTGGATATTACTGTTATGATTTAGGGCAAAAAAAAAGGGTCAGAAACCTGTGAATTGTGAGTTCATGAGATGACACACGGAGGTGGGCAAGGGGGAAGGTGGTTACACTCCACAGAGTCTTGGCTGGAGGAAGCAGAGGGTTAATGTGCAGCAGCAAGGCTGGAAAAAAGCAGGAATTTGGGCTGTTCTGGCTCTTACCTGCTGAGATTTGAGGTTGTGAACACAAGTTTAATGGCCCATAAACAGCTACCGTGGTGCCTCACTTTCACAGCCGTGCTGAGTAAGCACACAGGAGTGTCCTACACTGATTTGTATTTAAATTTCACAGAACAGATAATGATTTTAAAAAATCATTGGGTCATTAATAAAAAATAATTAGCATTTCAGATGTATTTCCTTGTCAAAACAAATCCTCTTTTCTGCTTCACCAAATATGTAAACAACGTGGCTTGTTTTTTCCTGACAAAACTTTAGATGACTTGGAAAAAAAACAGGAAAGAACACAACATTTGTGGTAAAATATTAAACAGAGGGAGAGGCAGCATGTGCAGTCAGAAGGGTCAACCCTTCTGTGTCAGAAAAGCATACAACCAGATTTCATAGGCATGTTTTTATTTCCAGTCCACAATTACGCTCTACAAGCCTTTTTTGTAATTAAATAAAGGAGTGACCACATGAGACTCTCTGCAATTTCAGTCCTATGGCACAACCCAAATGTCAGTGCTTAGTGAAAATCCTCCTTTTGACAGCTGTGACTTTAGTTTGGATGCACGACCCCCCAAAAACCCCCACATGCTTCTGGACCATGTCCCAGATTCCGAGGCCAAAGGTAGCTGGAGAACTGGAAGTGCCTGTGTGCATGGACATGGATTTTGGGGACAGGATGCCCCAGTCATGAGGAGTGTGGATGAGTACAGCAGAGAGTTAGAGAGGATGTCCTGGGGCAGGGCATCCAGACCCTGCTATTGCAGGAAACTTCATGTCATTCTTTCCATCTATTTTTTGGGAAGGTTGTACAGCATTGCACCGGCTCCACTCTTCCCATCGTGACTTTTTTCCCTTTACAGTAATTTCACA
>VRYO01000100.1:19459086-19603815 GCA_009812075.1 Sialia sialis | reverse complement strand
CTAACTCATTACTTTGTCGCACATGGGTCCTCACTTGAAAAAAAAAAAAGGTGCAGATTATATTCAGGTGCGGCTTATAATCGTGAAATTACTGTATATGCCAGAAACTCCATTGGTTGGGTTGGTCAACTTTTATTAAGATCCTGATGTAATATATTTGAGGTTTTTGTAAGATTTTATTGCCAAATAAATTGTGCTGAAAGTTGTCATGATTAGCATCGGAGTCAGGCCACCTTAAAAACAGATAAACTTCTGGAAACATCTGTCAAAAAGAACAAGGGGAAGACAGGCTTAAGAATTAAAATCTGGTTTTGAGTGCTTTGGAACAAAGACTTACAGTTCTAGCAGCAGCAGCCTGTATTTTAGAGGCTGGAAAAGATGTAATCTCAGGAACCCAAATTTGCTCAAATTAAAAGTCTCTATAAAATACACTTGTACACATACAGGAGATTCTTAAGAAATGAGATTACAAAGTCACTAAATATATTTAAGAAAATCTGTCTGCTGCCATCCCACAGCACCGTCTGCTCCAGGCAGGATCCCTCACTCCTGCCCTCCTGCACTCATTGAGGGCTGAAATTTCACGATGGAATTATTCAAAATATTTGTTGGCACCCAGAAAAAACGGAAGGCAAGAGGGCTAAAATCCCCCACCAAGCTTAGACATTAGAAACTATAAGAACAACATTGTGGGGCTGGAGCCAGAGATGGGAGAGGAGCTGGGAAAGGGTCTGGAGCACCAGGAGTGGCTGAGAGAGCTGGGGAGCTCAGCCTGGAGAAAAGGGACAGGACAAGAAGGAATGTCCTCAATCTGCCATGGGGGAGGCTCAGGTTGGTGGAAAGGTTGGTCAGGCAGTGGTACAGGATGTTCAGGGAAATGGTGAAGTCTCCATCCCTGCAGAGATTTAAAAGCTGTGTGGATATGGCACTTGGGGACATGGATCAGTGGTGGCCTTGACAGTGCTGGAGAATGGTTGGACTTGATGATCTTAGAGGTCTTCTCCAACCTAATTGACTCCACGATTCCAAGATGTTCAGCTAACCTTTTGCAGACATTTTTATATGATTTTGCTGGAAGTTCTCCCCATGTTCCTCATTGGATTCAGGGTTTTAACTGCTAACTAACCTAACATGAACAAGAACAGCAATAGCTGAATTTGAACAACAAAACCCTAAATATTTATACATTTTTCAGACTACGGGGAATAAACAAAGCCTAGAGAACAGAGGATGGGTGAAAGCAAGTGCTGAAGGACTTTGAAAGAGCAAAAATTGCAGCAATATCCCAGTGACTGAATGTCTCAGGGAACAGAAAGGAAAGAGATCCCACAGAGTTAGACTTGATGATCCCTGTGGGCCTCTTTCAACTCAGGACATTCTCTGAGGACAAAGCCATCAAGATGCTGCTGGAAGCTCTGTGGTTTTAGTCATACCCTCCAATAGACAAGAGAGACATTTTCTGGACTGTGGACCCCAGCAACCACAGTGAGATCCAGAGTGGGACTGAAATACAAGAGACAGAGTCTCTTCTCAACGACTGCATCAAACCAACCCAACCATGGAGCTGTCTTGGGTTACAATACAGGATGTGATAAAAAGTTTCTATTCTATCACCATCTGTTGAGACCGGGTGGGATCCCGATCTCCATGGGAGATATTCTGCTAATGGGCCATCCATTGAAACCAGGTGGGGCAGTGTTCTTTATCTTTGCACAACCCATCCTTCCTCCAGGGAGTTATCCTCTGTTCTATGTTTTGTTTGCTTTTCTTTTAATACGTGGAACACATTTTCAGCATTTCTGATTAATCAACTGGTGTTTCTGCTCACAGGGATTTGGCACTAAATCCCATGAACCTGTTGATACCCAACTACAGAAACTATTTAGTGAGCTATTACCATACACAGGATTTGATTTTCATTATCATTTGATGTCTGGTTTGAAATCCTTATCAGCCATTCCCATTTTTCCCCCTTTCATTCTCTAAGGTGAAATTTGGTTTCATAACTACATTTGTACTTACTTTAACACAAATGTGTTATTCCAATACGACTCAGAGGAAAAAAACACATTTTAAAACCTCCTGAATTTTGCCCATGGTATTTACCTAGGATTTTCAGATGAAAATCTTCCTCCTTCAATTACTTCTGTAGGTTTAAATGATATATTTAATTTCCAAGTAGGGGGAAGATCAGGAAAAGAGTGTATGTGTTTTCTTATTTGCTTCAAAGTACCTATTCAATAAAATCATGCTGCATGTAAGTAAATAATTAAAGCAATCAGTTTCAATTCTAAAAAAAAATTGAATGTATGCATGCCCTTTTAAAAAAGTACACATATTAGCAATGCTTGGCCACTGTGAAGGATAGGATTTATCCAAGATTAGAACAAGCAAACGCAGAAAGAATTCATGCTCTCCTAATGCACTAGATTTGGATCACCCAAAGAGATCTAATGACCAGGAACAGAAGCCAAACCTCACTCTCACTGAGCCTTGGATGTGCAGACAACTGAAAACAGCCCATATGGGCATTTCAGAGATGATGATCTACAGCAATAACTAATTAAGAGATTAAAAAAAGCAAACTGAAAATACACTTTTATTTAAATAGCACTTGGGGGTACCAGACACTACTCATAGTGCTCATGTTGGAGGAGTAACGAGCACATGTACTAAAATCCTATAAAAATCCAGTTTTTATCTCTGACACTGTTACTGCTCCATGAGGGCTGAAAAAACCCACATGGAAAGTGTCTGCAGCTTGGGTTTGTGGTTGAAGGGAGAGAAATGCTGAGGGTGGTTTGCTGGTCTGACATTCCCACGCCGAGTCAGAGTAGTGATGAAGGAAGGAGAGACATACTTGTGAAAGCTAAATTAGGGAAAGAGCAGAGGGTAAGGAGGGTGATGAGGAAGGAGAGCAGCACCACACACAAAACCTCCTGGAGCATCTAGGGCTCATCACCGAAATTGGGAGAACATTTCCAGGCTTGAGAGAAACAGACAAAAACCACGCAGTAGCTGGAATCAGACAAGGACTAAATTCCTCCTCTAGTCCAAATGCAGGTGTGTGCCTCATTCACAGAATCCCAGCATGGTTTGGGTTGAAAAAACAATGCATTAAGGATCATCCAGTTCCACCCCCTGCCATGGGCAGGGACACCTCCTGCTAGTCCAGAGTGCTCCAATTGCCATCCAACTTGGCCTTGGACACTTCCATGGATCCAAGGGCAGCCACAGCTACACTGGACAACCTGTGCCAGGGCCTCACCAGCCTCACATCCAAGTATTTCTTCCCAATATCCCACCTAACCCTGACCTCTGGCAGTGGGAAGCCATTCCCTGTGTCTTGTCCCTCCATCACTTGTCCCCAGTCCCTCTCCAACTCTCCTGGAGCTCCATTAGGCACTGGCAGGGGCTCTGAGGTCTCCCTGGAGCCTTCTCTTGCTCAGGTGAGCACCCCAAGCTCTCCCAGCCTGGCTCCAGAGCAGAGGGGCTCCAGCCCTCAGAGCAGCTCTTTAGTCTCCTCTGGACTTGCTTCAGCAGTTCCACACCCTTGTGATGTTGGGGAGCCCAGAGCTGGAGGCAGCTCTGCAAGTGGGGTTTCATGAGGGCAGAGTAGAGGGGAAGAATCCTCTGCCATGCCATACATCCTACTCCATCCATGGCCAGCAGGAGGAACACACTAATCCAGGATGAAAACATTGTGATATTACAATAATTGAAATTATTTTTAGAAGGTGGGTTTTGTTTGTTTGTTTGTTTGTTTAAACAATGAATTACTAGTGGATTATAATTTCCTAGAGTTGCAGTAACCAAGTAGCTTTGAAGGACTCCCTTGTCAACCTGATGATATGGAAAATTGTCTCTCAGGATGAACCTTTGAATTTACTTGTCCCATTGGGATTTTTGGGAAGGGTGTTAGCATGGTTTGGGAAATCCCCTTAAAACACCCCTGACTAATACAGACTGGCAGGTCAGAGAAGGATCTTTGTCCCAGGTAGGTGATTATGAAGGTACCAATTGGCCCAAGCTGATCGTGGAAGGTACTGAGAAACTGATACAAGAGGAGGGAGTTAGAAAAAAAGGTGTAACATAAAATTTGAAACTAATACCTGAACCCCCTCTTTGAATGTGAGAACTTTACACCTGGTTAAGTGACAAAATCCTGACGCTCCTTCATGTTTGAGCGTTATGCTGGGGCACGACACAGCATTGGATGCTAATGACATTACAGGCTATTTTTTCTCATTGGAAAATCCACCCATAAGGTCTGGAAAACATCACTGACACTTGCATCTCTTGGATAAATCTCTTGTCCATTGGCAGGACAACCCGCTGCCTCCCTGTGATGCTGTGACTCCTCCCATCTCCAGGGTGATATTGGAAGTTTTCTGCCAGAATGTGGCAGCCAGCCAGGAGGGTGGGAGCCAGAGACAGTGCAAGGCTTCAGTGCTTTGTTGTTGTCTTTTAAAGTATTTCCTTTGCAGGTAGGAAATTTATAAAATTAAAGTATAAAAATGAACCTTTACAGGAATGTTCAAACTACTTTTAAGCCAATTTTTCCTCTTTTTTGTTGTAATAAAAAAATGAAAAAATGCATTTTTCACTCCATTTCTTTCAATGACTATAAAGATATTTTTCCTCCTCCTTATTTGTACATAAAAATCATTTAAAAATCTCTTTTGCAGGCTAAAGCCAGAGTGGTGCATTGACAATCTGAATTCTCTTAGGGAAATGACCCAGGAGAATGCCAGGAGTTTAGTAAGATATTCAGATAAAATATGAGCATGGAAAATGACATCATACTTCTCCTGCCCAAGCATGATATAACACTCCTGGATGCCAAGTCAGGGATTAAGCTCGAGTCTGATATCCTGCAGGAGTACTTTCCTCTGGGTGTTAAGCCTCTGTTTTAAAAATCCTTAATCCTGCTTGTCTCAGCCCATGCCCTGTGAGCCAAGGGGGAACCCCAAAGGCTGCCCACTTCATCCCAGATGCAGGACATGGATGAGGATGGAAACCAGATATGTTGGGTCACAAAAGGGAAGAGAGTGGAGCAGCAGGAAATCACAATTCCCCACACACACATGGGTGACTTGGGACTCACTCAATGGGCTGAACATAGTGGTAGATCAATTTTGGATCATGAAAAGCTCAACATGATCTGTCTATGTTCTCTGGGAGCCCCAAACTCTCCCGTGCCCTGGGGGCTGATTCCCCAGTGTGGGCAGCAGGAAAGGAAAAGGGGATTCTGTTCTCTGCCCTGCTCAGGTGAGACCACATCTGCAGAGGTGCTTCCAGCTCTGGGGCCAGTATCAGGAGAATGTGGAACTGCTGAAGCAAGTCCAGAAGAGGCCAAAGAGATGCTCTCAAGGTTGGAGCCCCTCTGGTCTGGAGCCAGGCTGGAAGAGCTGGGGGTGCTCATGTGGAGAAGAGAAGGCTCCAGGGAAACCTCAGAGTCCCTGCCAGTGCCTAAAGGGGCTCCAGGAGAGTTGGAGAGGGACTGGGGACAAGGGCCTGGAGGGACAGGACAAGGGTGATGGCTTCCCACTGCCAGAGGTCAGGGTTAGATGAGATATTACAAAGGAATTCTTGGATGTGAGGCTGGTGAGGCCCTGGCACAGGTTGTCCAGAGAAGCTCCAAGCCCCATCCCTGGAAGTGCCCAAGGCCAGGCTGGACAGAGTTTGGAGCAACCTGGGATAGTGGAAGGTGTCTCTGCCCATGGCAGAGTGTGAAATTAAACAATCCTTAACGTTCTTTTCAATCCACACCATCCTGTGATTCTGTCATCCTCATACTGTCTTACACACATCCCCACTGAAATGGTTTGTGTGCTTCTGTGAATTCCTCTGATTTCTGAGGAGTTACACAGGAAGTATCAGTGTTCCTGCAACTGCCCTCTCCTTACTCCTCCTTCCTGCCATTAGATGGATACAAACAAGGAAAATGAAGTGGGAAACCTCACATAAGAACACTAAGAACATCTTTTTTGGGTGTGAAGATGTAGCTATTGTGTCCCTGCTGACAGGCAGGTTTGGGAAAGATGGGAGACCAGGCACTCCCATTTCCATCCCCATCCCAGGCCAGAGCCTGCCAGCTGTCTATTTTTAGAGATGATTTCAAGGTCTTGTCTCTGATATTGTAATTTTGCAGCTGATGACTGGAACACACTGCGGTTATGCTTTTCAGAAACAGTCCCCAAGCACAGCCAGGAGCAAAGGAAACCACCACAAATCCTGTTAGAGATTTTCTCCGAGTCCCTCCTGCAGAGCCAGGCATTTATGAGCATCTTCCTAAAAAGATTTCACTTAGAACCTTTGGATTTGGGTGCTGTGGTTAGAAAGTGTCATCTGTAACAAATCAAAACTAAAGGGAAAAAACCACTCTCTCTCCCTGAAATTAAACCCTTCCAGAAAACAAGATCTTGCTTCTCCTGACAAGAAGATGATGAAAGGGAAAAGTGTTCACACAGAGCCATCCTGAGCCAAACAGAGCTACAGGAAAACACAGCTACCAGGCAGCCAAGTTTGAAAGGTCCACTGATGACAAAATGTGTTTTCTTCCACCTTGGTGAATCCAGAGTCTGTTCTGCCAATGCACGAACTGAGCACCCATTCCATAGTGAAACTGGTACAAAAACCAATTAATAAATTACTTTGTGGCACAAGAAGAAGTTGTGTGACCTGATTGTGAAGAGGCCACATTTAGGGAAATTTCCTCAGCATTTACAGGCACAATGTACCAGGATCCCCACCAAGGAGTCCAATCGATCACCAAACCCAGCCCTTGAGCCTTTAAAAGCCAAATTCTGCCTTTAGATTGGTCCTTTCCAAGCAGAGGGCAGGTGTAGATAAACTCATTCTGCCAGTGCACCATCATCATCATTCCAGGTTATTTTTACTATTTTTTTTTGGCAATGTTGCCCAAAGAGAAGGTATTTCTCACCATCTCAGCTGCTACCGTTGTAGAGTCAAAGTTTCTGCAACAGACCCTATCCAGCCACAGAACTTTTACAACTACTTCTCCTTCAGTCACTGACCAACAGCCCTGGGCTGAGGAAAAAAATCAAGCTGAATTTATTCAGATTTGGATTACACATGAAAATCCCATATTCCAAGAAACTGTACAAAACGACTTCCCTTGTGGGAAGAGCTGGCTAACCAACCCACAAACGGTTTGTCTGCATTCCTTGAAAACTTTTCACATGATTTTAGTAGAAATGTAGGTCACTAAAGGAACTTTGTGACATTAAAGCATCTTTGGAGTAATCAGATGTAATTAAAAGAATCCTTTAAAGAGCTGAGAATGGATTTGATTTGAAAGGGCAGCTGGAGCAGGCTACAGGCAGAGCAGTCCATGGAAAGCCAGCATTTCCTTTCCTAAAGTTCTGATCTTGGACTTTGCTCAGGAATCTTGGAATCCCAATGTCTTCCTCGTATTCCCAAACACCAGTGCCAAGTGAATAGCAGAACCCAGCTAACACACAGGAATTTCCATGGTGGCACAGAGCAGAAGAGTGACTGCAGCAGCTTTTGCACATGGGGATGTGCATTTCCAAAGAAAAAGTGAGAAACCTCACCCCACAAACAGGTTTCTTTTGAAGTTCAACCCTCCCAGGTTGCCCTCATGTCCTCAAGCAGACACTTGCTTGGCTCTTAAAAAGCTTTGTGTGGTTTCAGTTTTATTCCATTAATATTTTTCTGTGAATTCTGAATCCACTCATCAACACAGCAGCTCTGCAAAGGGTTTCTGCTGAGCTCCTCACGTTAACAACCCATGATGACAACAAGTGTCCTCAGCTAATGGGTTCTGGGATAAGTAGGTGCTTCCAGCAGTTCTGCTGCTTTCTATTCCTTTAAGTGTTCCTGTTCTTATACCTCAGGACTGAGAATTTTCATTTCTTCATGCTATTAATTATTTTGTCTTCTTCCCACTTTTTCTCCTTGAATATTTTCAGGCTCATGATTAATTTCAACTATGATGTTATCTTTTTTTTTTTTTCCTAACATCTTAGGTAATGTTCTGCCATTTGTCCCTGGAACTCCATTTCTTCTCCCTTTTAATGGGCTGAAAAAGGCATCAGCCAGTCCCACTACAAGGATATAGAGCATGAAACATCACTCAGCTCATGGCTGTAATGAAATACTTTTTCGACTCATTACAGTTCACAAGGCTTCTCTACCTTGTGTCTCTGCCAATTAACTGTTACTGGGCTCAAAAGTAAATGTTTGTGCTGAAAATGAGATATTCTCCCTGATTTAAAGTCCCTCATATAGCAGAGTTTATCATCCCAAATAACCATCCTGTGATGGTCATTCCAAGTGTCTCGTATTCCTCAGCAAAAATTGATCCCAGGTGAAGAAGGTCCAAGTAAAGTGACACTTGGTGATGTAAAAAAATATAATCAAATGGTTTTGTGGCACCAGAAGAGAAAGATGTGCCATCACTCCTCGACAAAGGTTCTCTCCTTCACCCAAAGGACACAAATCAACTCTCCTCTCACTCCAAGAAGTCTCTCTGGATCTGCTGAGCCAGCACAGACCCAGAGACAATGAACATGAGAGGATGAAAGGACAATGAAATCAAAGATGTGGAGACCTCAGCAAATGTTTGTCAGGAGCCTGAATATTTCGATTTGTAAATCTGACCTAAATTGCATCACTGCTTTTCTAACTAATCATGAGCTGATTTCACATGGACTTACAGCTGCATCTATTTATGCAGAATAAAAAACATTTCACAGATTTAATTGTAATTTGAGTGCTCTGGACACAGTCACAGAACAGCTCCACGGACCTTTGATGGCCATGTAACAACAGCATGAAGCACCCAGCTGTTAAAGAGCATCTGGCCAGTAGAACAAAGACATCATCAGGGAAAGCCAGACAGGTTTGAATTAGGAGGGATCTACAGGATCATCCAATTCCACTCCTGCCACGGCCAGGGACACCTTCCACTAGCCCAGGTTGTCCAAGCCCCATCCAACCTGGCCTTGGACACTTCCAGAGATGGGACAGCCACGATTTCTCCAGACAACCTGTGCCAGGGCCTCACCACCTTCACAGGGAAGAATTCCCTCCCAATATCCCATCTAACGCTGCCCTGTGGCAGTGGGAAGCTCTTCCCCTTGTCCTATCCCTCCAGGTCCTTGTCCCAAGTCCCTCTTCAGCTCTCCTGGAGCTCTTTTAGGCCCTGGAAGAGGCTCTAAGGTTTCTCTGGAACCTTTTCTTCTCTACTCTCAGATCTCCCAGCCTGGCTCCAGAGCACAGGGGCGTCTCTGGAGCTTCTCCATGGCCCCCTCTGGACTTTCTCCAGGAGCTCCACATCCTTTTGACATTGGGGATCTCAGGGCTGAGGTGTCTCTCCAGTTGAGGTCTCACGAGAGCAGGGCAGAGGGGAGAAATCACCCCTCTCCCTGCTGCCCAGGCTATGGGGGAGATGGGGCTGCTGGCCCAACATCTTCTCCCCAACAGCAGCCTTGCTGGAGGAATAACTCAGTCCCTTTCAGTTCCTGTGAACTTTCAGACACCCATTTTCCACCTACAATTCTGAACACATATTTGGTTAAATACAGGGCATGCTTATAGTGACACCCATCACATCAAACAACCAGCTTCCAACAGCTCTCCAGAATTAAATGAAGGCAAGAATCAGATCAGTTGTTGACCAAGAAGCTGTCTCACATCTTTTATTTCCCTTCTGTTGCACAATTTCAGATCAGATTTCTCCCACAGGTGTGAATTAGCTTTCTAACCCTTAGGGTAGAATGTCCTTGATCACAAATGGCTTAAAACTATAAAGATCTGTTAAAATAATTTCTATTAGCAAAGTCACTTGCTTAAGAAATACCAATCATATTACTACATAAAGTTTATGAATTTAAAGCATAATGGAATTTTTTTTTCCTGGAAGAATGAAAAACAGGACTCGTAAACAGATGTACTTACTTTGATAAGGAGTTTTTTCTCAATGGGTGAAGAAAAGGGAAAAATTGCAGAAAACCAGTGAAAAATAGACAAGTAGGTGCTGGTGTCCAGCCTGGACACCAGCCTGATAAACAGAACAGATGGGATGGAAACCAGGCAGGGATGCTTGCAGAGCTCAACCACAGCCTTGACTCCAGCATGAAGGAAAGGGGATGGAACCACCAACCAAGATGGATTTGAGAGAGTTAAATGAGGGATTTGAGAGAGTTAAATGAGGGGATGAGTCAAGGCATAGTGCAATGGCTTAGAGACCTGCAGCGAGTAGAGATGGAAAAAACCTGAATTCCTTGGTTTATTTAGATGGAAGCAGGAAGACAGATGTGGCCCAGGAGGGCAGTTCCTTGCATGGAATAAGATGATACTCAGATTACAAAGAGGATCGAGAGAAAGATTTTTAAGAAGATTTTCAAGTTCTTGACAAAGATGTAACTGAAGTGCTCAGCTCCTGCATGTTTCCTACCAAATATCACTCAAGTCACTTGATATATGGTGCATTTTTTTTTTCTTCTGAATACCTGAATTGTGGCTTGTGAAACTTTCCTACCTCAGTATAACTGCAAAAATGCACATAACATGTATTAAAAAAACAGCCCAGAGTCTGGAGTTGAGGGGCACTTTGGGAAGGACAACAGCAACCCCACAGCACGTTACTTTGCTACCATTAAAATCTAAAATCTCATTTTTCCCTTTTTCAGCTCTCTGCCTGCTGTATTTTACCTTATCAAGATTGTGTCTGCAGAGATGTCCAATGCTCAAGATCTGAATCAAAACAGTCCAGTCACCACTACTACCACTGATGGCTCCACTGCTCCCATAGTCTTTTCCAAGAGTCCTTCCCACTGCTAAACAAAGTGGAATTCTCCAGCTTGCTGTTACCAAGCCCTGCACTGTGATCTCTCTGGAAACACATGAAGTGTGCTGGCTCCATTAATGCACCATCTTGCTCCTGATAAAGTCTTTAGCAGCTGTTTTGGACAACAGCCTAAGACCTCAGCTCACAAGTGCAGCCTTTCATGTCAGTGCAGCCTTTTTCCTAAGTTTATCTATGCCCTAAAGCATCTAAACCGTTGCGCTCACCCAAAATGCACAGTCGTTTCAAACACTACATTAAAACACCATCCAGTGCTATAAAAGGAAAAATGGATGGCTCCAGGAGGCAGCTTCATGGCAGATGGGCCAGTGCGGCTCAGGAGATAAGAGCCAGCTGCTGGAGATGAATATAAACATTATTTATGAATGTGGTGGTGTTGATTGCCAGAGGTGTTGGAGGTGCACAGAGGATGGCAGCTCCCCTGTAGAGTGTCAGGTCAAGCCAGTGTCTGCCATCAGTGTCACAGCCACGAGAGGCAAGAGAAAGTAGTCTTGATTTTTCCCTGCAAAACCAGATCTCCCCTTGACTGCCCTCTCCTTAATTTCAGAAAGAGCTGTAGCTCCAGTGACACAGGGATGTACTTGAATGTTAATACCATGGTCAGACACAACCTCCAAACAATAAACCATGAGTTACTGAACAATGAGAAAAGCTGATGGCACCTTCTGCTTTGTAGGGTCTTCCTGAAAAACCACATGCTCTTCCATAATCCCTGTAACATCTCAAGGACACACCAAGAATCCTACCCTGGAGTTTGGCTCACAACTATTTATTTGCCCCTACCTACAGCCCTATTTGAACAGGTGCTGCTGTCATACACCTTGAATGCTCCTCAGTAAAATACAGTAAAATGAAATCTCTCTGCTGGGGAGAACTTGCTCAGCTGAAGATGATGGCACCAGCAACTGCTGGCACATAGGAGGCACTGATTTTAATTGCTGGAACCCTGCCTCCTCACTGGATTTCAGTGTTACATTTAACCTGTTACCTTACCTAGACCAAAGATTCACACAGGCTGTTTGAGTTGCAAAGACCTTCAAGCCCATCTCATTCCAACTCCTGCTGTGGGCAGCAACACCTCCTACTATCCCAGGTTGCTCCAAGCATCGTTCAGTCTGGCCTTGGACACTTCCAGGAATGGGACAGCCACAGCTTCTCTGGGCAATCTGTGCCAGGGCCTCACCGCCCTCACAGGGAGGAATTCCTTCCCAATATCCCATCTAACCCTCCCCTCTGGCAGTCTGAAGCCATTTCCCCTTGTCTTGTTCCTCCAGGCTTTTGTAAAACTCACTCTAGGGACTTCTTGTAGATCCCCTTTAGGCACTGGAATGCACTCCTTGGATCCTTCAAGATCATCTATCAGAATAATTATATGTGGGGAAGAATCAAAAAGCCTTGACATTATTAAAAGAAACATAGAATTGACAAAGTCAGTATTTCTGCCTAATTTTAAAATGGCACATTATTCCTGAATGAAAGGCCCAACTCAATTCCTGGGGCAAAACCATCATGAGGAAGTCCTAAGAGAGGAAGTACAGTATGGATAAACAGAGAGGAGGGGGTTCCAGTTGCAGCTTCTCCTTCAACTCTGCAGGCTTCCAACTGTTGTGCGACTAGAAGGTTTCAGGGAGACCTCAAGAGCCCCTTCCAGTGCCTGAAGGGACTCTAGGAGAGCTGGAGAGGAACTTGAGACAAGGCCTGGAGGGACTTGGGACAAGCAGGAATGGCTTCCCACTGCCAGAGGGCAGGGTTAGATGGGATATTGGGAAGGAATTCCTCCCTGTGAGGCTGGAGAGGCCCTGGCACAGGCTGTCCCATTCCTGGAAGTGTCCAAGCCAGACCATACAGTGCTTGGAGCAACCTGGCCTAGTGGAGGGTGTTGCTGCTCATGGCAGGGGGTGGAATGAGATGACTTTTAAGGTCCCTCCTAACTCAAACCCATCTGTGATTCCATGATGTCCATCCACAAGCTGTCCCTACTTTGCAGTACCTTCTACCCAAAAGATACCAGAATAAAAGATGTAGTTTTACCCAAATTACTGCAAAGATGAATAGAACCAGGAACAGTCAGTCTGGTATCAATTCATAACTGAAAGAGAAGGTTTCAAGCAAGCTGCCAAGCGTTCAAACCACCATTTCTGACAAAAAGCCCCAAACCACAGGACTGTGTTTCCAATCAGTGCACAAGAAGAAGGCAGGAGTGCACAGACAGCCAGGAATGTGACATCACTGCAAATCCAACAAAGGCGGTCTCTCCATGGGCTGCGGGGCTGCAGCTCGGGAAAAGGGAAGTTTAGAAAAGGCTTGGAAAATGAAACTCCAGTCTCAGTTGCAAAGTACCAAAGGGAAGGATCCCTTCAGGCCAATCTGCCCATTTAAGACTATTAAGGGGGGTGACAGTTGTCACAGCAGGACCCCGAGGGCACAGATCTCTCAGGAGCCAGGCTGGGATCATGGAATGATTGCACTCACTTTCCATGAAAAGCATTTTTGAGCGGAGTTGTCATCTCCACATACTCCAACACTGATGAAAGGGATGGGCAAATGTCAGCCCCTGTGTCGAGCACAGAAAGTGAAACATTCCAGAACGGAGCAGATGCACATAGGAACCTCATCAAAGCTCAAAATCCATCCCAAACTTAAATCTCCAGCTTTTTACATGGAATCTCAGACAGTTTGGGCTGAAAGGGACCTTAAAGCTCATCTTGATCCATCCTCTACCATGGGCAAGCCCCATCCAACCTGGCCTTGGACATTTCCAGGCATGCAGCATCTACCACCTCTCTTGCAAGCTGAAGACTAGCAGATCCAACCCGCTCTTCCTGATGGTGTAAAGAAGCAAGGACATGCCAAAATGGCATTATGCAATCCTGGTTCTGAGAGCCTGTGGAGCAGAGTCTTCTCCATATAAACCACTGAAACTTTCAGTGTACCAAGCTATGAAAAAGCCCACAGGAATCTGAAGAATAAAATAGTTGCTCTATCCATCAGGAAAGGCTGTTGCCCATGCACTACAGAGGTCATGGTGGGAGAGCCATGACTGAAAATCCTCAAACCCTCAATGGCTCCATCCATTGGAGTCAACTATAATGCTCCTTTGTTAAATATACAGGAATAACCAGCCTGTTGATTCCCAAGAGTCAAGTGAGTCATAAGTGGGGATTAGAACACATCAGTAGTCTTTTTGAAGTCCCAAAATGTCAAATGAATGCCACCCTTCCTGATTCAAACAGATCTGAATTTAAGTCACTCCTCCTACTCCCTGAGCCAGAGGAAGACAGAAGAAGGCCTCTTACCATGGGGAGCACCTCAAATTCTGCTCTGTGAGCAGTGAACCTGCTCCTAGAGTGGGGTCACTGCTGAACAAAATTTGGTGGTCAGGATGCTGTTTATGAAAGGAGGTCAATAAAAAGGAAGGGAAGTGCTTATCTTAACAGAATTCACAGCTTCTTCCTAAAGGATTTTGTCATGGAGATCACATCAACCATTCCCTAAGGAGCCTTGCACTCCTTTGTCTTCCCCCATAGCCTCCACACCCTGATCTTTCCTTTCTTCTACTGATATTGGTGATACATCTTTCTAAGGGGACACCTGAGATTTGGGAGCAGCCATATCACCAAAAACATTTGGGAAAGCACTTGACAAATTCATGCTGAGCCACCCTAGTTCTAAAGAGGTTTCTTCTAACTCAATAGAAAGCGCACCAAGGTAAGACTGTTCCCAGCTGTGTCATTACACTGCAGATGTTGGGTAGCAGGTCAAGGGAGGGGATTTTGCCTGCCCTGCTCAGGTGAGACCCCATCTGCAGAGCTGCCCCAGCCCTGGAGCCCAGCATAGGAAGGAGATGGAGCTGCACAGTGATCAGAGGAATGGAGCAGCTCTGGTGTGAGCAAAGGCTGAGAGACCTGAGATTGTTCAGCCTGGTGAAGGCTCCAGTGCCTAAAGGAGTTCCAGGACAGCTGGAGAGGAACGTGGGGCAAGGGTCTGGAGGGACAGGACAGGAGGGAATGGCTTCAAACTGACAGAGAGTAGGATCAGATAGGATATTGGGAAGAAAGTGTTGGCTGTGAGGGTGGCATGGCACAGGCTGATCAGAGAAGCTGTGGCTGCCCCTGGAAGTGTCCAAGACTAGGTTGGATGGGGCTTGGAGCACCCTGGTCCAGTGGCAGGTGTCCCTGCCTGTGGCAGGAGCTTGGAACATCTTTAGGGTCCCTTCTAACCCAGCCCACTCTATGATACCATGATTCCAAAGTCCCTCCAGCAGAAGGGTAGTTATAGATCAGTTCTGAACTTCTTTAGCCATTTTTTTTATGTCTGTGCCCAAGATGAAAGAAAATATTAGAAACACCACACTGATTAAATGTCCATCACAAAGACACAGTGAGAGCCCTTGTCTGCCCTTTGTTAGGGCACATTTTACTTTCACACAAAGGCAACACTTCACTTTTAAAGATTAAAGCTCAGGAACAGTCATTGAGCTTAAACACACCCTCAGAGTGGAAGAAAAGAGACTTCTTTTTTACCCCCTGGTAAAAGGAGTCAAAATATCTCCAGCTGACCCCAGTGACAACACTGCTTACTTATTGGTGACACAACAGACTGCTCTGAAGATGCTATTCAAGGTGCTGTAAATTCTCACACAATCCTACAACAAGAGGGAATGGACAGACAGAGTGTGGTGTGATGCTCAGTGCTCCTAATCTGGGGCATACAAACAGATTAGAGGCAGAAGTAGCCAGAACAAGTAGTTCAGCAGAACAGAACTTAGGTACTTTGAAGAATATAAGAGGAAAAATTTGTTTCTCTTTACCAGCCACAGAACAGAATTCAGAACTCCTGCAAATCCCATTTAGATCTCATATAATACACTGGTTGTGACTGCTCCAAAGCATCACACCAGGGCCCAGGTTGTGAAGGGAGTGAGGAAAAGCCATTGGGACTCTGGGATCTATTGAGATCTATTGAGATCTGCAGCTCCTGCCATACAAGAACCACCACTAACGCAGGCAGTCAATAAAAATTACCTGGAGTCTTGAGTCAGCACTCTGCTATGGAATCAGTGCTCCCACTTAAAGAATCACATCTGGAGATGAACATCTGCACCCACATACACACCCAGCAATCCACAACTGGGCTTTGGACTCCTCTAGCACAACCACAAGTCATTAAAGCACTTACCAACCATCAGAATAAAGTACAAACCTGCCTTCCAGGAATGGAAGAGAAGAAAAGTCAATAATTTCCTAGATTAGGACATCCATTAGCTTCTCCCACATTATTCTGACATAAATAAATAAATAAAAACTGAAAGAAATTCTGAGTGTGCATGTCAAAGTATTGAAAACCATTCCAAGAGTTGCCTTTTAATAACAAACATCATGTACTGACCTCTGCCAATTTGTATGGTAAGATCAGCTTCTCTCCCACTGTCACTGTCTTTCTCGTCACTAGGGCCTCAAAGAGCATCTCTTCTTTCACCTAAAACAAAAGGACAGATGTTGATTATTCTAATGATTTTTTAAAAAATTTAAAATCCAGTTTAAAAATGCTAATATTTTAACATAAAAAAATTAAAATTCAGTGGAAACACATTTAAATTTCATAATTTGATTTAAAAAATATTAAACCACTTTTGCCAGGCCTTGCAGAGTAAAGTTCAATGGGTAAAAATATGCCATTGGGAGGAGCCAACTCAGCACAGAAATCCAGAACAGAAACATAACACCAGAGTATTCAAAGGAACCTGATTTTCTGCATTCAGGCATCCTAGTTGTAGCAATTTCCCCCTGGTTTCCTTATTTCCAGTGCAGCTCCTCCCTCCCACACTTTCTCTTGGCAAAACAGTCAACTTTCTAGGGTTTTAAGGATGAAATCATACAAATTACTCTAGAATAAGCCAAGCAGTGTCATCAGTTTGAGATATCCATGTGAATGAGGGTTTTTTTCCTGCTTTTAAGGGTGGGGAGGAGTCAGAAGGAGGAAGAAACCCTTGGAAAACCACCTGATATTTACTCTGCTATTAGCAGTGGATGTTTACTCCCTAAAGCCCTAGTTCCTCGTGAGGTGAGTTTCTAATCAGGCCTTAGAGGTCTGCAGAACAAAACTCAGATTGTTCAGCTTACTCTGTCGTGTAAACACAGACACTTCAGCAAAGAGGGAAACGGTGCTGACAAATTAAGTGGTACCTGCAACTGCTGGGGAAAAGCCACTTCCCCAATCAGTTCCAAGACCCTCTTACTTTGAGGAATTCAGAAGGTGTTCTCTGTCCAAGAATACATCAGTTGGACCTAAAGACTTTGAGTCATTGACTGATCTTCACTAAGTTTCCAAGTCAAAAAAGACATCATGAGTCTGAGTGAAAATCTTGGAGCCTAGAATTAATGGATATGGATGACACAGAGAAGCTGCACTGAAGTCTCTGCAAACTGCTTATCCTACCTGAAGGACTCCATGCAGGCACCAGAGCTCCTCTGGACATCTCTATTCAAAATCCATCCAAGGCCATTTTTTATCACAGGGAAACCATTTTTGATTTGACATGGAAAATGGGAAACACAGAGGTCTAACAATTGAATTCAATGATCTTAGAGGTCTTTTCCAACCAAAACAATTTTATGTATGTACTTTGACTTCGGGGTTTAATCTAGGAATTAGTATGAAGAGGAAATGCAAACAAGACAGGGGAAGGTCAGGAATCTCACAAACCATAGCAATAGAGATGCCCTTCCGTACAACAATCTCCTTCTGCCAAAACTGCTATCATGGGAGTCTCCCTGATAAAATCCAGGGAATTTTTATAGAACCGATTCTTCCTGCAACAAGAACTTGTTGCTGTTGAAATCAGAATACATTAAGTAACCTGTGTATTATTGTTACCTGCCAGCAAGGTCTCTATGACTGGAAATGACATTTCAAGGCTCATTTCTTTAATGCTGACCACTCATGAGCCCTCACTTCCTACAATTCAATTTTACCTTTCAAAATCAAGCAGGGGAAAAAAAAATCTCCTGGTTCATCCAGAGATCCACAGCACGATTTCACATCTGGTTTCTATTCCTCTACATTCACCAAAATACGTGATTTTGTAATTTTCAGCGCTGTGGATGCTTTTGCAGCAGCTCTCAACTGCGGGACCATTGGCTGCTCTCCCCCAGCTGCACAACTTGGAACAAAGTGAGTTTCACACCATCCATTATCCCACTTCAGAGATGCTGCAAACCCACAGCCAGCATGCCATCTTTTTTTAATTATCCAAGGCAACAAGGCAGAGGGGTGTCAGATGGTTCCTAATCAAAACAGTCCAAAGAAATATTCCTCAACCACATTAACACTTCCAAGTCCCAGATTTGTCAGCAAACATGGAGATTTAAAGCAATTTAAATAACTACCCATCCCATCCCTCACCATCCCCATCTCATGGTCACTCCAGTTCTTTCTCCCCCTGCTCTCTGGACGGAGGGAACCTGTGGATGTGCATCCTTTGTCTCCTGACCCAAGGAGATCCCATTGAATGATCTTACTGTACAAAAACATTCTTGGCAAGGATGGGAATCCCTGCATCTCCCCAGGCCCCTCTCTGCAATTACCACCCACTGGAGCTTGATCTCAATTCCTTCATCGCCTCTGATGAACACCACGGGTGCAACCAAATCATCCTAATCTGCACTCAAGGTCACAGCGGGAAAGTAGCTGACTCCTGATGCCAGGGAGGAGCCACTGGAGCTTTCTAAAGACAAACTCAGCATGTGCCAAGGACATAGAGATACTTACAGCTTCCCCACATCCTACACTTCCTCCTCCAGTAAATGTAAAACACTAAAATAGGGACACCCATTGGTGCAAAGAGGAGATCATCATTTATTCCTTTACTTTGTGCCCTAGGAGTTTGTTTCACTCTGGGTCACATTTCACGGATTTTTGCTTCCTGGTGCTAAAGGGCATGGCTCTCCCTCTCTGCAGGAGTCTGGATCTTAATTACAGCGACAAAATGCAGATTTAAGACTTCATTCCACTCGTGGGGCCAGAGAGGGCTGGAGGCCTCAAGCTCCATGAGCCAGTGAGGGATGACTGGCAGTGCCACAGCTGGAACATCAGTGGGGCACTGTGGGAGCAAAGAGCCAGCAAGGACTGGGCTGGAGCCAAGGCAGGCAGAGAGTGCTCCACCAGTGATTCTGGGGTGTTATGTTAGAGCAGCTGAAGAAAAATGAACTATTTCCAGCTGGAGAGCAAGACAACGTCAGGTTTTGTCTCTCCTTCCATATTTGAGAAAGGGATCTCGATGCTGAGTGCTCGCTCTAAAGATGCCTTGTGTGGAGTAACAGAAAAATCAATTCCGATTTCTATCAGCTCTTCCTTTAAAAGATCTGCGTCTTTTCCTCAGACTTTCTTTCAAACAACCAGAGAGTTAGAAAGGATGTGAGGGAATGGCTGGGGAGGTTTAGGTTGGATATTGTGAAAAGGTTCTTCTCCCAGAGGGTGGCTGGCACTGAACAGGCTCCCCAGGGATTGGTCATGGCCCCAAGGCTGCCACAGCTCAGGGAGTGTTTGGACAAAACTCTCAGGCACAGGGTGGGATTGCTGGAGTGTCTGTGCAGGATGTGTGTCTGTGAAGGGCCTGGAGTTGCACTCAATGGTATTTGTGGATCCCTTCTAACTCAGCACATTCTGTGATTCTCTGAAGTTTTCTCACTCTAATTCTGGCTCAAAATTTTGCATCCGATGATGATAACCCTATTCATTGCAGGGATGTTGGACCAGATTAACTTTGGAGGTCACTTCCAACCCCAATCATTCTGTGATTCTACAAAAACATCATCTGGAAAACAAATCCAGAAGAAAAAACTGGAAGCAAGCACTGGTTGCTTCATAATCCTCACCCCCTCCCCAATTAATTTCCAAGACATTTATCACAGGAGGAGCCCCAGCACCTGTGGGATTCCTCTGGGAAGCTGAAGGCCTTTTTTTTTTTAGTGGAAGAAGAACTTGAGCACATAAATCTCCTGCAGAGGCCAACTTTAGCTCCAAACACAAATGAGCACAGGGAGATCTGGCAAAACTAATTTGGGACACTTGATAACTTGTATTTATTTGCATTGAGGTTAGGTAACCTAAAACTAAAAGCTGAACACAAAACTGCTCCACTGAGCAAAGACAGAATTTATCTCCTTCCTGAATGCTTCATCAAAGAAATAATTTCCCATTTTAGTAAACATAAACAATTAAAATGTTCCTACTGTTCCAATGAAAAACAGCAAGTCTCTTTTAAGGTCAACTAGATAATCTCTAATATATTATTTTTGCTACTAAGTCCACAAATGAGCTTTTCCAAGCTTTTTTACCAGAAACACAAAGGTTTTACCCAGTTCTGTACAACCCTCTATGATTTCGGCCCAGACTCTGAGATATTTGCAGTGTTTGCACAGGACTCCACGTCTGCTTGATTAATCAGGCAGCCTTGACATCACTCCCCAGCAGAGCATTTCAGCAGAGTTTAAACAAAGGCCCTGAAAAACCTGCCAAAAGCATCACATAATCCACACGCTATGTCTATTCCTGAAAAAAAAATAAAAATGGAATCGGGGTTTCACTGTAAATGAAACAATGATCTGCAGAGCCTGGCCAAAATCCTATATTGCACTTTCCATAAATGCTGCCCTGGATGGTTTAATAAAGCAAAAACATATTGGATGGGGTTGTTGATAGCTAAGAAAAAGCAAATCCATTGAGGTCACCATCTCCTCCCAGATTCCTTCAAAAAATCTCTCTATTAGCTTCATTTTATAGCGACATATATCTCATTACACAGAGGGATGTTAGTTGTGCAGTGGTGTTGCATTAACTGGCGCATCAGGGAAATTCCCCCAGTTATCATTACAGGTTCCAACACAAAGCAACAGCTCATGAGAATTTGGGCCAGATTTCCCTTTGCAGCGGAAGAATGCCCTAATTGTGCCTGAATTTTAGATTTCAGACAGGCTAGCCCTTGAAGGCCACATCCCCACTGGAGCCACGCTGGAGCACCTCTGCATCCCCTCCTGGCTGCTCTCAGAGATGGCCAACGCAGCTCCAGTTGCATTTTTTCCTTCTCTTCTCCATCTCAAATCCTTGACTAAACAAATCCAATGAGTCATTTGAGTATAAAGATCAACCCAAAAGTTCCCCCAAGACAAGGAAGTATCAGATTACAGTTTCTTCCATCCCTTTGCTGTGCACCGCAAGGTTCCACCAAACATCCGGTGACCACAGGAAAGGAAGTTCAACTCTTTGCCAACTCATGTTACTTTCATTCTGAGATGACTTTTCAGTTAATAGCATCTAATGCCAAGATCTGGAGAGGAGATTAACAACTTTTTCAAGACAATTCATAATTTTAGCAATAATGGGAAAACCAAAACTGTACAGTGACCAGATAAAAAAGAATATAATAAAAATAATTACCCAAATGAGTGAAAATACAAAATGTTAAATGTTTTAACCAGTATTTTAGATCTCTGGCTGACTAGAACTCATTGTACTTAATGGGGAGAGTTGTAAGTAGCCAACTAATGAATAAAGAGTGGTGGCTGCTCTTTGCAATGATGTTTCATCTGTTCGAACTCCTTAGTTCTTCCTTTGAACACCTGTTGAGGTCTGCAAACGAAATATGGCATTTTGTAAAGGGAAATCCAGTCTGAAAATGAGATTATTTGCTCTATTTCAGCTGATTTCAGTGGGTCTGTTAATAGGTTTACACTTGGATGCAGAAAATACTTCCAGTTCCATGGATCAATTATCACCTAAATGCAACTTAAGAGACAAATGACACCAATTACCCAAACCCAGTGATGCGTTTCTTCAGATCCCAACTCAATGCAGCAAGCATTGTCCCAATCTAATTAACAAGCATTTTATGATCTAGATGGTCATTTAGCTTGCAAAAAGAATTACCAAGATGAACAGAAATCTATTTGCTCCATTTGCTCAGCTACATCAGATGCTAGTGGTTTGGTTGTTCTGTTGTTTTTTTTCAAATGGTGAAAAATAAATTTACTCATTTACATTTACATCTATGTTGACACTACCTGGGGGTGCTATTCCAGCCCATGGCACTGATGGATTGATGTGGCTCAGCCAATGCCTCATTTCACATAATCATGTGTAAAAACCACCCCGCGACCTCCCCACGTGCAGATGTTACAAAAGGGTTTGTTTGCAAAGGCAAAGACCCAAAGCCTGGAACTTTTTCAGATCTCTAAGTCGCTCTCTTACTCAAAACTTTTTAAAAAAACAATTACTTAACTGACTTGGCCACATTTAACAGGGTAAAGTCAACAACATTCTCCTCCCCACTCATATTTTCCTTCTGTTTATTTCTGCCATCTCCAAGGCCAAGATGCAAAGAGCATCCAGCTGCTCAGACCATATTTTACAGAAGCTCTCCCCTCCCTTAATTCAAAGCATTAATGAAGTGCTATGAAAATCCCTGAGAGCCAATTCCCAAGTTCTGTAGGTAGGGAGAAAACACAACAGTTATTTTATGGAATGAATGGGAAGAGCACCACATGTACACAAAAGGATAAATTGCCTTCTGATTCGACTATAAAATCAGCACAAATTCACCTTCCAGACCACCCAGGGAGTACAAATGGGTAAAGATAATTGTTGATAAACAAAAGATAATCAATTACAAGAGAAACATTTCAATTGCAAGAGCTTTAGAGCATTTCAAGTGAAGTGAGACAGCAAGGGGAGCTTCTGGCCCCTCAGTCCATGTCAGGAGGTTTTTCAGATTAGCTCTTGAAGGCTGAAGGCCAGCAGGACATGTTGGCTCATTCAAGACTTTTCTCATGAAAAGAAGTACCACACCTTCATAGCTTGCTTGGGCTGACAGAGCAGATCTCCTAAGAGCTTATTTAATGCTTTTGCACTGATTTGTAGAGCTGGACATGGCCTGGGCCAGCCAGGCAGAGACCTACAAACCCTTCCCAAGTGACACCAGCACAGAGTGGCTCACAGAGGCCAAGGTATCAGGTCCTAAACAGCAGATAATCAACAGATGCACCAGAGATCTCCTGAACAGGCCCATAAATAGGGACTAGAGGGATGAGATGCCCTCTACCATCTCAAACCCAACCCTTGTGGAATCTGGCAGGTAATAATAGACAAAAACACGGGGAGGGAGCTCTGCATAGAACCAAAACACGGGGCAATGGTCACACAACTGCTGGAGTTTCTCAGACAGACTTTGGAACAGATTTGAGGAGCTCCAGCTGATGGCTGGCAATCTAAGACACTGCTGTGGTGGACATCAGCTTTTCTTTGCATCTAGACCCTGCAACCTTTCACATTTAATTGCAGAAACAGGATTTTCAGTCAATGAAACCTGAAGCTGAAGAGCAGGGCCAAAAACCCTACATTGAAAACCTCTTAAAGAAAGTTCTTGTACCATTCCCACAAGAATGAAAACACACAAGAACTTACTCTTTGGTGAAACTGGAAACAAACAGCACATCCTTTGTGCCCCAAGTTTCAGGAGGGAAAGCAGAGCCTTACCTCCAGCAGCTCGGACACGATGGGAAGTATTTCAGGGTTACAGATATCGATGGAGTCATCCCGGTAGGTCTTCTTTTTGTACCGGATGTTCCCCAGGTGCAGGATCGCCGAAAGCAGAGAGAAAATCCTAAAGAGAGAGAATTCATTTTCACTCATTTTTTCATAAATTGAACAGAGAAGCAAATTTCACCCCCAAGAGCCACATCTCTCTTTGGCTCATTCTTCTAATTTTCAATCCAAAGCATCCACTTTGTCTTTTTTTTTGTCAAAAAGGTTTTCATTTAGTCAAGTACCATACTTGCATCTGTGCAGTTTCCTTGAAAATTCTTTAACACATCAAAACCACCAGTTATAAAATTACAGCCCATGCTGTAAGAAAAAGAGAAATCCTCCAGTAATCTTGATATCCAGATTAAATATTGATCATACAATTGCCTAAATTAAGGGGTAGAATTGGCATGGCCATGCAGGTGATCCTCTTAGTCCCCTGAGACACGTGTTTTTGTCAACTTTTTGGATCTAGTCCCAGCCAGGAACAAAAGACTGTACAAAACAATGTAAATGCTTTTATAATATCTAAGCAACTGAGGCAAAGAAAAGATGTTACACTTCAAGTAAATTTATCCAAGCAATGTTTCTATTTTGGGAATTTGGTCAATTTTAAGTTATCTCCCGTCCAAAAAATAGTAGGATCAGATGAAAGAATATCCTGAGTTGGAATGGATCCACAAGGTTCAGCAAGCCCAGCTCCTGAGCCATGGCTGATTTCAGCTATAAACCCTGTTTGTCCCTATTTCTACATTCCCCTGGGAGCTAAAAATGAATAAACCCAAATGTGATTCCTAGCTATGCCACCAGCTTTTCTGGACAATACACCTTCACCTCTCCAAGTCCTCTCTTATCTCCAAAACAGGGATACTGACTCCTTGTGAATTTGAGGATGCAATTTTATAAAAATTTCTCTTCTCTGTTTCCACAAAGATGAAATCTCATGTTTTTCTATAAAGAAATTACTTTTAAAAGTATAGTAGTATTTAAAACATCTTTCCTATATCTCAGCTGAAGGTGGTTCCTTATTTGTGCTGCAGTTGTATAATGCCAAGCAAAATAAATCTGCTTGTGTAGTGAAGAATGCACTTTATTTCTGACATGCAAAATTTACCAGGAGCAACTTGTGTGCCAAGAAAAATCATTGCACAGTAAATCAGAAGTGAGAATTCACTGCATCACCCGACCCTGCTCAGTCCTGACACATTCTGATTGCTTTGCTCAGGCAATTAAGCCCCTCAACAGGCTTTAGACAAACCTTGTCCTGAAACCTGATAAAGCAGCCTCTGACATAGAGCATATTCACCCAAGTCTGGATCCTTGGGTTTATCCACGTGCGTGGGGAAGATAGAGAAAAAGCAGTTTTAATTTCATAATTGATTTGTTACAAGTGAGGGATAAAGGATGAGCTTCCAAAATTTCTCATCTGTGTGAAAATACCTTCGAGGCAATTTTTTATGTCAACTTCTTCCCAACCTACTTAAGCCTTTCAAGCCAAAAATCAATAGAAGAGAGATTATTATGTGGGTTTGGTTGGAAACGACCTTTATGAACCCTCTAATTCCATGGTGTCAGTGGTGCTGCAACCCAGCTAAAGTCCAGTTTTCAAACCAGCATGTCCAGTGAATTAGTGAAAAAGGCCAGTTGGAAATGAGTCTACAGACCTAGGACTGCATGCAAAGGGTTAAGTTTGATGAGGGATAATGAGGAGTTCTGATTAAACCAGGCTCTGGATTCATGACATGCAGAGAGTGAGGTGTGATTATTCATGAACACTTGAGAAACGCTTCAAGATGTCAACTTCTGCCAACGCTCCATTTGCATGAAGAGAATCGTTAAGTAGAGCAATGATCATGGAATCACAGAATGGTTTGGGTTGGAAGGGACCTTAAATTATATATATATATAATATCTGGCTCCATCCTGCCAGGGGCAGGGACACCTTCCCCTAGATCAGATTGCTCCAAGCCCAGTCCAACCTGCCGTGGGACAGGGATGGCGCAGTCACAGAATCTCTGGACAATGGAGGTGACACTAACCAGGATATTCTCCAAGCCACTAAAATGGAAAATAAACTCACTGTCTGCGTGTCTTGGGCAGAAACCCCACCATCTCCATGGCAAGTTGCAGCCGCTCAAAGTCGTGCTTCAGATCCTCCCCTTCCACGGAGAAACAATCCTGTTGGATCAAACACACAGAGGAAGCACTGACACCAATTAACACCAATCAGCTCCAGATGGCCAAGTCAGTGCTCTGTAAATAGCACTGAGTGAGCTCCAGGTCTTTTATCAGCAACATTTCCAACCTGGCACTGGAAACACAACATTTTTGGCTAATATTTTTTGGAGATACATCCTTGTTTCTCAGGTTTAACCTTTAAGGACAGAGGTGAGTCACCCCATTCCAATAGCATGGTGAGAGCTGGTCCGTGTCGGACACCTCATACACAAAAAGGATGGGAAATAACAAGATGAAATCTGTTCCACATTTACAGGCAGTTTATTCCGCGTTCAGTCCTACAGCTAAACAGGGAAATTCTGTATTTAAATAGAATGAGATAACTTCATGTAAATGATGAGTGCATTAAAGCCTGTGTGGGAAAGGCAAAGTTTAAAATATATTTTTCAGTAACTTTATCTGAACTACCAAGAAATTATTTCAAAATTGGGAGAATTTGAAATCCAGGATGTTACATTTCTAGGAGGCTCATGTGCCTGAACAGTTTAGTTTTTCCTTGATATCATTCACTGATGTTCAGAAAAATCCAGTGACATTCCAGACACAACCGAAGTTGTCCTGCACCAATATTTAGTGAACAGAAATGCTCTTTAAATGAGTGTATAGACCATTAATGCCAAATTTATCCTGCTTTGGCTCCTGTAAGCCTCCCATGGATTATTTATTCTTCTCTCTGCCTTCCTAACCTATATTTAATATTCTGCCCATTGCTGCCTACAAAAACTACCCATCCATGAATCAAAATTAGATTGTTGTGTATCACACAATATCATGCTTTTTTAAATCTCAGAGTATTTTACTGATACTTAAATCAAGACTTTCTACACGTAATTAGAGACTTTCAAAAAGTTGATCCAAGTGTAAGTAAATATAAAAATTCAATAAAACCCTATAAAAAGTTTATTTAAATAATAAAAATGAAAATGTAGCTGCAATTGGAATTAATTAAACATAGTTTAATTTGATCATTTAACTTGATCAATAGCACATAAAATTATTTTGATAATTTCCTGAACATCATATTTATTACACAAGCAAATGTGCAAATTTTGCACAAATAATTAGGAAAATGTGCATTAAACAGGGCTGTGTAAATCATTGAAAAGCCACTTGTACTCACTGATAGCACAGAAAATTAATCATAAACACAGAATATACAGAATGAAGTTATTTTATAATATCAGCTTTGGGTTTTACAGCATTTAAAGCCACACCACCGTATCAACAAACTTCTTCATCCCACTCCAGAGCATCATTACAGCCATAGGTATAAACAGAGTGGAAAACCTTTATTTAAGATAAATATTAATTTATATTATTTATATATATGTTGATATATATAAATATTGTTAGTTGATCTATATAAATGTTATATTGTTTACATATTTACAATATTTATTGCAACATAGGAGACTCCCACACAACTGCACTAAAAGCCAGAGAAATGCAATTGGACAAGAAGATCGAAATTTTTTTTATCAATTGAGCTCAGGGACAAGTTAATGTTCCATAGGCAAAGTGAGTTTGGAGCTGTTGAACAGTAAAACCATTTAAAACCAGCATGGCATCGATGAAGACAGAGATTGAAATTCCAGGAGAAAATGCCAGTCTGTTTTAGGAAGCAGTCATTAGAAAAGGGAATTTTCACCTTCCACTAGGAGGTGATTGGGAATGACCCCATTCCAGAGCTATCCAAATGAACTCAACAATGGCATCCCCAAGAGCAGGGACATCACAGCACTGATTATTCCCACCATAAAACCTCAGGATAAGATCTTGTCCCTCCTAAGCTTCCTCAGCCACTGCACTTAAACAGAGAACTCAGCAGAACTTCCCACCCTTGTTCTGGCAGGACCTGGACTTGGCAGGACAACAACAGACCCACAAATCCTGCAAATTAGGCTGGGTTGAAGTTTTTTTTTTAAACACACCAAGTGGTGCTTTTAGTGGCACTCCACATTCCAGGAGACATTTTCATTTTCTGGCATCATTCCTCCAAAATTAAGTCATGAGTCAACAGCAAAATACCCCGGACAGCTCCGAAGTAGCACAATCTACGCCGAAGGCAATTTAATTAACGATTTACATAACAATTGCCCGACTCATTAATCCGCATGGAAAGACTTTTAGCAAATTCTCTACTTAAAAGCAGATGCTCTCTGCAGTGCTCCAGCATGGCACCGCTTCCTAATGGATGATAAATGAAGGATAATTATAAAATAGAGGAGTGTCCTTGATATTAGAGCAGGCAAGCATCACAGAGGCCATCCCCACAGACCTAACTTGCTGTTAATATCCTGCTAGAGCAATTAAGTTTCCCAGCCAAAGTGAGTCCCCTGCTTCCTACAGTCACATAGAAGCAATCCATGGATTTCCATGGAAAATTGAAAGAGGATGAAACAGAGTTTCTTTAGAAACTTGGTGTCTGCAGCAGGTTGAGTCCATGGGTATGTGGAGAAACCCAGGGCAGGCTTAAGAGTGAATCATCAACTGAAGCCAAAGTGTGATTTACCAGGACTGTCGCAGAAAATAATCACAAATAACATCATCCTAAAGAAATTAGCAAATAGACAGTCAAATGGCAATGGCACGCGGTTGTCTTGCGCAGAACAAGGACACAGACCTGGCAGCCCCCAGGCTGGCAGGGTGTTCTTGGTCATACCAGAAGCTTCTAAATTCTGGGGTTGTTTTAATTTTCACTCCTTCAGCAAATTGTTCCAACCCATTCCCAAAGCAATTAAGGGATTTCCAACTTCTAAAGGATATTAAGGTCTAGAACAGCATCTGCTCATCACTCCCTGCTCGTGCACAACTCCTAAGGATGCTGATGGATGAAGGATGCCAATATTTTTAACCTTGTGAGGGCAATTCCCTCCTCCCCCCAGTAAGGATTTGCAGGGAAATGTTGCTGTTAAGACGCTTGTTTAGCTGAGTGAATCCAGCTCCTTCCCAGACCACCTCTTACTCTTCCAGATGAATCAGTAAGACTTTGGCAATCATCAAGCACATGGGAAAACCAGCAGGAAGGACAAGCAGCTGATGCCAAACATGCTTCCACATGCAGGACACAGCCACAGGGAGCACCATGAGACACACACAGACACCCAGAGCATGTTGGTGGCGCAGGAGGAGCCGGGGAAGGGGGAGAAGATTCACCATTCCCTTTTTTGGGGCAATCCATTTGGAAAGGATGATCACGTCAGCAGAAGTATTTTAGAAGAAGGAATTGGTATTGCACTCTGAACTATATCAGGACTTGATTTTCTCACAGATGGCTGGAAGGAGGTTTTTGAGTTTTTCTGTTTTTTTCCTGGAAGCTGGAGAGCAGCTACACCATTACAACCAGCATGGGCTGATGTATCTCTTGGGCTTCAACACACTGATTTGCTGTTTTATTGGAATGGAATTTCAATTTTCACATTGCTGCCACATCACAGTTTCCATAAATCATCACGTATTCCATCAGGAAGGAATGAAAACCCCCTTAGTTTTCTAAACCTGAGACTACTGTAGAGTGCTGACGATCTCCAACTGCTGCAGAAGCTTTCCAGATGGAAGGAACCATAAAAAAGGGCAAGGGAGAAAAAAAAATCTTTACTGTCACAAGCAACACCACTGCAGGGCAAAGGGTGGTTAATGGGTACAATTTTATTGGATTTGGCTTTCTCTGTGTCTCCCTAAAACACTCAGGTGAGAGCAGCCCTGCACCAGCAACATGGAAGAGGCACATTCTTGTACTGACCGGCTCCGAGTCATAGCAATAATCATCCCAGCTCTGTCTGAGGGGTTTCTTTGTCATCTGAAAGCAAGGCAGAGCGGGTTAAATGGTGTTCCCACCCCAAATCACCCCAATGACCTGCTCCCTAACCAGGAAAATAATTGCTGTTATTCTGCAGAGTCATTCCCTAGCTTTATTTGTTTTAAGGGAAGATTTACGATGCTTTTGCATTCCTGGTGCTGGTTCCTGCTCACAGTGCATCAATGAGGTCCTCTCAGCATTAATCCTAATGCATACTAAAACCTTTTCCTCTCTTACAGAGCTGGGGAAACCCTTAGTGTATCTGGAGCTGAAGAGCCACTGATGCCAAAATCCCACTGAAGAACAGATTTGGTTTATTTCTGCTCTCAACCTCTGCTCCAGACAAACACAAGTGCAGCAAAAGTGAGATTCTCCAAGCAACACTCCACAAGGTTTTAGGAAATTGTGTCTTTTTCCAATCAAACAGAGATGGAGTTGAGAGAAGTCAAAGCATGTGTCAGTGACCAGTCCCAAAAGGGAGAGAGACTGCACTGGAGTTCCTGAGGAGCTGAAAATAAAGATCTAAACCTGCAAATGACAGATTTCAAAATGGATGAAAATTAACAGAAAATATTCAGTGAGCTGCAGGGTGCGCAGCCGTGGGTGCACCTGCCCCTGGGAGAGATGGAAAAGTCCCCCATACTCAGGGGATACTTTGAGTAAATTTGCATTTAAAAATAAATGGAAACCTTTTTTTCAATCCGCTCCCTGCATTTACCGATCAGATTTTGGAAAAGTATCTGAATAGATTACTCCTCATCTGCAAAGCAAACTTCCCGTTTCTTTTGCATAACACAACAAGAGCCGAGGAACCTGGGAGGAGGAAAGTAAAGCCTGATTCAGGACTGAGTCACTCCTTCACTTCAGGGGCCTTGTTCAATATTTTATGGCTTCTTATATGAATATTTAATTTTTAGTAAAACACTTCGGTTCATGTCTGAGCTGGTTCTTTTTCCTTTTAAAAAGGCAGGGTCTTCTCCAGGACACACTTAAGAAGAGACTGCAAATGTTCAAGGGTCATTTTATAATTTTTCTCTTAAATGTATCCCATTCAATGTTTTCATTTCTCTACTATCTCTTTTTTTCATTTTCCACGTCATTTTTCTCTTCCTTTCTCCTGAAGGGCAGGGAAGCGCTGCGGCTGCACTGTCAGATGGTTCTCATGTGAAACCATGCCCTGACCACATCTAAAGGCCCTGCTTCTCCACAGCTGTCAGTGTTAAAACTCTAATCCTAATTATTAAAAAATTATTTTCAAACCTCCCAAAAACTCAGAGTGTCATTGCTGTCCGTACACTGTGTCCAGGGAAGTCCAGAGTCTGCTTCCCTGATCCATTGGACTGATCTTACCAGCCTTCTCTAGCTTACTTGAAATAAACATTTCACCCTAAATTATAACATTCCTACTGGCTCCTCACACTACCTGCCATTAATTTCTAATTTTCCTTTCAACAGAAATGCTTTTAAACTGCTATGTAAAAGAAAAGGAAGGTAATTAAAAGCAATGTTTTCAACTAATAGAAAGCGACTGGATGGCCCAACAAAACCTGGTAATCTGACAAAACATTCCATCTTGGCATCTTCCCACTGTGGGACAGATGATGCTGGAGATCACTTTGTGTTCTCCAACCAACACCTGAGGCACAGAGATTCCAGCAAAGAGCCCCCAGCCCTCAGAGTGCTCCTCACCTGGGAGTATCTCCCAATCCTGTGATGGATGTGTGGGAGGTGTTAATATACAATGGATTTTTGGTGTTGATTGCCTGCTTTAAAAACATCCTTTAAAAGTCCCTGGTAATTGAGAGCTGTTCCTGAGTGAAGTTGTATTTCTAACAAGACTAAAGGCTGTTTGGTTTGGACTATGGGGTCAAGTTTCTCTCCAGTTTAGGGGTTAAATCATTCTTTATTGCTCCCCATGTTTCAGCACCAAGAAAATTGCAATTGGTTAAAATCAACATGTAATTTAACTCCTCTTCCACATATTCCTCCTCTTTTTGGTCTTTTTGAAGTCCCTACTTGCAAGAGTAACTGGATTACTGCCTAAATACCTAAAGTAAATCAGTTTATTATAAAATTATCATCATATAAACCAAGTTTATTTGGCTGTTGGTAACACCTCTCCATCCTTAATTCCCAGATTTTCAGTGGCTGATGTGGTTTTAGTTATATTAGATTTTTCTATTGTTAAAGTCAAAGGGTCATGCTAAAAGCCAGCCAGAAGCTACAGAATTAGGACTTCCTCATGCAAGATGCTACATCCCAGTATGCCACACTTTCCTCTTTTCTCCTGCTCAGGAGACAGATATTAATATTCACACAGAGAGCAGGAAATTCTGACTGTTTCTCCCCCAGCAATCAAAAACTCAATCTATTTAACATATCCCAGGTACAGAAAACACTGATTATTTTTTCCCTGAAACACTAACAGGTGTTCAGATTGCTAATGCAGAATTATTCTAACGATGGAAGACTCCTTATAAACCATTAAAACCAACTTCTACTACTCCACACCTTTAAAAAACCCCACTTTTACTACTCCACATCTCCTCTTCATTAGCATTAAATATCAGCAGAAGAAAAGGCAAGACCATGGATTGTATTCCTGTATAGTACTCCCACCTGGTTAAGGTAATGATATTCCTCTGGCTGCTTCAGGTGAAATGCTGATCTCTCCTCCTCACTCGCTCCTGCCAGGAGGTAATAAAATACATGGTAGTTCCTGGTGACAAATGAAAAACAAAAGCTGTTAGACTTGAAAAGGAGCAGCAGCACTGAGCAGGGGCACTTGGAAACCTCTCAACCTGATTTTCCAGCTCTGAAGCTCAGGTCTGACACTCTTTAGAGCTGGCCCATACCTGCTGTGCAGGGATGGAACAGATATTTCAATTATGTCACGGAGAATGAGATCCCTCTTCTCTATCCAAGGACAGCCACTGCCCCAGAATCTACTTGAAGAATTTCTAGCTGGGATGATCAGGTTTTCCTTCAGAACCATGTGCAATGCCTACATACTTCACTGAGTCCCATAATCATTTAGACAGGAAAAGAGCTCCCAGAGCATCAAATCCAAACCCATCTTGTTCCCAGCACCGAGTATCACATTCAGGAATTCCCTGGACACCTCCAGGGATGGGGACTCCAAACATCCCTGGGCAGCGACCACGTTGTCCCAGAAGAAATTCCTCCCGATGTCCAACCTGCCCCTTCCTGGCACAGCTTGAGGCTGCTTCCCCTTGTCCTGTTCTTGTCCCTCAGGAGCAGAGCCCGACCATCCCCAGCTCCTTTGTTAGAGCCCAACCTCCTTTATCACAACGTATTTCCTTACAATGCAGAAATTATAATTTTTCATACCCTATTACCATTAAAAAGGCAATGACTTTGCAGTTGCAGCTCCATGAGACATGACTGAAAATCTTCAAGTACTCAAAAACTCAAATATTTGAAATACCTGAATAACACTAATGCTAAACCCATCCCAAGGGACTCATCTGTTCTGCTTCTAGACAACTAATACAGATTAACACCACTTCTTTCTAAAATTAAAACTATGCTTTTATGTTGGATGTTTTCCAAGAGGATCCAAGTTTAATCATCTTGCAACACCCAAGAGGACATTTGTCAAGGCTGTAGATGTTCTTTCACCCCAGGAACAGCCCTGGAGCATTCCAGAAAACTCACACATCTGTCTCCAAAGGGAAATACAGCCAGAAGTGCCAAGAGTTGAAAGACAACTGAAGGCGTCAAAATTATTTAAAAGTGGAATAATAATTACTGAGAGAGGAATATTCAACAAAGAATATGCAGCAAATCAGGAGAAAACACTTCACATCAGTTCATTCTCTAAGTAATTTTGGCTTTCTAAAGGCCCCTCTGAAGACCTCAGTAAACTGCAAAAAATGAAAATACCATGTTTCTCTCTTCAAATGACATATTAAACATTTCACAAGTTGCACAAGAATGAAGTGGTACATAATAATATATCTGCCATAAAGGCAATGAAAACCACATTAAATGTGACAACATCATTGTGGAAGGTCCCCTGCTCATGGCAGGGGTTGGAACAAAATGATCTTTAAGAGTCCTTCCAATACAACTCATTCTGTGATTCCATGGTAATTCAAAGACTGTTGATAAAATAATGGAGTTTATTCCCTCCATTAGCACATTTCTCCCTAAACAGAAAAACATTCAACTATAAAATGCATCATTAATCTTTGCAGCACGGGGCTAAGAGCGTGAAAATCCTGATCCCCTGTGCCAGCTCCAACAGAGATTTAAGTTTTCTGTGCCATGTCTAGGAGTTAAACCCAAGCCTTGGGCAAAACAGAGGCACCCACCGCTCGTTGTGCTCCTGATAGACCAGTCGTGACTTCTCCAGGAGGTATTTTTCCACATAAGCTCTGCAAGGGAAAAATCAAAGTGTCATTAATTGACCTGATACTCAGCTTCAATGAACACAGCTTTACCGGGGGCTTCAACCTTGGTACCCACACAAAGTTTCAGCCTTGTTTCACTTAGTTATATAAATTTCTTCCTCGGCAGAACAAGCCCAATATTATGCTTGGCTTTTGAGGTTTTTTTGGTTTGATACTAAGCCAAAACTAACTTGGATCTGAAAAACATGATCTCAGATGCGTCAGCCTATGGGCAAGAGAAATGCTATCTGCAAGGAAGGAGCTCAGATCCCTATTTCATCCAAAGCCAGCAAAATCCCATTGCCTGCAGCCCAGGAGCCATGCACATGGAAATACATCTGCATGCAGAAGCGTGCAAGATTTAGCTGCAGAATCGGTCCCCGAATCCCCATTCCCTCTTCCAGAAGAGCCACTTCTCACCAAAAATTTGGGGTATTAATTTCTGGCTCCAGTTAAAAAAAAAAAATAAACAATTGCAAAAGGTCCTCACTGCAGTTTACATTTTCTCCTAAGAGCCTCCACAACAAACACACTTAATCTACATATTAAATTCTTTTTTCAGGTTTGTCAAGTTAAACAAAGCTTCCACAGGTTTTTTTCTTCCAAACAAACCTAACCAGTAATGACAGGGGTTTAGAAGCTGGATTTCTAAGTGACAGTTTGGGTGATGGAGCTGTGCTTTTCTGGTGACAGCTGCCCAGCGACGTGGCACCGACATTTGGAGCTACGCAGGAATCGGGAAACCCAACGAACCTCGGGCATGGTGGGACAAGGAGGTGCTTCCACACTCTCTCCTCCACCACAGATGGGAAATCCAGATCTGATTATTACTCCAACACAACTTTCCCCCTTCCTTCCATAAAAACGAAAATATTAATCATTTGGACACGCTGCAGAGGTTTTGTGAAAATTCTTATGGCATCTCTTGTGATCCAACTCCCCATAGGGTGATCCTGCTGGACAGGAGGAGAAAAGGAAGACAGACAGCAAAGCTGCATTCCTGTTTATTCCCTGGGAGGAAGCTGGTAACAGTCTATGGTATTCCTTACCCACAGGTTGATGAGCTATTTATGTTCCCTTCCTAACCTGAACCAAATTTTTCTTTCCCAAGTCATGAATTCAATGCAGAGTCAGGGAACAAATGAATGCAAGCATCCCAGAATCCAGTGATGAGATCCCACTGGATAATGGCTCACACATTGCTGTACAACAACCTGCAACATGTCCATGCCCTTGGCACTCATCCCTGCCCCTGTCATTTCTGCTCTTATTGCAAACCATCCCAAAAATCATTCTTAGGCAATAAATTAGATTGGAAAGACCTTCTGGAGGTCATCTGACCTGAAGGACAACCACTATTTGAATCACAGGGATTTTATATATTTATTTATATACTTGTCTATTTAGTTATTTATTTTAACATTTTAGTTTCACTTTTAAAATTTTATTTTAGAAAGTTTATATTTTTAAAATTTTATTTTATAATTAATTTTTTAAAAAATTAAATGGATGCAATCACAATGCTATTTTGGTAAAATGCTCCCTTTATTAGTGCAAAAGTCACAATGAATCCATGTCTCAAGAACAACATCTGTCCCTTTTTGTAACAAGATAGTGAGTAGGAAAACCAACTTATGTCTTAACAAGTTGATGTCTTCAAATTACTTTTTCTTTCTTTTTTATACCACTCTGATTTGGGACTGCAATTTATAGTTCCATTACCAAAGCTGCCGATATGCAGAATACAGGATGATAACTGATTGGGGTTGTGCTAAAAAAAATATAGGCTAAGTTTTTATAAAAATCTTCTTTCACAGGGGAAAAAAATGGGTTTGTATGCCCCATATACTTTTTGTTTTTAACTGCTTATAATTTTCTTTAAACATATTTTCTTTTCACTGGGGGAGAACTGCAAGCTCATAGCAGAGTACAGTCACATCACTCTGTGCAACCAAAGACCAAGAAAGCTCATTTTTTAAAAAGCAAAGAAAATTCCTCCTATTTTATGAACCAGAATACATGAATATAATGTTATTTGCGCATCTCTGCCAAATAAAAATAGAGGCCACAACCACAGTGCTGCTACATTATGCCAAGATAATACATAGTTAAGGCATTTGTTGGATTCTTGTTACCCAGGAGGTATTAAAAAAATCAAGTTTATCCTTTTAAGAGAACTGTGCACCAGAATTAAATAAGGGGAAAAAAAAGAGCATCAGCTTTGATGTAGGATGCAAAACCAGTGGGAAAGGACGTGGAGTACACAAGCCCACTGAAAAATTAATGGCAGCTCTTTGTGTGATACTGTTCTGCTTGAAAGTAAGAAAGGAAAAAAAAATTAAAGCAATTCGCTAAAATAACAACAAAGTCCTAGCAAGAGGTCTCTTAGCCAGCTGCAGAAATTATACAGCCACAGAAACGCTGCTTCTACTCCTCAGTTTTCCAACTGACTCATTTAACTTGGACAAAAAGGGAAGTTAACGAAGCCCTGCTCATTTACAGCTCCTTGGTGATGACCCGATGCCATGGAAATTATCTAAAGGTGGAGAGAAAGCTGGGTTAAGGTAGTTCCATCCCTGCCATGGGCAGACCCATCTTCCACTATCCCAGGCTGCTTCAAACCTCATCCAACCTGGCCTGGAACATTTCCAAGGATCCAGGGGCAGCCACAGCTGCTCTGGCATCCTGTGCCAGGGCCTCACCAGCATCCCAGCCAGGAATTCATTCCCAATATCCTCTCTAACCATGTCCTCTGGCAGTGGGAAACCATTCCCTCCTGTCCTCTCCCTCCAAAGTCCCTCTCCAGCTCTCCTGGAGCCCCTTTAGGCACTGGCAGGGGCTCTGAGGTTTCCCTGGAACCTGCTCTTCTCCAGCTGAGCACCCCAAGCTCTCCACGCTGTCTGCAGAGCAGAGGGGCTCCAGCTCTCAAAGCATCTCCATGGCCTCCCATGAACTTGTTCCAGCAGCTCCATGTCCTCTCTGTGCTGGGACCCCAGGGTTGAGGCAGCACTGCAGGTGAGGTCTCACCTGAGAGGGGCAGAATTCCCCCCTTTCCTGCTGGCCATGCTGAGGGATTTTCTGGCTTTCCAGTGCACATGTCCATGAGCTTCTCATCAATCACCCCCCCCAGGTCTGATCTCAGATTTCCAAAGCTGAAATAAGCTGAGGAGAACCACACTGGAGACAAGAATCTCCTTGCAATGACCTGGGAGGAAAAAGAGGCCTCCACTGGTCAAGGGCTGAGTTAAGGAGAGACCTGCAGGGAGAGCCTGGGGGAAGAGTGTGTGTGGCTCAATGGTGTCCAGAATTCTCAGCCAGAGATTAAATCCTTTCCTTTGCTCCTGAGCCTGAGCCTTTGAATTTTTATTTCCTATCTCCATTTTGGGAAAGATACTGGCCAAAGCAATTAACAGCCCAGTGCAGCGTGTTCAGGTTTGGGTACACCCAGCACCCTCCCCCTGTTCCCACTTACCCTCGCACGGTGCCTGTCTCCTGGTAATTCACTTGGATGAATTTGCCAAAGCGACTGGAGTTGTTGTTATGGGCTGTTTTTGCATTTCCAAATGCCTGTGAAAAGAGGGAGATGCCATCGTTATGCTGGAAAAGCCACCGCCTTGCCTGATTTCCATGGGTGTGAATCACAACTGAACTTGGGGGATTTTCCTGTCATTTCACATCCAAAAAAAAGGGATGGGGAAAACTTGTCGAGTGGTTCACGAAATAATCCAGTGAGGGGACCACAGTCCTTTGCAAGCTGGTGCTCATGAAGAAAAGCTAAACACTATTTAAAAATAAAGTGTGAGCTGCACAGAAGAGATTTAATGTTTGAAGTTATTACGGTCTGCATTAAAGCTGTGCTTTATTCATTTAAATAAATATACAAGTACACTGCTCCAACAGAACTCTACATTTTAATGAGCTAGAGGAAGCTGCTTTTTAATTATATGTGGAATTAGGGGGGAAAATGCTTTGAAGGCTACTCAGACGTTAGACAATGTCATACACAACACTGGCATAACCCAGAGTACTTTCAGCATTTCAGACACCCTTGTTTCCATTTGCGGCTGTTGCCTCTCCAAAATCAAAATGTTTTAAAGTCTTTATCATGCAAAGCCCTGCCTTACCAAAGCACTGAATGAAGAGAGTAATTTTTGCCATTTAAAAGAAATCTATGAACTGAAACTGCTGTTTTCAGTTGTGCCTAAATCACTTCCATAATCATCTGGACCACAGTGACAGAATCTGCCAAGCCACCAGGTCCAATTAATGCTTCATTTATTAAACCAGTTTTCATAATCACATGCAATCATACACATAATAATTTCTTCTAAGTCAAATGTATTTAAAGTAATTATAATTTCAGAGATAATTTCCAAGTATTGCTCATGTATGGGCATTTTGTGCTGAGGCTTAAGATCAGAGCTCAGCTCCCAATAGATTTATTCCCTGCTCAGCTATTTATTAGAAAAGATTAAAAGGGCTTTCCATCTATAATCTGAAGCTTTTCAAATGACCTTTGTGGATTTAACATCCCAACTAAAAGCAGAATATAAAGGCCAAACAAAATGAGACCTTGGAGAAAGGGTATTGGACACGTCCTGTCTCTGCACGATGCAGTTCCCTTCCCAGGCTGATTTATTTACCAAATTGCTCAGATTTAATGATGTAAGAATGCACAGAGGTTAGCTATGGAACAACAACGTGATTTCCCCCCATCTGAATACAGGGATTTGTTTAAACTCCAACTACTGCATATGGACCTGCTTTAGTCAACTAAGCAGGTTCTGGGAGGGCCAAAACCTGCCGAGCAAACAGGTTCTTCTGGAGGGATGATTCCAGAGCTGCAGCTCAGGAACCCTGCAGAGGATTCACATCTTTTCAGGCTGTTCACTTTTTTCCTGCTTATTTGCCCCAAAAATCCTCCCTCCACCCAGCATCCCCCCTCAACCCACCCTTCAGAGGAACTCAAAGATGCCCACACCTCTCCTGAAGCCCCAGATCTCTCCTGGAGATGAAAATCCACTCATCCTCTCCCCAAACCAGGAATTTTGATATTAAAAGACAGGATGGTGTTCAAGGTTTCCAAAGGATTTGCTTCCAGGGATTTCAGCGAGCAGAGACACAGCAAGAAGCTTTTAAGCAGAATGTAAGTGCATCACCTTATATTTAGGTATTAGTTTTAAATTGTATTAATTAGGTTACGAGCATTTCTCTGCTGTGGGATCACTCATGTTCTAAGAAACCATCTCAAGGCAATGAGATAAAATTTCTACACACCTAATTAACATTGCTTGTTAGAGACACAGCAAGATGAACCTGAACAGATCAAAGAGGAGGCAGCACAGTTTTACATCATCTCATATAATGAATTTTCATAAAATTTAATAAAGAATTTAAGCAAAGAACAATATTAAGAGGATTTTCTAGTTCGATTCCCTGTATTTCTACCCTAAGAAATTGCTCACAGAGACAAAGAAGGTCTCTTTATTAGGATTTCTTTGGCAAGAGCCTTGCTCAGGAGCCAATCCTCCTTACTCTGTAGGAAGGAAATTTAGGAGAAAACATTTCAAATATAGGAGTGGGGAACAGTGAGATTCTTCTTTTTTAATGAGCTTTTTTGGGGATGAATGTGCCAGACCATATGATATGTTATAACCCAAATGCCTCCAGAAATCACAGCCCATAATGTCCCTCTTTCATGCATTTTTCTTTCGTGCTGATAGAAATGAGAAGGGTCTTTGGATCCCTTCTTGTGCAAACTTCGAGTGACTCTCCAGGCCCAGCACGCTGGGAATGGGCCAACAAGTAGCTGGAGAAATGCCTGGTGTTTGATTTGAGACAACTTAATACATTTTTGTTTGCTTTACTCACAGGGTTTCTTTAGCAGGACTGTTGGGCTATAAAAAAGTGCTATTAATTCAATTTACACGTGTCTAATCCATACAGACCCGAACAGAACACACTGTCCCCTACAAGCGGGGCAGAATATAATAGTTCAACCTCAGAAAACAAGTTATAATTTCTCTAAAACAAATTATCTTCTGTTCATTTGATTGCCCTTTACTGACTCATTGATTCGAGGCTGCTGAGCAGCTCAACGGACAAAACTCCAGAACAGCATTCCGAGGATTCTTGGGGAGACCAAAGCTTTTACTGGCCAGGGCTCAACATTTGGAAGGAAACAAAATTCAATACATTCCTCTGTAGGAGCTGGGAGTCCCTGTGGACCTGGAGGGTGATCCAGCAGTTTGGAGAAGGCCAGAGTGAGCAGCAGCTCCATTCCTCCTCCTCCAGCTCTCCTGCACAAAGAGAAGTCTATTGGGATGAGGGAAAAAAAGAGATTAACAGTTTCCTGGCTAAATGCTCCACGTTCCTCCTGATCCCAGAGGCTTGCAGCCTCCTCGTTTTGGACTGAATGTTGATACAATCTGGATTAATTCCAGATTACAGCCAGAATAAGGATTATTTTAATGTCTTTCCTGAAAAAAATGTTATTTTCCACACCTCAGCAGCTGGGAGAGCACCGTGGTGACTTGTTCTTATCTGGCAATATAACACTGTTCCATAGATAATCCAAACCGAATGCTATTCCTCCATGGAATAACAGCAATATTCCCTTATAGAATAATAGCTTCTGTGGTGAAAGAACAAGTGGAAATACAGGCCTTTTATACAGCATATTTTAGGTCCTGAGCCTCCAGAGGAGCCTTTAGCCCTCACCCTTAGAGGGAAAAATAAAAACATCATCTTCTCTTTGCTGTACAGGATAAGAAACACATTAATACACAAGAGGTTTTAAATGGTTCCCCATTAACCTGAAGTGTAAATTGAATTTTTAGAAAGACATACCATGAATACACCAGGAGAAAAGCAAGTCAACTGCTTAAATCTCAACTATGGCCTGGTGGAATACTTATATTAATTGTTATATTCCATGGAGGGACACAGAAGGGACTGGGAGCAAAATTCCGTCAAGCTCATTAATGCCAGGGAGAAGAAACAGGTTAATATCAGACAAGACAGTGCTGGAAGATTCGTATTTCCTGATTTATTGTGAAATTTGGGAGTTCATGAAAAAGCATATTCATAAACTACAAATCACTTGCAACTGTGTGAGCACGTTGGGAACAGCTTTGCTAAAATCTATTTCCCACCAAATGAATAAATACATAACATACAAATACGTAACACCATATATGTTTTGAAATTTCAAGTAATTTTTTCTGTGTCCAGGGCATTTACAAATTTCCTCCTCCTTCTGAAACATATACAGCAGGATGCTAAAGATCATTTTCCCTAGTTTTCATTCCACCTGAAACCAAGCTCCCAGCACTCTTCTTTCTCTACATAATTGCTTTTAAACAGAAATATATTCAATTATATCTACTTAAGTTAGAGCCATGCTAAATCCCTTGCCATTATTGCTCCTGCCCTGGAAAGAGCTTTTAAACCTGCAGTTCCCACCTCCTGATAAAATCTTCCAGCCCAAACTGCTCTGATCAAACAACCTCACTTCTCAATTTCCATGAGAAGCCACCAGAGAGACCATGGCCTCTAAGGAAGCACCAAAGTTGAAAGGCATGAGGTACATCTTGAATGGCTGCTAAAAGAAAAATAGCAGCTCTGGGAACCTCTGAAGCTGTGGTTCAACAGCAATACTGAAAATCCAGCTTGTGGCAGCTCAGCGTGACTCAAAGCGCCGGCACCTCGGGGTTTTGCTCTCTCGCTTGTGGCTCACTGTCCCACACTGAGGGATGAAGCCAGCGGTGCTTTTGTGGTCACAAGCACAAAGCACAGATTATTTATAGTGTTTGTGCTGCAATGCCTGAGCCTGCCCTGCAGCTCTGAGCTGCCACACGCTGACCTTTAAAGACCAGCAAACGTTCCCACCTCGCTGTGCCTTTCTTCAAGGGGCCATTGCAGCGCCTTGAGGAGTAAACATGGCTTTTCCATCCCACAGAACACAGAACCACGGAGTGGTTTGGGTTGGAAAGGACCTGGAGCAGCATCCAGAGCCACCCCCTGCAGCAGGGACACTTCCACTAGACCAGGGTGCTCCAAGTTCTATCCAACCTGGCCTGGAACATTTCCAGGGATGGGACAGCCACAGCTGTTCTGGGCAAGCTGTGCCAGGGCCTGACCACCCTCACAGCCAGAAAAAACTCCTTTTTAGTTTAAAACTGTTCCCCCTTGTCCTAACATCCATGCCTTGTCCCCAGTCCCTCTCCAGCTCTCCTGGAGCCGCTTTAGGCACTGGCAGGGGCTCTGAGCTCTCCCCAGAGCTTTTTCTTCTCCAGGTGATGCCCCCAGCCTGGCTCCAGAGCAGAGGGGCTCCAGTCCCCAGAGCATCTCTGTGGCCTCCTCTGAACCCTCCAACCAAAACATGTCAAAGCAACTTAAATTCAAGGCATATCATGACAAAATACTTTTTTCTTTTGTTTAAAAATTGGTGATACTTGTCTCCAGCATTTTACAGAAAGCATGTCCTGGCTGTGGACATGAACAGAATCTAATCCTACACCAATCTTTGACAGCAAATACAGCAAAACACCTCCTTGGTGGTGTTTGCTTCCTGTGGAAGCTGGATTTTTTTTGCTTATGAGCTTCTCAAACCCACGTAGTTTCCTGTTTCTTCCCATAAAATTAAGCAGGTGCAACAACCAAAAGGTGCCTGCCTGTCCTGTCCCTGCTCTTTACTATCCACAAAAGAACCTTTCAAATACATGACTTCAGATGGGGAAAGTCCAGAGGATAAAGACACCTGGAAAATGTGATGAGACCTTTCCTCTCCCTTCTGCTCCTATGGAAGATGTAGAGAACAGGTCCATTTGGCCTGCAAAGACTCCCCTAAGGGCCAAGACCTTACTTAAGGGGCCTCCCAACACCAACCAAATGTACAATTTGTTGTATTTATTAAGTTTAAAATGCTCTTCATTGCTTCACTGACAGTTCACTGTCAATGACAGCACAGCCACCACTACATGGAATTAAACCCAGCGGGATTCTTCCAACACAAAGCATACCAAATCCTTCATTCCATAATTACAATTACTGAACAGCAGCCAAGTGAGTTCTACCCATTAACAGACAAACCCTCTTGTAATTAAACTGATGTGTAAAATACAGCTCTCACAGTACAAACTATAAAACATCTCTTAAAATAATTTTTTTCTTATTATAGACAGTTTATACCAAGTAAAAATGACTTGGCATGGTAAGATCACTGATCCTTCCTGAGGTGAAAATTGACATTACTCAAGGATAGCACCCTTCCCCTCTGTGGAATCATGCTCTGGGAACCTCAGGGCCATGACCATTCCCTGGGGAACCTGCTGAATGCCTTACCCTGCTCTGGGAGAAGAACCTTTCCCTGATATCCAACCTAACTCTTTCTGACACAGCTCCAGCTCTTCCCTCAGGTCCTGTCCCTGAGCAGAGGAGCTCAGTGCCTGGAGAAATTAAACGACAAATTTTTGGCAGTAACTTGTCTTAAAACACAGGCTAAGTTATGACCATGTGTCTTTGTGCACACTCCCCAGTACAAATATAGAAGAGACAGACTTTTAATGGGAGAGCAGCGACTTAGAGAAGGTTTAGGGGTCAATATAGCTGAAGTGCCAATATGATGGAAATATCCAGAGCACCATTATGGGGTAAAATACCTGAGATAAACCCTATAAGCATCACTACAATACAGCCTTGTTTGGGAGATATGATGAAGAGGCTCTATCAGCTATGTAAGAAATAGGATTTAGTGTCTGGGTTCCCAGCAAACACTTCAGTGTTGTCAGAATATTCCTCCTTTTCCCATATTTAAACATAGGATCAGACCATTGCAGCTTCTACCTTTCAAGTGATGCTCTGAAAAAAAGGAATTGCTGTGAAACCACAATGCAAGAAAACAAAACCCCAAAACCCAGCCAAAGCCTCCAACCTAAGTCCTCTTCCCGAACAGGGACAGTTTTCCTACACAAGTGCAGTAATGGGAAAAAAATCCCGGCTGAGCTGGCAGCAAACCACCAGCAAACGCTCGTACAACAGATCCTGGAGGCAGAGGCTGCCAAATCCCTACGGTCTGACCGACATTCCTGCTCCTCTGCTCAGACATTCATGTTTTTGTGAGCAGGGTGGACAACCCTGGGAAGCCAAAGGCCGATATTTTCCAGCAAACTCACACACATTGGCCAGCCAATATTTGGGTGGAAAAAAGTCTTCATCCTAGATTGAGCTTTGGACATCCCAAAATGAAGTTGGGAAATTTGTTATTATTACAGTGTCTCTCCAACTCCCGACATTCATATTCTGCAGTCAAATAACAAACTTTTCTCCGTCAAATAAAGGCAGCAAGTGTCCAACAGGTGCCAGGACTGAGCAAAATCTCCTTATTGATGCTTCAAATTATTTTTTCATAGGATAAAGACACAAAATAATCACAATAAAACAGCAATAGCAGTAAAGTGACCAGTTGGAAACTCGCTCAGTCAGCAATACAAGTACTGTAAACAAGCACTGCAGTGGGAACAAAGCAGCACTGATAGGATGACAATAAAAACCCATTAATGTATATGTTTCAAGGGATGACTGAAGAGAGTATAACCCATACATTATGCATTGCAACATCAAGCCATGTCGTGATTTCCTTCTCATAATCCCAATATGCAGAGCTGGATGAAGTGCAGTGATGCAGCATAAAGTGCAGCTGCTGCAAATAAAACTCGTCTGCCACTACTAGAAACAGCCTCACACAGTGCCAGGAGCACTTCTGGCTTCCTTTACTTTAAATAAAGTAATGCTGCAAATAACGGAGTGAGAGCTGCCCCGGGGGGGAACTTCAGGATGTTGGTGGAGGAAAAGACAGACCTGCTCCAGAAGCCCCAAACCCCCCATGGCCTGGAATGAACTCACAGCGTGGGCAGCAGGGGAGGGGAGGATTCTGTCCCTCTGCCTCACTCAGGTGAAACCACACCTGCAGACATGGAGCTGCTGGACACAGCCCAGAGGAGGCCATGGAGATGCTCCAAGGGCTGGAGCCCCTCTGCTCTGCAGACAGCGTGGAGAGCTGGGGGTGTTCATCCAGAGAGGGAGAAGGCTCTGGGAAACTTTGGAGACCCTGCCAGTGCCTAAAGGGGCTCCAGGAGAGCTGGAGAAGGTCTTGGAACAAGGGCCTGGAGGAAGAGGAACAAGGGGGAATGGTTTCCCACTGCCAGAGGACATGGTTAGAGGGGATATTGGGAATGAATTCCTGGCTGGGATGGTGGTGAGGCCCTGGCACAGGATGCCCAGAGCAGCTGTGGCTGCCCCTGGATCTTTGGAAGTATTCCAGGCCAGGTTGGATGGGGCTTGGAGCACTCTGGTCTAGTGGAAGATGTCCCTGTCCATGGCAGGGTTTGGAACAAGATGGGCTTTAAGGTCCTTGCAACCCAAACCATGCCGTAATTCCATGATGACAATCAGGTAACAACATTCTCAGCACCACATTTGCCTTTTTCTTCTCAAAACTGAGGCTTTTGAGTCTCCAGAGTTCTTCATCACTCATGTCTTGTTTGCTCTACAGCCCCTGATAAAGAAAACACGACTTTTCTATTTTCAAACAGTCAACCACTCACATATTTCAGTGCTCTGCAGAAGACAGGGGTAAATTCCTAATTCCAAAGCACCTCCTGGCTTTTAGAACATTACATGCAGCTACAGATTGCCACTCCTCACCCATGGCTTTACATCCTTCCAAAAGTAACATGTTTTGGGTCTTTTTGGCCTGTTTTCTTGGAAACATGAATGTTCCAAATTACACAATACACAAACCAAGTGCTGCTTTTTAAGACGCAATTTCATTACACAAAAACATCCATGCAGTACACTGCATCCTGAGAACACCGCAGGACAGGGTTTTGCAGGGCTCTTGTCGTCGTTGTCACCTGCTGACAGCTCTGGTGGCACTCAGAGAGCTGCTGAAGCTGGGACTCACTGATCTTAGCAACTGGTGATGACAAGCTGCCATTGCCAAGCCTGACTGTGGCTCCCACTGCCACACCACTCACTTCAGGTGGAGCAGCTGTGGACCCTCAGCCTGAGAAATAATCTGTCAGAGTCCTGGGAGGTCGTTTTGAAGAAGACACAATGCCAACTCCAGATGGAGCCACAGTCCCTGCTCAGCACAGAAATGAAACATCCCCCCTTGCAGGGACATCTTCAGCAGCTTCCATCCCCTCCTTCCCAGACGTCAGTCTCAAATTTAGGGAGAGGGATGTGGTCTGGTGGACAAGTCTTGGACACTCTCCAGCCCTGGAAGGCTCCAAGTCCTTTCAAAACTCTAGTTTTTCACTCTTTTTTTGAATATAATGATTTGACGTGGGGCTATAAATGTTTAGAAATGAAGTTTCAACTTCTAATTGCATACTTGGGTAGCCCAAAAGATGCTCAAAAGAAAAAAAAAAATAAGCTTTCACTGCACACTCTGGGCTTAATATAAGTTTTCCTGCAGTTTATCACCAAAATTAATACCACAAAGTAAAAGGCAGGAGAAAGTGTCCCTATCATAATGCTCCCCATCTGGAACCTCTTAGCAGAGGCACAGAGCCCTGATGTATATTTGACACACAGTTTTTCCTGCTTTTCCCAAGAGAAATATGTGTAATGAAGAAAAACAAAAACACGTTAGGCAGCAACCAAAACATACCAGTGTAACCCGAGCCCCAGCTTGGCTCCCGCTCCTGCTGTCCTTCCTCTCAGACCTCAGCCACTTTCTGCTTCTTACAGACAAAAAATCATCCACACCCTCCCCTCCAACAAACAAAAATCAACCAAATCAGACTTTTGACATTAAATAAACACCATAAAAAACACATTCGTTTTCTGCCATGTAAAAAATCTCTCGGGTAAGGAGAAGGTTAAACATGAATCCACACATCTCCAGCCCTTCCTTGCTTTTCTGTGGGATTATATAAATAATCTATAACTCTTCCTGATGCAATTCCAAAATTTCAAGCGCCACTGAGCAGCAGCATAAAATCTCTGTGCCTCATATGCGAGTCACTTCCATCATGGCAGGGCTCATGTTCTCCAGCTTTTGAAATGTTTCAGTAACCATAGGCAGCTTTGAATGTCTGACTGATTCATAAAAACACCTTTTCCCTTATTTCCACAGTTCAAAGGGTGAAGTAAGAGCTTAAAAATACTTATTAGTAAGTGTTGGGATGGACCACAATACTTGCAGAAGTCAGACAGAGGCATGGCATCGAAAAAATTTTTATCTCATTGGATCAATGGAAAGCATTGAAAAATAATTGTCTGATTGAGGACCAGAATGTTTGATAAGTACCATGAAAATCAATAACTGCATTGGGTTTTTTTAGTGAGCAAAAGAGAAGTCTCAAAAATCAACGTGTTTCTCTCAGATATTTGTGTTAGAAGAGGGTGTCTGTTTTCAGCTATTAGTCAAAGCAGAACAGGACAATTCAACAGGTACTGCCTGTCACCTTCCCAGAGGAATGAATTACAGGTTTCCTTGAGGCCACCATGGAGAGGTTTCCTATGAACTGAAGCAGATTCCTGGGCTGGGAGTAAATCTGACACCACTCCATCCATCCCCTGCAGAAGAGGAACAGCTGGGAGGCGAGAGCAGAGCAGCTGATGTCCCACGGCACGAGATGGGCACGGAGCTGCAATTCTGTTTGTCATGGGAGGGGCATCCAGGCAGGGAAGGAGTTTCCACGTCCAAGGTTACCCTGCCAAAACCACCTGTTTAGCTTTGTGCAATGCTCCTCAGTGCTGCCAAGGCCAGTATTTCTCAGAACAGTGTTTTGAGCTTCACACGACAAGAAAATCCAACCAGAGAAGGAAGGCACTGAGTTAATGAAATTAAGGGAAACATGGTGTGATTTTGTATTTCAAGTTTCCACATCACAGAAAAGGTTTCAAAACCAACACAGATATTTTTCTGCTGTCCGCCTCTTTCTAGCCTGGCTCTGCAAAATGCCAAGTGGTTGGGATGGATGCTGTGAGTGTGATTTCCTTTTCCTTTTTGGAAAGGGCAGGAGTCAAAACGAGCCCTGGTGTGCCAGGGCAGATGTGCTGCCAGCATGCCAAGGATGCAGAGGCCTTGCTGCTCCTTCTCTGCATCAAGATGAGGAGCAGCTCTTCATCATCTACCTCGGCCAAGCAGGAGAGATGATGAAGTGGGGACTCAAAGCACCTTCCTTCAACTCCATGTTTTCATGTATACATTAAGAAATGTAGTTTGAAGTTGTATGTTCCATGAAGGGGCAGGATTTTTAACAACACCTCAAGTATAAGTTTTTACAGCGGCCACACATATCCAATCTCACTGCAAGACTTCCAGGAGCAAAGACCTGGCCCAAACCACCCACTCTGCACTGATTTCACCCAAAATGGAGCAAACCAGAGGAAGGAATGCTGCCCAAATTTTTACAGCAGCATCCAAGTGCCACTGAAGCTCCGTCTGGGATCTTCCCCCATCAGCTGCTGAGATATTTCCAGGTGTGAGGAGGACAGGGAAGGGAAGCAGTAGGAAGATGCCGTGTCACTGAGAACAAATTAAGTCTCCAAAGGCATTTAATAGCATTTAATTTTGCCTTCTCCTTAGTCTTTGTGCAGAATATTTTGGGGAATATCAGCTTTTCAAACCTTCCTGCACTCCAGAAGAACCTGGGATAACATGTATGTGCAATAATGCATCGAAAGTACAAATATTTCAAAGAAAGCTGTACTGGATGAAGTGACCTGCTGTGTTGGGAGTCGTGCTCAAGTGCTTCCCACTAGAGCTGCCAGCAGGAGAAGCACAGCAGATACACTTGGAAAATCCACAGGGGCATTGCTTGCCAGAGCAAACGGCAAACCAGACTTCATTATCCAATTAATTTAATGTGAATATGCAAGGCTTCGTTAGAGCACACCCTCATTAACTTCTCTCTCCTCTGATTTCCTGAAGTGCTGGTTTCCAGTGCACAGGTATTGGGCATCTCATTTCTTTTAACACATTTTCTGTTTCCTTGCCACCACAGAGTCTGACAAACCCTCCCTGATTGCTCCCTGCTCTGATGACACTCTGGCCATCTCCATCATGGTATAACTAAAGAAAACATGTACAACTCCCCTTGTAGAAATTTGCAGCTTCTACAACAGTAAAATTCAGAACAGCATTTCTTTATTCAACCATTGAAAAATCACTACAGTTTGTTTAAGCCCTTTAGTAAATCTTCTGTAATTAAATATATAGTGAATAAACTAAAATAACAACTTGATTGATATCAAAGTAGCTGTGATAGGACACAGAAAGACGTGGGAAATTTTGCAGACAGATGCAGGAGAATCTTTAACCAGCCTGACTGGAATAGCTGGAACACCCAACCAGGATTTGAGTACATGTCTTCTGCCAGGCTGAGAAAAACTGCAAAGCTCAAGTACAAATTCAGTGTTTTTTCTCAATTTATCAAGAGATTTCATTGGTTGAACTTAAAGGGAGAAAAGAATCCTTAACCAGAGGAGCTCAGGGATGTGAAAAGGCAGAGGAAAAACAAGCACTCCCTGTGCTAAGTGGCAATACATAATTTATATCCCAAATAAAACCACATTTCCATCTATTATTTGGAAGTGAGTGGTGACCTAACACGCAGCAGCTCAGCACAATGAAGAGTGGGCCATTACTAATTCCACTTGGTTTGTAAAAATGAATGGAGAACCAGTGTTTATCTGCAAGGAAAGGAGCTGCTGGCACTGTGGCACTTGCTCCAGTGGGATGCTGGAGCATCCTTCCCTGTGCCCACAGGCACAACTCCAGCTCCCACCCAGGACAAATATCACCCTCTCCAGAGGGTGAATGCCTTGGATCACAATGACACATCCAAGATATAACTTTGTGTTCTCAATAAAAAATGTAAGAACACATCCAAACCCATTGGCTGGATGTCCTAAATGCCCCTTCATATGGCAGAACAACAGAGATAATGGTTTACAGGATTTTAGTCACATTCAGAGGAGTGTATGTGGGAGAATCGGACATGCCAATGAAGAACAGACTGAAGGGAGATTTAGATCCACATCTCACATTTTCCAGCACCTATTATCCACTTCCAAAACCTTTATTCCATACATACAAAGTCACTGCTGAGAGGCGATAACCTCATCATACACCACCCAATTCTCAAGATGATGAAGACAACAAGGACATGATCACTCAAGTGGTCAAAATATCTCCCAGAGGGATAAAATCTTGGAAAGATTTTATGAGTGTAGAGCTAAAAGATTCCTCCCTTAAGTAACACCGCACACATCATTCACATCATTATCCTGAATAAAGCAAGGAACTCAACCACTCTTGTTGCATTTGGGATGTGAATTTATTATTATTTCAACCTTCTTTATTATTATTTCTTTTCTTTTTGCATTAAAAAATGCATGTGGGATGTAGCAGAAATCACTGGATTGCATTTGTTTATCCCGGCTGGGGAAGATGAGGATGCTGCTCCTGCTGGCTTCCTGAAAGCTGCTTTATAAACCCCAACAAAAACACCATCAGTGCTAACTAAGGAGGGATTTGTTTGCATTTTTCAAGAGAATATTAAATGTATTTCTTCTTTGACCTTAATCAGCAAGTTAAATACTACATTAAAAAATTGAACTCATGTGAAAACAGCATTTCTTCACTAAATAGATCTGCCTGCAGTTCAGGAGGAGGGTGGAAAAGGAAACTAAAACACCGACAGAAAGGAAAACCACAGAAATAAACCTTTCTTTCTCTTGGTGAGCCTCATCCTCTTGTTTATAACTCCCAAGGAGAACAGCAGCATGATTGTCCTACCTCATGCTGGCCGGATTTCAGCAGGAAGGCTTCGCTCACCCAGCCTCCAGCATCCGATAGTGAGGCCTTTCCCTGGCATCTCTCTTTTCTGCTGCTCCTTCTTCCCTGCCTCCCCCCTTGCATGGCATCCAGGATAGGGCAGCTACTGATAATTCACCAGCTGCCCATGCTAAAAATCACTATAATAATTAAAACCCAGGTGGGGATTGAAACAAGGCATGGAAAAATAATCCCGCGGTATCAGGGGCTGAACAAAAAAAGGGGGAGAATTGGTGCTATAATCTAGGTTTGATGATAAGTGATGCTGAGAATCAACATCAGTTTCAGAGATTCCCACCTGTACTCTTCTGTTCCCTGGGACATTTGGCACAAATACATGGGGGACACTATTCCAAGCTGTATCAAGACCCTGATCCAGCCTACAAACACATGGTTTGGGGCTTGCTGCTGCATTTGCAATCTATACACTGCCACTTTAGAAAATAAATGCATCAAAGATAACTCATGTGAGAGGTAGAAAGAGGGAGGGAAATATCCACGATGAATTATCCACACATTTAAGTCCTGACTTCCTGAACTGTTTATCTTGTGCATCCTCTTAACCCCATCTCTGGCACCAGCTCCCAGTAAGATACACAAATTAAAAGGAATTGATTTTATAGCAAGGAATGGGATGTGGGAAAAAAAAAAAAAAAAAAAAAAAAAAAAGACCATGATTTTTCCTGAAAACACTCCTTAGCAATTGCAGGTACCCTGCTCCAACTGCATCCTTGTCCAGAGAAATTTGGCTCATAAGAAACTGAAGTGTGGATCTGTCAGTCTGGGGTGAAGATGAATTAACCATGGTTTGAATCCAGTCAAATAAATAAAAGTCCTTCCAACCCTGCCCATTCCATAGTTCTATTAAATGCAGTGACTTTTCTCAAAGCAAGAAACTTCATAGTAAGCTCAAACCTATTTTCTATTTTGAATTTCCAGTTGAAAGCTTGAAATTTAATTAAACTCTTTGGAAAAATTAGTGGTTAAGATGTTATGACATGATAACCATAAAGCAATTTAAAAATTACAACCATTAAATCAAAATACAGACTTATGGCTCCTTCAGTATTTGCTCTCGCAGATCCTCATGCCTTAAGCCAGGAGGTGAGACATTCTACTTATTTGAAAAGCTTCTCCCAGCTCCATTTCTCTTGCTAAACAGACACGATTAACATGGAAAGCCAGAAATATTTTGCTTATTCATAATTCTATCTTCATGAAGCTTTCCCAACACCAAAAGCCCACTGAGGGGTGACACTCTAACAACCCACAAGAGTTTTGCAGTCTAGATGGAACAAAAAGCCTGTTTACTCCTCAAGTACCCCCCGTCCAGGAGCGTCAATCAGTGCAGAGCAGGACAAACACTCCATTTGCTGAGAACCCACAGATGTCTTTAAAAGCTCAGTGATCAACAAAGTGCAGTTAAAAAACTTAGTCCAGGGCACTCTAATGTGATGGGGATTAGGCAGATGCTGACCCACACTGGTCTAAACTTGAAAATGGACCTCAATGACAACCTTATTCTGATTTAGATGGACAGCTGGAAGGAAAATAATGCATTTTTATTTAATATTTCTATATCTCATGAATATATCATATCTATTTTATATTTCTTTATCTCACATGTTATTTTTAAATTAATATATCTTATACACCTATTATATATTTCTTTTCTTTCAAAATATCTAATATTTGACAATTCAGAGAATGCATTTGTGTTGTAGGCTAACATGATGCAGGCATTGTGACATCCTTATTTCCACAGCAACCATGGTCAGTCCCACTGAACCAAGACTGCTCCCATCAGTAAAATCCCCTCTGTGCCCCAGTGCCCTGCTGATTCGTCACCTGGGGGATGCACCAAAAATCAGAGTAATCTCAACTCACATTATTTATCATTTCAAGCTCTTCCAAGGAAAAACGTGGCGCTTGGCCCTCGTTAATCACATTGTCCGCTGGATGATGCATTAACTCAAGCATCCAAGTGAGTGTCCACTCTGTTGATAAACCCTGCTGATAAATCTAATTAACGCCAGCTGAAAACCAGGCTGACATCAATAGTTGTCTCTTTTTTTTTAAAGCATTATGTTTTCTCCCAGTTTCATTGAAATTATCTGGCTTTCCTGCAGCAGATGAAAACCAGATGTTGCAGAGCGGGAAGGGCTGTGCGAGCCAACATGAAAACCCAGGACGGCAACAGGCAGGTCGCACCCATTCATTACCCACATATTTCCCTTCAGCCAGGAGGTTATTTCTATTGCATCTCTGTGATTACAAATATTATAATTGTGATGTAACTCTAAAAAACCCTGAGTCGTCCCTTGCAGCCCAGGGACGCACGCGAGCCAAAAGGCGCCGGCAGTTTCTTTGTGCTGCATAATCACTTTGGAAAGCCTTGCTCCCATCTCCCAGCCTTAATGCCAATATTGTGCTTTGTAATCCCTCCTGGAGCAGCCCAAGACCAGGATTAATCCAGGTTTCACAGCTCTTGGATGCCCACTTATTACACCGAGAATATTCAAGAAGGCAAGGAGTTCGTGTGCATGACACAAAGCAATTTAGGACATTTCACTGCATAAAAGCGAAGGTGCATCCCCCTTCCCCTGATTTGCAGCACAAGTGGTGGAGCAGGAATTGGGTTATTTATCATTTTCAGTAAAATGGGGAGCATTGGTGGATTAGGGGTGAATTTAGACTGATTGGCTATATGCACCAGCAATGGAAATAGCAGGTGACACTGTGCTGAATTTTTAGATATATTTCCTAAGCCAGAAAGGACTTTGAAGTTCTTTCTCTTTCCACAATATTATTTTTTAACCATTTAATTTTAAGCTAACGTGTACAGCAATAGAATATCCTGATTTAAAGCAAACATCCAGCGGCAATTGGGACAGGACGTGCAAGCAGGTCTTTCTGAGCTTCAAATTGCAGGAAAGAAAAGAGAAGGAAAGGGGAAAATAAACCTTGTGCTGGATTTGCTACACAAAAATCACCACCCAGCAACACTGACAGCACTGCTGGGAATTACACATCATCAGCATCCCAGTGTTGAGCAGCTGCTATTCCAAGGAATCCACTGAAATTCCTTTAAAACTGGCTTAATTCATATGAATTTCACATCACAGAGATGTAGCCATGAAGTGGAGCAGCATCTCCACTCGTACCAAACATACCTCACCCTTCATAAACAGATGCAGTAATTAACATATTGGACAAACTCCCATTGCTGAATACTCTCAAAAATATTTTAACTGTCCATCACAGCTGTGCTTTTCCATAGCACAAAGGGTTTATAACTTGCAAATTCAGTTCAAATAAAGCTTTTTACATTCCCATTAAGCCACGACCCAGAGAATGCAGTGAGGTTTTACCTGAGTAACTGTTTGGGGATTCTATATGACATCAGATATGTATTATTATTATTATTATATGTAATTATGAAAACCTATGACACCAGCAGTGCAGCTCTGTTTTTGTGTATATGTATATAGATATATTGATATTATATAGCAATATTATTACAGGATATATTATATAAATTTGGACTGCTTTGAGTCACCTGCAATGTGGATTGGGGTGTGTGTGTATATATATGAAATTACATTATTGTTACATATATTATTATGGCAGGTATTATAATATATATATATTATTTTGTGACACCTGCAATGCAGATTTGCATGTGTATTCATATATTTTATATATATATATATCAGTATCATAGGAGATACTAACGCATTTTTAAATTATTACTATAGGAGATATTAACATATATTATTATATGAGTTGTTGCTGTTGATGATTTGATTTTGAGATGACACCTGCAATGCAGATTTCTACCTGCTTGTGTATGAAGTGTGTCCCAAAACTTCCAAAATCCCATCGCAGGTTCTCCACCAGCACTTACTTGCAGAAACTAAAATGAACTGCTGGTTATAATTTTCCCTGGACAGCACATCCTGGTGCTGGCCATCACCCACAACGAGCAGCGAGGTTTTTGCAGGCTGACTGTGTGCATTCATGCACTCCCAGCGAACAGCTCCGATGGAAAGCGCAGAGCAGGGGAAATGGAGCGATCTGGAACGCGACGGACAAAACAAAGAGACAGCAGTGAAACGCCAGAAAACAACTCCCAGGTCAGGTTTGGCAGCGGGCTGGGATTAGATCACTGCGAATCCCGGCTTAAGGAAAGCTCCAGCATGAATTTCCTGACTAAGGTAAAAAATCCTGGCTCAAATTTATGACCTGCTGGCAAGGTTACCTCTACCCCAGAGGCCTCCGAATAGCAGGAACACTCTGGCCCAGAAATGGAGAGTTCAGCCTAATAATTCAAACACATTCCTCCGAGCATCGCCAGCTCCTCGGCCGTAGCCTTGGAGATAAAGACAAACTCCGATGTTTCCAACTTTTCAGAGCCTTAAACTAAACCAGAAAAGTGTATTTCCAAAGTTTGCAAAGTTCCCTTTCAATGAAGAAGTGGAGATGAGCCTTGTAGAGAAGGTTGTTTTAAGGAGACAACATCAAATCTTCCCCATCTTCCTCAGATGGAAACCACTCTACCTGCATTTGCTGAACAACAAAAGAAAATTGCTGCATTTTCTGCTCTCTAGGACTATTCTCCAAATCTCCTTAATTAAAGGATAATTCTATTTGTAGATATAGGAAGAAAACCCACAACTGAACCCCACCATTTCCCACAGGAGAGACTCAGGACTACTCCTTACACCTACTGGAATGTATGTAGAATATTTGGAATCCTGAGAGCACTAATTCTTCAAAAAAGGATTTTGTGTTATGAAATCTGCTTTGTCTCTTTTTCTTTTGTTTCTTCATTTATTTATTTTCTATTTCTTCTCCAAGCATGTCACATGCTTTGCTGAAGTCTGGATCTGCTCTGCTTTGGAAAGCACTCAAGCAATAAATATTTGGGGGACAGCTCCCAAACAACCCAACAAATCAAAACTTTGCTCCCCAAACCTGTTGTTTCTAAAAAAAAAAAAATAAAAATTATTTCCTCCATGATAAAGCAAATTAAGTTTAATTTATCTTTACGTTGGACGTGAGCATTTTTACCCAGCTGCTTTCCTTCTCCTTTCTTATTTTTCACAGAGATCCTTGGCCAAGATTTTTCTCCCAGTTAAAAACCTTAAGTAAATCTGCCCATTTTGGGACAACCAGTAAATCTTTGATCTCTACCACAGAGTCAGTGTACAGGAACCAAGTTCTTTTGTTCTCATTTCCCCTTTTCGTATGAGAATGGTAGGGATCTTGAGAACACTGACCAAAAAAAATAGGTTTTTAAAAAAATTACATTATAGCCAAAAATTGCTCAACTTTTCCTTTTTTCATTTAAAAAAATAATTTACATATATATGCTCTATAGTTATAAATAATGTTTTTCATAACTGCCAACAAACCTGATTTGTCTTGTGCTATGCTAAATTTTTTATTATTTTGACTCTTGAACAATACTGTAACATCTTTTCCTCATGGCCATTGATAGTGAAGCTGACCTCAAAAGCACCCATTCAGACTTACTAGATGAAGATTGTGCCGATTTAGGAGACCCCTGAACTACAGTTGCCTGCAAGTGATGAGTCCAAGAGGCAAGTCTCATCCTGCCTCGTGTCCTCCCAGGACTGGCATGAGGATGAGGATGAGGATGAGGTGAAGCCTTCCTCTGTTGCAGCACAGAGATCCTTTGGACAGGAGGAAAACCTCGCTCTCCATGGCTCTTCACTCCAAAACAGGAGGTGCTTGCCTTCAGCTCAAGGCTTCCCGGGAGCAGGGAGTGATGGTGGGATACCAACCACCCAAGGAGAGAGAGCTTTGTTAACTTGCTGATGCAAAATGGGCATCATTTGTTTCTTGAACTTTAGATGTTAAAAACAAATGATCTACAAAAGGTTTCCACTGTTTTACACTCTTCAGATCCTTTCATCTTCCCTATCACAGCCTCTGCCCAGAGAAGTCCAAATCCCCAATCACAGTGACAAAGCCAAAGGCTCAACCGTCTGGCACAACGTTTATCCCTCATCCATCTTAATTAAGGGAATAGAAGGGAGCTGCAATCTGCTGCTGCCGTTAAGGCAGATCCCTTCCGCAAACATGGCAAACAATGATTTTATTTGCCTACCCTGAATTGCTGCCGTGAGCTCCTGCGAGACTTGTGCAACGCGGGATTGGGAGAGGATTGTTCCACCGCCCTCCGCCGAGCTTAAACTTAACCTCCACGTAATATTTAACCTTAAACAGCAAACAGATTGGAGCCTCTGCCTCCCTGAAGTGATTCCTCTGGATTTGGCAAAGCCATTGGGACACTGGAACAGATTGTCCAGAGAGGCTGTCTCCCTCCCTGGAGGTATCACAGAGCTGTCTGGACACAATGCTGTGCTCTGGAATGGTGTTGTCTGAGCACAGAGGTGGCACCAGGTGATCACTGTGGTCCCTTCTGTAATTAACCACCCTGTCTCCCCCCCATATAAAATAAGCGACAATAACAGTGTCTTGTTACAAATAGCAATTCCTGCCCTATAAATGACAAGGGGGAACCTCTCTCCCTTACAGACATGCAGGACTGAGTTACAAAATTGCATGTGCTCCCCGGGATACAATTTTTTGAGCTCGGGAGGATGCTGTCATTGACCAGTCAGGAGAAGGATTTGCCCCTGGGGCAGCAAACCCAAACACTCTCCCAGAGGATTTTAGGGGACAGCATTCACATTCCAGACCCAGAAAAGCCACAGGGATGACACAAAGCGTTAAAAAGCCCAAATCTGCCAACTGATGCCACCAGAGCTAGGTGTAGTCTCTGTCCTACAAAGGCTCCTTGTTCACAGGCTCTTCTGCTCCCCACCATGGACTGCAGCACAGCACCCACCTGGCACCCACCCAGCACCCAGCCCAGCGCGTCACTTCCCATACAGGCTACTCAGGCACAAAAAAAGTCAAAAGGGTCTCAGTAAGTGCTCCTGAAGACAAAAAACCCCTGTATTTTGACAGGGAGAAGGGGGGAGGAACAAAATCCCTGCTAAGGCATTAACTTCTCACTCCATGACTAGAAAAACATGGTGCTGTATTACCTACGTGCATTAGGGATTAAAAGTCCTTGTCTTGGTTATTAAGTCTTCATGGAAGCCTTACTGAACAGCAGCAACATGACCTTTGATGGAAAACATATTTCTCAAAATGCTATATTGTAATTACAGCATCTGATAAATAGAGAGAAAAAGTTAAAAATAAAGTGTCAGAAAATGGGCGCTTCCTTCATGTTTTGTTAAACATGTAGGTTGATATTCAAGTTTTACTAAAAAAGCTGAATACAAACCCAAGTAACAGACACATTAGTGGAGTAAGACAGAGAAAGATATTTAAAATATGGTATTAAGAAAGTAAATTGTTCTCTAATACCATATAATGCTGAGCATCATCTGGATTTGCATGAACACGTGGTCCCTGCCAGGGTCAGATTCAGGGTTATATTGTATAGATGCATATATATTTATAGAATCTGGATAGCCAGAAATCCTGATACTTAGAGATCCATAAAGTCTGGCTATCTAGAGGTCTGTAAAGTCAGGATATCTTGCAAGGTGAGCACTCCTACAAACAAGGGCAGGGTTTATCTGGCATTTAGCTCCTGGAAACAAAATAGCCCCTAATTCCTAAGGGTGGAGAAAGAGCAGCTTCATATAAACCTGCTTTAATAACAAATCCATCTCCCTACTGTCATCTCAAGGCAGAAACACCAATTTTTGTCATTCAAGCGTAATAACCTGGACTTTGGAATAATGAAATATTTGTTGAAGATAGCACATAATGAAAAATATTAACAATATTAGAACCAGGCACTGATACAGCCCATCTGGATATGGCAGAAAGACTCTACAGTGAAAATATTGAATAATTCAGTGCCAGAAATGGGGATGAAAAAGATGCTGAAACTGTAAAACCTCCCCAGCTGAAGAATCCCAACACTTTGCAAGTGCTGGTGAAAATCAGTTGGTGCCTGAGCCTTGCTGTGGGAGTCCTTTGTGTCAGGCCTGCACAAATTCTTCCCACATTAGGCATCAGCTGGATAATCTCCGTGTGCTGCTCTCTCAATAACCTTTCCAGGCACTGGGGAGGCAAGAATGCAGAGGGGAAAAATCCTGGCTGCTGTGTTACACCCATCCCGATGGCACAGCGGTGATAATTGCACATATCATAGGTTAAAAATGATCAAAAAGTGAATAATGAGCAGAAGATAAATCTTCCCTCTCCCCTTAATATAAATCCATCTTTTGGGATCTAAAACTTTTAGAGCTACACTGCTTACTTAAAATTACTTAAAATCAGTTACCCAATTACTTAAAAATCAGTGTACTTGAAAGTGAATATTATGAAGTGAATCAGAGAATCTATTTCTTTTGGTAAATGCTTTTTAATGGAATTTGGTTACCTCCCATTAATACTGTTCCAAGCAGGGGGTAAAAATGTGAATACACTTACATTTTATTTCCCATTACTACTGTTTCAAGCTGGAATAGGGAAAAAAAAGGGGATATAGTCAAAGTTTACACTCCATGCATTGTTCCAGGTAAAAATATGAATATGGTCTGCTTGGAAATGTCGTTTCTCACAGGCAAATAATGGTTCCCTAATTCCTTTATGAATCAAGTATCCCCTTATCCTTGTTCCACAGTACAGGAGTTAAGAGTGTGGGATCTGCCAGAGGAGCTGGGTCCTACCTAGGACAACTCCAGGTCTAGCACACACAAAAAAAGCAGTGGAAGCCACGTGCACAAGGAGCTTTGGGCTCCCCAGGTTGTCCAATGCTACCCAAACCCAGCGGAAGTTCAGGACACGCCTGATCATTTCAGTTAATTGATTATATTAAACTCGACTCAATGGCTCTTTGTTTGGCTCTGGAAACATTGAGCAGCATCCACTGCCATCCCAGCAGTGTGGAGTTGTTCTGTTGTCACCTTGCAGGGCCTCAGCTCCAGTGGCCGTGGCTGAATTCAGCTACTAGGACCCTGTGCATAAGCACAAAGTCCTGGAAAATAACATTCAACATCTTCTAGATGCTGCGTGCATTTCCCTCTAACAGCCCCATAGTCAGGATTAAAGAAATAAGAAAAAATAAAGGTTTTCAGCTTCCCAGGCCTTCAGGTGGCAACTCTGACCTCACCCACAAAAGCAAAACACACACATTGCACAATATTGCTCCAGAAACCAAAAAGCAACTCCAGCTGCTGTTCCTGAGGTTCCTGTGCAAACTACCACCATTGGGAATGCAAACAGCAGGGCCAAGTCTACAGAAAGCTCTCTGCAGTTCTTTCCAAAGCAATTCAAGCAATCAATTCCTTTTTTTTTTCTGGCAGAGAGGCTGCAGATGCATATCAGCTGTGAAGGGCAGCAGCAGCTCCTCTTGGCCACCGCCTGAGCTCCGAGGTCTCTCCCAGGAACACAGATCTTGGCTTCTTTTTTGCTTTTTTTTTTTTTTTTTTCTGAGAGATCCCCACTGGGATGTTTGAAAAGGCAAATAAACAGCTGCTCAGACAACACATCTGCTGTGTATAGCTGCAATGGCTGTACTCCTGTGACAAATGAGATGCTGAGAAAGGGACCAATGGTCAAATAATCTGGTGCAGACTCCTTTAGACCCGTCTGAGGACTTTTGGGCATATCTAAGCCAGGGAAGAATTTCCTACTTTTGCAGTTTAATGCAGAACTGAAAAAGAAATTAGCAAGATGTAATAAATTAACCTGCATTCAGAGCTCCACAGAAAGCTGAAGCATGGTTCAGGAGGATAGAGGAGAATGCTCACAGGCTGTACCATTACCAGTACAAGGTGAGGAACCCATCCACATCCCACCTCAAAGGGTTACAGTCCATAAAAACAAGCTGAGATTCCAACATAAAGTTCATCTGGATGTTCCTAGCTAATCTAATTAAAGAAAAAGCAAGGTTTTAAAACACCATTTCAACTTCACATCAACAAGCTCCCTAGATCTGGGATAAAACATCCCTGCAGGGATGAAGCACAGTTCTCCAGGTGGAACACAAATTGATTCATGACACGATTTGGATTAGAAGGGAACTCCAAATGTCATCTAATCCAGCACCCTGCCCCGAGAAGGAACACTTTCCACTACATCTGGCTGTGCAACCTCTCCAACCTAACCTTGAATGCTTCCAGGGATGGGGCAGGCACATCTTTTAGCGAAGAAATTTTTCCAACCTAAACCTCCCTTGGCACATCTTGAGGCCATTTCCTCTTGTTCTTTGCCTTGTTCCTTGGGAGCAGAGCCTGACCTCCATCTGGCTGCCCCTCCTGCCAGGGAGTTGTGCAGAGCCAGCAGATCCCTGCTGAGCCCCCTTTTCTCCAGGCTGAGCCCCAGCAGCTCCCTCTGCCACTCCTGATGCTCCAGCCCCTCAATATCTTGTTGACGTGTGGCACTCTGGGTTCCTGGTGTAGCATCAGCTGAGCAAAAGTTTTCACCTCAAGTATTGTATGGAATCAATCAAACATAATGGAAGTGCAGCACATGGAATTCTTCCTCAACTACACAAAATTATAGATTTTGAGAAGCTCAGTTTTGAAACTCAAGAGAGCCAGAGTACAAAATTTTAGTATGCTAAGCTCTGCAGAAGAAGCAAGTTCTTATAGAGAAAAATGTGCTTTATAAGGAAATGGGGGAAAACTGGGAAAAAAAGAACAACACATTTTTTTTTAAATTGGATCTTGTTATTAGAAAAATTAGCATGGTATTTTAGGAATATAATTTATGACAAATAATATATAAACATGCAAATATTTCAAATGACCATTTATCACCAAAAGGAGCATATTGCAACCATTCCACAAGATTTGCACCACTACAACAAAATTTTCTTAATAAATCCCAGCAGAGGAAAAAGAAAATCCATAGGATTTACGTCAAATACGCTTTAAAAGGACACGCCTGGTCTCAGTACACACCTTAAACTACAGGCAACTAGTAAATGATGTCACTGTGTTTAGAGGGCAGCAACAGCTTGTCTTGACAGCTGTCCCCAACAGTCCAATTTGGACAAGACTCAGGAATCTCATGTAACAAAAAAAAAAAAAAATCCCAAACAATAGCCCAGAGCTGTTCAAAAAAGATAAATTAGGAAAACAGAGAAGCTACAGAAAAAAAACCCCAACTTAATTTTGCTCCGCTTCCGCTCCCACCGTGCGAGCATGACAGCAAAGGCATTCCCAGGAACAGGAGGTTCCATGCACTTGTCCTGCCAGAGGCACTTTTCAAGCTGAGAAAGAGATCAGTGGGTCCAAGTGAGCTGTTGGTTCCCCCATTGCCTAAACCAGAAGTTGCAGCACAAAGAGCTGTGTCACTGCCTCTGAAAGACAAAGCTGAGCTGAACAGAATCTGATCTCAAATACGCAAAGGGAAAGCAAAGGGAATGCAGAAAGTGTCTGGAGGAGAGAAGAACAAGGGAAAAGAAGAAAAAAAAAAAAATCCCCAGAAGTTTGGCATCTAAACTTCCAGAGTTTATTCAATTTATTTCAACCACAACTCAAAAGGTCAAATCTGCAAATGGTTTACAGAGTAATGCAACCCAAAGCTCTGCTCTGAAGATCCCTTTCTTTGGAAATTCTAGGAAGAGAAGGAAAAGCAGAAATATAGCCACTTTGTCTTTCAGGCTGCCTGATTTGTGACTATTTGAGACTGGTGCTGGCAGAGCAGAAGAAATTCTGGATTACCCCCATCTTTTCTAAGAGGCCTGGAAGCAGACAAAGCACAACAGCAGCCATCCAGCTGCCAGAGCGAAGGAATGCAAACTTCTGTTCCAACAGCAAAAAAAAAAAATATAACAGATATGATTCAGGATTTTTTTCCCTCTAAAACAGCTGCAGATCTTGTGAAAGGAAAACAAAAGACTGGAGTGCATCCCTGCCCTCCACCTCATCCCAACACACACAACTTGCCAGACACTGGGGCTTTGAGCAACCTCATCTAGTAGAAAGAGAATCAAGGAGAGGAGCTACAAAGGTGCTTTTTAAAGGAAAAGAATATTAAAAATTAGGAAGGAATTCCTCTCTGTGATGGTGGGGAGGCCCTGGCGCAGGCTGCCCAGAGAAACTCCAAGCCCCATTCCTGGAAATGTTCCAGGTCAGGTTGGACAGGGCTTGGAGCAACTTGGGATATAGGGGGTGGATTGGGATGATCCCTTGCACCCCAAACCATGGTCCCCAGAAGAAGTAAATGGACACCATCAGAGCAGGATTCCCAGCAAGTTATTTGTGATGCCTCCCTCCATCCAAGAGTCAAGCAAGTAGACAACCTATTTCTGAGAAAAGTAGAATCTAAGAAAAAACCTATTCCCCAAACTTCCTTCTACCTTTCCTTTCACGAAGATCTCTCTTCTCCACCTCTGGAAATCTAACCTAGACAGAGATGCTCTCTCTGATGCTGCTAAAGAGAAACATAAAATTACCTTGGTTCAACATAATACATAAACAATGTATTTAAAATTAAAGAGCATGGAAGTGTTTCAAATAAATAACCGGATTGCAGGTGGAATAACAGGCCTGGAGGTGGAATGCAATACTCTTCATACCAGTTTTCTGAAATTAATGTGGTCACCAACGTGGGTCACCACAGTAACCACCATTAATTGCAAACTACGGGAGCCTGGTCAGGAGGAGAGAGGAGAGATGCAAAACCACCTCCATACCTCATGGCTTCCAAGGACAATGGCATGGCTGAAGCTGACACATCACCCGTGTGCAGATGGGCTTTAACCAACAAAATTCTAACCAGCAAAGCTGGCAATTCCAAGGAAAACCATCTCAAAGCCTATGGGGCAAATTCAAGACAAATTAATTAATTAATGAATGCTGGTACCCCATTTCAGAGTTTCATACCTGAAAAGTTGATGGCACAGTTTATCTAACCTCTAATACACAGGAGGAGCCCTCATAAAGTAATCAGTAAGTGGCCAAATCAAGTACTTATGGTTGGAAAACACAACTTTGACCGTGAAAGTGACGTTTGATTTCTTCCCCAGCTCAAAGAAGCTGAGTGCACAGAAACTCCATAAATACAACATTATCAACATATTGTATGCAATGAATTCTCTTTTCAATATATTAGAAAATGGCTACTGATAATTCTCTTTTGCCACTGAGAAACCGCTGAGATAAACCAGCATTAAGAAACATTTGAGCAAAAACAAAGTATTAACAAATCTGGCAGCAAGCCATCTGCTGTACTTTTATTTTTATCCTTTATTTTGGAAGCAGGTGGGATTCTATAGGTGGAAACACAACCTTCTGTCATTGCTAATGCTGCTGTCACTTTATTATCAGCTATTATATCAGCTATTATTCAGCAGATAACCCCAGAGTAAGTGCCACAAAAAAACCCCAACTACTTGGGTTTGGGTTTTTTTTCACGGTTAAAACATTTCTACACTACTATCGTTTCCATCTCACCTCAAGCACTGGGCCAGCTCCAAGAATAATCTGTTCTACTCCGCTGGCAAATCCCTTCTGGCTGAGGGCGGTGAGGTGATGAATCAGAAAGTTGGTGCTCTGTGTCTTTCCCGAGCCGCTCTCTCCTGAAATCACGATGCACTGGTTCTTCTTCTTCTGGAGCATAGCATGGTAAGCCACATCTGCCACAGCGTAAATGTGGGGCTCCAGCTTCCCCAGCTGATGGTTATCGTACATCTTGACATACTTGGGGTTATAAATAGGTAGGAACTTGAAGGGATTAATAACAATGAGGATGCTGCCAACATAGGTGTAGATTTTTTCCTGCTTGAAGCGGTTTCTGAGATTTTCCAGGAGCGTTTTCTCGTTCAGGTCCGGCAGGCCGCACAAGTCATCGTAGTCCTTCTGCTGGGGCTGGGGGAGGAAACCCCGCTCCACCATCCTGCGCCGCTCCTCTGTCACCCGCAGCCAGGACTGCAGGCTGCCGTAGTGGATGGAGCCGTCCAGGTTCTTCTCGCGCAGCAGGAAGCGATAATCCTCGCCGCTGATGCGGTTCTCCAGCGCCATGCGCGGCCACAGCATCATGCGCTGCACCGGGCAGTCCGTGGGGTTGAGGATCCATTCCTCCCCTCCAAACTCCTTCACTTCGGCCAAAACGTAGCATTTTGTTTTCTCCAGCTGGAGTTTGTTGATGAGCGAATCGATCACCTCGGCAGCCGTGGACGTTTTTCTGGCAGTGATGGGGCAGTAGATTGTCCCCTCTGCAATGCTCCCGGGGTAGATGTGCAGCGTGTACTCGCTATCCTCAAAGCGTCGTCTGCCTCCAACATCATTTACACTCATATTGGATCCTTTCCCATCAGTCCCTGTGCTGCATAGTCAGGACTGGGCTGTATGTTGTCAGGTCATCACGTTAGCAAGGCTGAAAGAAACATAATAAAAGCCGGTTATGTGTTATCCTACAAATACCCCAAAGTTGTAGCAGACAAATTTATTCAACGCTCAAACACTACACACACGACACAGGCTCTCCCTGCTCAGATTTAACTCCCACAGCACCTCAAGCTTTTGATAATTTTGCCCCCAGTCTGAGGTATCAGAAACACCCTCTGATTTTCAGTGAACATTTTGTGAGCAACACACCAGACGACCACCTGAATCAACCTCATGAGTGCATGGTACTCAGCATCCACAAATTTCAGCTGCTAAACCAAAATAATCATCACCTTCCCCTGCACACCTGGCCACAGACACATTTTTTCATGGTCCTGTGCCAGTGGAGAGGAGACTAACTCCTTTCCTTCCTGTCCAGAAGATTTTGAACCCATAATGATTTAAACAGCAGCACTTTTCCCCCTACCAAGTCACCTTTTTTCAGAGACGTCCAGAGGTGGATATGAGTTATTGCAACCAGCTCCTTTGTACATTGTACTTTTTATTTCTTTTGTACTGCCTAAAACCAAACAAACCCATATCTCTGGCACTGAAACATCAAATGTGCAGCTGATTTCTCAAACTTCACCACTACAAGAAGATAACAGACCACCAGCAGCCTCAAATAAAAGCAAATACAGAGTTATAGGGCCTCAGTTATCCACCAGTTCTAACAAACTCCAAACTGCCCTGGAAAATGTTAAGAGTTACTCTAATAGAAAGACAAAAGTGAAGTAGGGAGAAAAGCAGTACCCTCAGAACCAGGATCTGGGCAACTAGGTGGCAGTGATATTTTATACAGATTAAAGTTTACATGATGCACATCCTAACGCTATTTGTTATTTGTAATGCTGAGCTTTTCATTGAGCACTGTCCCACTGGAGCAAAACCTCACAACTATGACAGTTCCCTCATGGCATCAACAAAATGCTCGAGAAGGGTCCAAAACCATGAAGTCAAAATCCACAACAGTTTTAGGGAATTTCAAAAGAGTATTCAGGGAAAGCATTTCACTGGTCACCCTGCTCCTGCAGTCTCCCCCAAGTTTCCAGATCCAGAACCTTCAGTCCGAGTACAGCCACCCTCATCTTCTTCATCCACTCCAAGGCTGGGATTTGGAGAATTATCTCATTTCTGAGGCCCTCAAATGAAGAGCACTATTTTATACTGTATTGTTTCTTGCTCCAATATTTCATGAAGCATATTATCCCCAGCCACGTGCACTTCAAAGCATAGAAATGGATATGTCCCAGTGAAATACATCTGGCAGGGATTCGTGGCGCATTGCTTGGTAGCAGGACATACATTATACACTGGGAAGCGTTCCAGCTGCTTTCCTATGGCTTTACTACAGGCACAGATGCACCAGGGATGATGTCAGGGAAGTGCTGGGTTGGGCTTGCTCTGCAATCCAATATCAGTCTTTCATCAAGAAGAGGGGAGCAAACCCCCCACTATACCTAAGCTTGATAATTCCTCACTCAGATTTTACTTCAAAGCTCAGGCCAAGAGGGCTGGCTATTTTTATTGATGTTATCAGAGCATAACCAAGACTGCTGACTCACGTGAGAAGTGCAAACAGGACTTTAAGTTGGTTACCTTGAGCAAACTGACTTTGCCTCCCCTCCCTCTTGCACACTCAATAAATACACTATATAGCACTAGGCCACTGCACCCCACCCACTCAAACATCTCTAGAGATGTTTACTCTGCATGGAATGGGTAACAACAAACACCTGTGCCTTCTGCATCCAAACAACTTGAATTCATCAGGGTTGCAAGCCAAGTGTGAACTCTATGGAGGTGCTAAAAGCCTCTAGGAATGTTCCTCAACTCTAGGGATGTAGAAGAGCCAAGTCCTCCCCTCAAAGGCCAGAAGTTTCCAAAATCAAAAAGCAAAGGGATGTTAAATCAAGCCTTGTAAAACCCAGGAGTTCCATGGGGTTTGCTGGTAACAATCCCCAACATGGCTCAGAGTGTTGAGGGAGGTCAAAGCAATGTTAATGAAAGTAATTGGTTGTGGTTTCCTGTGCCCTGCTGCACATGAGCCTGGTGCTGGCTCAGCATCCAACACACCCTGTGCATGCAGTCAGCTTTTCCGAAGCATTTTGGAGAAAATAATGCAATGAAATATCCATCCTAAGGTAACTGGCATATGTCAGGGAAAAGGGTTCTCCTAACAGCACCATTCCAGCAGGCTGTTGTATTAGCTATTATATGACTTGGAAAATTAATATTTTTGCATTTAGACATATAAAATTAAATGGGTACATGAAAAGAATGACACAAGGTTTGCATTTTGCCATCCCTTAATACTTGCTCTATGCACTATTTTAAGTAAAGGCCTTTTGAGTTGCTACACGCTTATATTTACAGGAAAACATAAAAATGATGCTACATTTCAGTCATTTATGCATTTTGCCTGTTGCAAACTCCTGGGAACACTGGTCAAAAATTCATTGTCTCTGCGTGCCTGTGAAAGGAAACATTTATGGCATTTTAAATCAACACAGAATCACGGAATGGTGCGAGTTGGAAGATGTTTTAGAGCTCATCTCATTTCACCCTCACCATGGGCTGGGAAACCTTCCACTATCCCAGGGCACTCCAAGGCCCATCCAACCAAGCCCTGAACACTTCAAGGGATCCAGGGGCAGCCAGGATGCTCTGGACAACCTGTGCCAGAGCCTCATCGCTCTCCTGGACAGGAATTCATTCCCAATACCCCATCCCAATACCTCCAGAACAGAGGGGCTCCAGTCCTCTGACCATATATTTTCAACCTAATATTTTCTACATCCTTTTACATTTTCTATGTTTGAATGAAGATTCTTCTCAAATTAATCCTCAATACTGACTTTTCTCAATTTTACTACAGAGACATAATTTTATTTCTGACATTAAAAAGCATGGCTACAAATTAATTATATTACTTGGGTTCTCCTACATAACGAAATCAATTACTATTTCCAAGTGGAAGTTTCAGAGGGTCCTGATAAAATTGACAATAATCATCTGATTATTAACAAGCTGACAGAATAAGACTCAAACTTTGATTGCCAATTAAGCTTTGTACAGACACTAAACATGTAAATACTGGTTGATTGCTGCATTCTGTGTGATCTTTTGCTACATGATCACAGTTTAATACATGTTCAAAAAGACCAGCCTCAATATGTTCATTTCCAGGGACGTTAGCAGCATGTGGCAGAAATCCAAAACAAACTGTCCACTGGAAGCATCTGAACCCGGCATAAATAATCTGTGACAGCTAAAGCCTGAAATCATGTGCAGAGTTTGCCAAATACAGAATGATTTGGAAAAACAGGGATCAGTGTCAGCATTGAGGCTGCTAAAGGGGCGATTCTGGAAGCAAAGTTCACAGAGTTTATTATAACATCCCCTAATCTGGCAAAGGACTACAGAAGCAGGGAAACTTTCTCTCCTTTCCCTATCCTCAGAATTTGGTTCCCAGTACAGCCTGGATTTATCCATCCACCAGCTCCTCCCAACACACACTGTGCAGGGCAGGAATTCCTGGTATAGGTAAACTTCAAAAATCTGATGAAGAAGCTGCCAATCTAAACACACTTCACTGTTTAATCTGAACCTATGGGCACAAGAGCTCTCTGGATGTTTCCCCAACAGCCTCGTGCTGCAGGTACCCAAAGTGACACCTTGGTGACATCAAATCTGACACCAGATCCACACATCTGTGCCAGGAGGAATACCCAGGTGGAAGCTCAACGTCTTGGTTATCATTGCACCATTTCACATGTCACTTCCTTGCAGAATCTACATAACACTTAACCCTCTCCTTTTATCATCTTCCTTTTCCATGCTCACTGTATTTTTCTCTTCCCATTGTTTGTTGATGGGAGAGAAACATAATTATTGTGACTTAATTACCTTTGTGGGCCCCTCTCAAAGAGCTTCATGCACAAGTGCAGGAGGTGGTGGCACACAAGACACAGATTTATGCATCCAGGTATTGGTGTGGGGAAGGTACAAGGTGCAAAATTTCTCTAAAATTATTTTCATCCGAAAGAATGAAAGTTCTAGCACGAGAAAAGTGAGATTTTGAAGCATTACAGAGATCTTAGAATGGTTTGTATTGGAAGAGACGTTTAAAGGTCATCTAGTCCAACCCTCCTGCCACGAGCAGGGATGTCTGCATCCTGATCTGTGATCACAATTCAAATTTACTTCTTAAAGGATGATAAGCTTGGATGGGGGGAAAAATACCCATTAATACTCCAGGATTGTCCACATACAGAAGAAAGGAATTTTGGCTGAATTTCAGAGCAGTTTATCTGGACTGAGGCGCCTAAGCAAGATGTCAAAGCAGGGGGACAACTTAAATTAGAACAGAAAATGAAAGCAGAAGTGGAGACACATTCCCAGAAGCTCTGCAGCAACACAGGGCCCTGCTGAACCTCGCAAAACCCCACAGGCATCAACAGCAAAGTCACACAGGCAGTGGTAGCAGCATCCCAATGACACATCTGACTGTTTTTGGGGGGTTCTTAAAATTTTCCATTTGGTCCCAATTCCTTTGAAAGAAATAAATTCTTCTCCTCTGCTAAATCTGCTTTATCTTGCTTGGAGTTCAAAGCAAATGTGAGCGAACCTAAAAGTTTGGTGTCCTTTCACTTCCTGCAAACCCAAGTGATTTTGAGTTAAACATCCTTGATGTCCCCAGTCCAAGTGAGATTTGTAAAGTGGGATTTGGCTGTTAGCATCAAGAACCATAATAAAAGGAGAGTCAACCCTTGGTCAGTGCCAACCATCCTGCCTCAAGCAGAAGGGTGTATTTGTGGAAGTAAAGATGCCTGTACAGCCAAAGATGCCTACTCAGCCTCCGAGGGGGATTCCCAGAGCACAAAAGCAGCAGTGACACAGCTCACCCTATGTAAATTGTTCCCAAACACCTACAGCTGCCCACACTGGAACTAAAATAGGTTGCAAATGTTCTCTGAGTTGTTCCTGATCTCAACAGCTTCTTTTATGGCCTGAAAATTTTGATACAAGTCATATTACACTGATTCCTCCATGTCTTTCAGTTTTATTCAGCCATTTAAGCAACTCTGTCACCTCCTTGTCTGTTCACTTCTATAGTGGAGGATGCTACTTGAGTTTCAGTTCAGCACCTGGGAGCTCCATGCTGGACACCAGAGCTGTTTTCTCCTCCCTTTCAGAGAGGGGCTTGGCTTCCTCATACTTTAATCAGACACTGATATTAAGAAGTGGACAATAATCCCTTCCAGAGCCTGGAATCATCTTGTCTTGAGGTTTTGGTATTTGGTATGACAATCACTCAGTGGTTCTTTTTCTAGAAACTGGGGGTGTGTGAGGATGTTGCTATCCATCATGTCCTTGCTGATGCATCTCCTGTGGAAATCTCTCAGCTTCTACCAGACCTTTCAGCTGAGACAAAATGAAAATGGGAAAGAAAAAAAGAAACAACCAACCAACCAACAAACCACAAAAAAACCAAAAAAACAAAAAACTCAAAAAAACCCCAAAACTAAAAAAAAAAAACTGTAAGAAAAGCTGTTGTGAAACTAGTTACTCCTAAAATGTTGCAAACGTTTCTGATGAAGGAGGAACTGAATTAGGATGTGAATAACAACAGCATCACTTATTTTTTCCCTTGCAGTCAAAGCACTTTTTGTGCAGGGAATGAATCAGCATCCAAGGAATTAACCTGGGCTATGCAGTGAGCAAAGCTCCTGCCTGCATGATTCCTGCCTCAGCGGCTGGAGATGCTACCAAAGGCACAGATGGTGCCAAAGATACAAAAATTGAATAAAGGAACTACAAGAAAGTTTGGTGAGGTCTTGACTGAGGCAGCTGCATGGGAGAAGTGACTTCTATCTTCACTTCCATCACAGCATCTCTGCATGATGCTGGGAAACTCAAATACACAATGCAAAGAAAATCCTGTTCCTCTTTCTTGAGCTGCAGATTTGAGTCACTGAACCTTGACTTCTGGAAGCACTTCTGTTCTCCCAAAACATGCCCCTACACAGAGAAATGGGATCTTCCAGCTGCTCCCTTGCCTTTTTATTTTTTGCCAGAAACCAACAAAATAGTAATAATGGAAAAATAAAACTTAAAGAAACAAAAAGAATTGCTGTATCCTCTCTCAGGCTGCAATGGTAGCATCTGTTTAACTTAATTTGCTGCTCCCATATTCCCCATGTGACTAATGAGAACTGTCAGTGGATGACAAGGATTAACAAAAAGGCAGAGGCTAAGTAAGAGCCTGATGTATCCTGAGTGTTCTAGTCCTGCAGGGAAACAAATCCTTACTACAACATGTTTTGCTGCTTCTAAAGGCTAAGGAATAGTCAGTGGCCAGAGGTGGGACAACCCTGCTCCAAAGACCAAGAAAAATCTGTCTTTTATAAAACTGAGAGAATTATATTTACAGCCCCTTCAGGTTTTCCTGGATTAAATCCAGGCTCCAGCACTATCTTCAGACACAGCAATTCTATTCACATGAACAGCCAAAATATCAGATTTTCCAACCTCACTGGTTCGATCTGCTCCTCCCAGGTGGACACAGAGCAGTTCAGCCTCTGAAAATGTGACTGGAAGCAAATCTGGAGTTGATATCCCAAACACGCAGATCACTGTCAAATCCCACACTGATGCAGGCACAGAGCAGCCAGCGAGCATAGAGACTGCTGCAGAAACTGTAAATGGACTCAGGATCTCCCTTTTAGCTCTACAATCATGTGCCCAGCTATTTATATTTTAGTTCACAGCTAAAATTTCACATATAGAGCCTGAAAACCAGCAGCACTTGCAATAAAAACAATAAAAGCTGTTAAAAATGAAGTTTATGAAAGGTAAGTGGTGTTGCCAAGGACTAAAGGAATTCACACCAAGGAGCATCTTCCAAAATAGCTGCAGAAAATACCTTTTGAGAACTCGGGAATTACACCTGCATTGAGGACAGGATCCTTCTATCCTAGAGGAGCTCAAGAGCCCCAGAGAACAAAACCTGGAGAAATCAAGGGATCCTTCTCCTAATGCTGTGCTGCAGGGGGTGGGAGAGAGAACAGCTGAGCAAAATTCAGGATTTACAGAAGCACCAAGAATTGCACAAATACATCGTGCTGGCACCTAATTGCCACTGAAACTATTGTGGATTCTTGAGGAGCACCCATCTTGCTGCATGCCTCATCATTTGAGGCAGGGTTGGCTGTGGATCAGGCATTACGTGCTTGTATTCTTCATCGGTAAAATCTGCATTAGGAAGTTTCCAAAGGTAACAGAGATAAAGGGTAGGTCATTAAAAAAAATATTTTTCTATGTTATCACCAAGAAATTATTTCTCACTTCTATGATGAAATGGCAGAGTATTTTGAATATTGCCATATAAATATATATTGATCTATATCAACTACATCTATCAATATACTGACAAATATCAGTATATAGATCCAAGACAAAGGATTTTGTTGGGAATCATGTCCTCCTATAGATCCTCAGCATGGATCCTTCCTCAACATTCCATGTCCTCGGGAAACTCAACCCACTTCCAGCACAAGCCAAGATAAACATGGACACCTCAGCCTTGTTTATTGTGGAGTCCATGAACACAGGAAAATAAACATTAAATCACTACGTGAGTGACACCTATGCAGCATTTCCCTAAAAATATAAAATTAGGAACAATTTATGCAATTGAATGTCACTATGTTATTTTTGAATACTTGGTCAAATAGTAATAATTTCAGATGTTTTTCCTGTAGTGTTAGGAGCTTTGAAGTTATTGTGGAGAAGATAATTCTGCTTAGGAGTAAAGTCAAATTTAAGTGCAATAGTGCCAGGAGAAGATGTAATAATGTAGTTACTGATGTTCTCCCTTTCCTCATTTTATGGAGGATTATGGACCATGACCGATAGCGAGGAAGGGATGGTTTTAAAGCCTTTTCACAGAAAATTCTTTTTGGCAAACAGTCCATTTCAAATAAAATTTTCCAGTGCTCCCTACACAATTTTACTGCATTTCACAAGAATTATTACCTGCGACTAACCAGCACAAACCCATGAGCCTTCTCTTCTGCCAAGAAGATTCAAGCTTTCCTCCTGAGAGAGGACATTTACTGTTCAAGATCAAAATGAACCATACAAATTAACTCTGGCTGGGCAGCAGACAAATCCCATTTTTTCCCATTTTAGATAGAATATACCTGTTAATGAACAAGAGTTCAAAAGGCTGATTCTCCAATTATTTAGCTCGGTCATCAACTTCTTAAGCAACACTACAGTCCAGCTTTCCTCAAGCATCTAAATAGGAATAAAGTTATTTTTGGGAGTCCATAATCTTACAGTGCCATGTGCCCCTGCAGCTGCTGGCTCTTTCTCCTCCAAATCTGAATTTTCCCAACAAAATAGCTAAAGCTTCCACTCCAGCCCATCCTTATCCTTTTAAATCCTCCTTGAACAAAGGCAACCCTCATCTAACTTCACCCTTGGGCTGCCTCTCATCCTTGCACCTCCTTCCCGTTTTCCATGGGCAATGAAATCATTTCCCCACAGAGAATCATCTTCTCTGCATTCAATGAAGGTCAGCCCTCAGCAGCAGGAGCTGCAGTGTTGTCAGGAAATCAAGAGACTGCTCCTGGCTGGATTTAGTTTCATTTTAAGTAAGAGGTGATGCCATTTGTTATCTGTCTCTTCTCTATGTTCAGCGTCTCAAACAGCTTAGTGATATTTAATAATCTAAAGATTTTAGCAGAATATAAATAACTTACAAATAATTGATATATTTTAGGGATTTGATCTCTGTAACCAGACCATACAGGCACCTTCCTCTCCTTTAAACCAAGCAGCTCAAAATACTCCAGAATTGGTGCTTCTTTTCAATGTAGAACGACTGAAAATCCTGTAGCACTAACATGAAAGCATCCTGGTCCATGCAGGAGCAGGATTCTATTATCCAGGGACTGATCTGAGGCCTGTAGTAACCTACAGATTCTCTGCACAGCCCATGCAGCACAAGGAACAGATGTTAGAGCACTAAGAATTGTGTTCTTGAAGATCAAAGGGAAAAGAATACTAAAACTGTACTGCCAGATCTGGCTAAGTTACCTTACAAAGGAAAAAAAAAACCAAGAAAAACCCCAAAACAAGAGCAAACACCAAACAGAAGGAGTCACACTGTAAACAAGACTTCCAGCAATTAGTTCACAGAAAAAATGGTAGTCTTTTTCCTCTAAAGGCCATATTTATAAAAAATATTCAGCCCACAGATGATGATAATTTACAAGCCAGAGCCGGAATAGGATGCTGGATTTAAATGAACCACAAACATATTTCATATTCTATCTGGAAATTAAACTGTCAGGCAAATGCCACAACACAAGAGGGGCTTTTAAACTTGAGGAAGAGTGTTCTGAAAGCATCAAGGACTTGAAACCGAAAACAAAAGCCACCTCACAATGCAAGAAGTACTAAAAAAAAATCCCTCGAATTAGAGCTGACAGCTCCACTAAAAATAGTTTTTGGCAGCTACCTGAAACACAGGCTTTGTAGTTCTTTGAGAACATCGATATCAGACAGAGAGGCAAAAAAAATAAAATAAAACAAACCAAAAAAAAAAAAAAAAAAAAAAAAGCAACAAACCAAATAAAGCAGGAGCTAATCACATATTTAATTGAAATATTTCCCTTGTCTCAAGTCCCTCTCCTGGAGCCCTTTGGGCACTGGCAGGGGCTCTGAGGTCTCCCCAGAGCCTTCTTTTCTCCAGGTGAGCACCCCCAGCTCTCCCAGCCTGGCTCCAGAGCAGAGGGGATCCATCCCTCAGAGCATCTCTGTGGCTCCAGCAGATCCATGTTCTTCTGCTATTGGAGGCAGCTTGATAAACAAAATTCAGCTCCTCCTTAAGGTCCTCACGATATTGCTCTTCCTGATGGATCAGATACACTGACTGGAGGCTGTAGAAATTCAGAGATGTCTGGTGACCAGCATCAAGGAGCAAATACATCCATTAGGAATGTTATAATTCACATTTTTAAAATGAAATGAGCAGTAAATTATCAAAGATCTGTATCAGATGCTCTGACCCAGCATTTTGCTGTAATAAACATGTATTTTATGGTGCCTCTGGGTTACCTAAAGCTGTTTCTTGTGCTAATTGTGCATCACTGAAAGGATTAGGAGGAAAGCATCCCTGATTTCCAAACCTCAAACAGGTACATCCCTACAGACACTCAACACAGAGGACAGACAGAACTAACAAACAGGGACTAAGATGACACTGGGGAACAAAGACTTTGCATTTCATTTGAATCTTCCCTTTTTGTGGCAAAAGCTGGAACAACATCACAGCTGGGACCAGGATTTCTTCACTGGATAAGAACATCCACTTCTCCACCTCTCCCAGCCAAGCTACAGCTTGACACAAACTTGGGGAGCAGACAAATGTGGTTGCAGAGAAAATAAAATTCAAAAGCACATTCTGGAAAATAAAATTATTTTATAAATCACTGCATATATCCAATTAGGTAGCAATTAAGTCAATTGAGAAAACAGTCTGTATCTCATTATATTATCTGGGAAAATAAGCCCATCTCATCTGGAAGTTGAAGATCTGGTTTCTTGAAAGACCAAGCACTAAAAATCGAAATATTCACCGGACTGGTAGTGGAATGATTTCAATACTTCAGTGAGCACAAGTTAAACCTGAGCATGTGCTTTTTATCACTACTTTCAAGTGTCCTCCCTTGTCTTTAGGACTATTTTTCCATCCAGAGTATGATGGTGGGGGTGAGCATTCCAATGTTTTTCCAGCGGCAGGCACAATTTTTCATTAGGATAGAACACTGCTATGAAAAAGAACTTCTGATCTGGTCCACCCTCAAAAAGAGAAGATTAAAACAAAGGGCAAGCAAACAGCCCCAGAGCATAGAGCACAGAGAGAGGTCAGGTATCCTCAGATGGCTGAAGAAATTAGATGACAGATTGCAGCAGTCCAGTATTAACCATCTCCAGGATAATTCCCCATCCCAAGCAGAACCATCCCAGGGAGCAAGAGAAGCTCCTCTAAGCCAGGTCTGCCAGACTGCTTCTCTGACATCTGCTCCTGCATTTTCCGCCGGCCGCTCCCCAAGCGGCTCCGGTGACAGATTTGCCCTAATTGCAGGCGGCGGATAATCGCCCTTATCCTGAACGGGGTGCCCAGTGCAATGTGAGAACATCTCCTTTCCAGCTCCTATGCTCATTTCCACAAAACCTGTTCTAAACCTAAAGCCTCCCGTGGGACACCTTGACATTGAACACGTCTGAGGTGATTCCATAATTATTGAAAGAGTGTAAGCTTTGCTTGCTGGGTCATTCCCAGAGAAAGTCATCGGGTTCTCTCACCTTCTACTTTCCACCACATGCCAACCTGTCCATCCCAATTTTTCTCTTCCATGTTCAAGCAAAAGCAAAACACACAGAGAGCTCCTTATCTTAGTGCAGAAAGCCACAGATTACACCTGACACAGGAGGTGAGAAACAAACATCCCTCAAAAAACTTGGGTTTCAAGGCTCTTTCTTAATAAAAAATATTAAGTATATTTTAGATTCTTTCTGTGCCATCAGTACAGAAAAAGACAATTCTGCAGTGACCAAATTCACAGTGAAGAATTGGTTATAAACATAATCCATATGTTTCTTGAAGCTCTCTAAAAATTATTACGAGCAACCAAATAGCTTCCACAAGCTTGAAACTCTTCCTAAACCTGGCACCCGCACCCTTGGGAGGGGACAGGACACAGCCAAGGTCAGTGTGCATTATCTGGAGAAACTGAAATGCGATGCTGATCCTGGTGGAAAAGGCTCAGGTGACACAACTGGCTTCATTTCCACATTTTATTTACATGAAGGACAACTGAGAGGGAATGACAGGCCCTCCAGATATCCAGATTTCAGCGGTTTTCCATGAGCACATCTTCACTTAGAAAATATATGAATTACTCCAAAATGTTTAGGAGAATCCAACACTGATCACAAAATAGACCCCGTATTTTCTGCCACACTCAAATATGATGTTATAACACAAGCCTCTCCCTGAAACTCACAAGTACCTGCAAAAATCCTGCCTAAAAATACTACATCATTTACTTTTCTCAAGCCATTAAATCTTTAATTCATATTCACCACATTGCAAATATTCCAGGGGAAATATTTCCAGTCCCGCGCATGTGTCTCATCTTTTTCATACTGAAAGGATTTATTTCAAAACATTCATCTCCCCAACTACCAACACACCTCAAAGTTCCCCAGGAATCATTTTATGTAAAGCAGAAGTCTGGGGAAGGGGGTCAGTAAATCCTTTTAACCAAACACTTTCAGATTATGACAAATTATTCTGCTGGCACAAAGCCAGCACAACTCTCCACAGCAGAAAAAGAGGTCGAGCAAATCCAATAACAAGTATTTAAAAAGACAAGCCAACAAAATTAGTTCCATTTTCTTGCTGGAGGCAAAGCAAGGTCATGATGAAACAGGGAGGGGTGGGGGAGCAAAAAGGAGATACAGCAATAAAATAATAAAAAACCCACAGAATATTAAACCTATTGGCTTTTGGAATTACTTCCACTCCATTTCACCAGCAGAATTAGAAACATTAGGACAGAGGGCTGCCACAAACAGGCAGGTGCCTGAGGCCATGACATGCAACAATCCATCTCCTCTCCTCTCGCACTGTCTCACAGCCAGCAGGCTCTGGAGTGTGTGAGCAGATGCCACCTCTCAGCTCTCATCAAGCACAGGAGATGCCACCTCTCAGCTCTCATCAAGCACAGGAGATGCCACCTCTCAGCTCTCATCAAGCACAGGAACACACAGCGCGGCTCCGACGCGTCCAGAATTCCCGCGATTAGCTGCCGGCACGAGCGCGGTGCGAAGAACGTGCGGGTGTGTCATCTCTGTAAATTCCAAACCACAGGAAATAAGGAAAAATTCAAAGTGCCCTAAAAAGGAATCTACGACACGGGGATCTCAGCAGAAAGGTTTGGAGGATTTGTCTTGGTTTGTCAGATGAACACCCCGTTATTGCTCCTTGTTCAGACAGGACCAAATAGATCTGAATTCTTTACCATCCCTGATATTTTTACAGTGTCTGTATTAGTGTGGAGATTTTTTGAGACACAAAATGATATGAAACGTTCCGTCTGTTCACAACAGGCCCATCCTCACATACATAAAATTCTGTCCCCAACTTAAGGCCACCTATATGGAATCACAGACCCCAATTCAAACCCAAAACCTGAGATTTAACTGACTTTTCAGGACAGAAAACTCCTATTCTACCCCATGCACCTTTCATCCTCAGTCAAAGTCCCTTTCTGCAGAAAAACAGCCTGGGATTGTTATCCTTCTCTGTACCCTGGCTGCAGGCAGAAAGCACATGAAAGTTTCCCAGATATTTAAGTACATAAACGTGTTTGTGCTGTCAGTGCTTTGGGTCTGACAGACACAGAGGAACCTATTTGTTCTACTCCTGCTTGTCCTTGCTGACTTTAAACCTGAGGCTCAGGGATTTTCCACTTTCCTTGAGCCTTTCCAATGAAGTCTGTGGTAAAACTCATCAGCAATTTGACTTAAACATCCTTAGCCCCTGACCTTTAAAGGATGATCAGATTTAAAGGGTAATTTTTTAATGGATGAGAGCTTTTGGTTGTTGCCCTTTTAAAAACATGTTCCTCTGAAATAGAAGTTTGGGGATTTTTAAAATTTTGTTTATTTATTAAAGAGTGAAAGACAAGACCAAGTTCCTTGTCCTCACATTCCACAACCTGCTGGTTTGGGATTCCTCCCATCAAAAGTCACCCCAGGCTCTCATGTTGCCATGAGGAAAGTACACACTCCATCTTCCAAACTGCTACCACTGCAGGGATTCGCTGATTTATCATTTTACCACTGACATCCCTCCTTGCAAGTCTCCCTTATCACCTTTATTCCTGTATCATTTAGATCCCAGCCAAGTCCTGAAATCAACTAGGTAGAAGTTTCAGCCTAAATAGCCTAAAATACAGCAAAAGATTTGATGGAATAAAGCTCCTCCCAGTGATCAGAGAATCCCAGAATTGCTTTGGTCGGAAAGGATCTTAGAGACCATCTCATTCCAACCCCATCATGGTCAAGGATATGATCCATTACATACCATCCCTTTTTAATTGTTCCATCTCTTTTATAATACCAATTATCAGCAGACATGTTTTCAAAACATTTCCTCTCTACTACAACTATGAACTTATAATTTATATTAAAGGACATAATTTCTACAAAAGCAGTAAAAATAAGTCCTATGTGGGAAGTAAGTGCTCTTGCTGCACTGTTTTGCCAAGTTAAAAAATATACTGGCATTCTGGTTGACACCATTCTGGTTCCATTCATCGTTTAAAAAATCAAATTTCAGTTTAAAAAAACGAAACCCTATAGAAGTGTGTGCAAGGAAGAGATTTCCTAGCCTAAATTACCAAATAATCCAACGGGGTATTTTTATCTCCAGTAACACCTGTAGTCCAAGGACAACGTGTTCACCTCTAACACAAATCAACTGAAACAAACTTTGCTCAAAGACTCTGGTAAAACAGATTTGTTTAAAGAATGAAGGTTTCAGCTTTTTTAGTACCATCCAGATGCTGCTAAATTTGTCAACTTCAGTACATTGCTCCAGTAATTTGGGTAAATTGGTGAAGCCTTGGCAGCTGTTTGCAAATGCAGCTAAGTTTGTTCTTCAGGGTTTGTGAGACAGGAAAAATCCCAAAAGAAACTGGGCCTTGTCTGAGTATAGAATTCACTTTTATAATTTACATTAACACTTAGCTAGGGGGATTTGAGCAGGAAAGATCCTCAATCCCTTAAATTCACCACAATATTTACATTCCTACCTTCCTCACAACTTAATGTTATGGAAATGATGGTTGATCTTCAAGGAAAAGATCCCACCAGCAGGATGGGGTGTTAAGTCAGTCTGAGAAACATTCCAGAGTGAGTACATGATCTCCTTGTCGTGGCATTTGTCCTTCCTGACTCCTCTAAAAGACAACAGGATACAGAACCTTCAGAAAGTCACCAAGACTTCAACGAGACACGTGTGCCTCCCCCTGTACCTGAAAAGCAGAGCACATCTTGGCAGGAAAGTAAATTATATCCATGTAATTATCCCTCCAAAACACCTTGAAGAACATATGGTATGGAAATGAAACTGCCTGAAATGGATTAACTGAGGTGTGTGATGAGGTCCACAGAAGGGAGTGTGAAAAAAAAAACATTTCAAAATGTATTCAGTGTAGGATCCCGCAACTAGGCACATTCATCATCTGGATAAGGTAATGACACCAGGAAATGAGCTAAGTAAATCCAAGATGGAAGTTTCATTTACTGAAGTGCATCTGTTTGGCTCATATTCCCCCAAACCTCATCATTCAGCCATGCTGGGTCTCATCTCAGCAGCAAAAGATGCAAGAACATAAATCAAAACAGCTCCTCCAATGAGCAGCTGTGGCAAGCATGCTTTTAATTTGATTTTTAAAAAAAATTAACTGCATCCCAGCAGGTCCTTGCCACAGCTCTCCACGACATCTCCTTTCAGGCTGCCCTTTACTGCTGGGTTCAGGGGGTTTTTGGGTGGTGTCACTAAGGGAAGTTAAACGAGCTGGTTTTTCCGAAGAAAATGAGAAGCACTGGACTGAGACAAAAAAAGTAACAGGGGCAGCATATTCCTGCAGAGGAGGTCACATCCTTCAACACTCTCTCCCTGTGATCATCTGGTCACTGCTTTCAATGTTTGAGAATGAGGAAAGTCAAAACTGACGTGGGCTTACCATGGAGACAACCAGTCAACCCAGAACATTTCTAGGGATAGCAAATAATTTTTATACTTTATGTGCCAACAGCACAAGTAGCTGGCCAAAACTCTGGTTGAACAGGTCTATGGTGGGACACTGACTTTGAATCAGACTGATAGAAAAGGGGTTAACTTGTCTGAATGAATCAACTGGATGCTCATCACACCAATCACCAGAAATACTGTCAGCCTGAGACACCTACAAAGCATTTGACATCAAGATTAGGGGAAGTTTCCAAAGGAGAGCCTAAGTACTCTGCTCACCAGTTCAGGTTTAAGGTGAACAGCACAGACAAATTACTGGACCAAGAATGACAAGATGTTAGGCAGTTTTAGTCCCTGGCAAACATTCAAAGGAGCATGAATGAGAGGGAAAACAAAGCAAGACCCAGACACACAGAAGCTTTCAAAATTAATATATGGATACTTAATGATGTCTTCAAATTGAATGTTCAATTGTCTCCATCAAAATTATGCAAGTTGATGGTTACTTTGTATGTCCCACTTGACTGCAAATGCTGAACTGGACTGATTTTGTCCAATGCAGCCTCCTACACCCCCCTCCCTCTCTCTCAACATCCCGTTATGTCTCCAAGGTTTCCCTTCACTCCACACCACAACCAGAGCAAATGGAAGCACCCTCAAAAACCAACACAAAGAATGATTCAATCAGATGAGCATCCAAGCCACTACACAGTCCATTAGGGCATTGAAAATACAAATCAGAAATATAAAGCAGAGAAGGTCAGTTGAATGAGTTTATATAGAAACAGGATGAAGTGAGAATAGATACTTCATCTCCAGTAATGTGATAAAGAACTTCAAAGGTTTTTTTCAGATTCATCTTTATCATAGCCATGTCATAGGCTGGCTTTTTAACAGGTTACAAGGGGACCTCTCCAAGGGGTGTCCTGGTGCTATTTTGCAAAGAATTCCCCCTTAACACAATGCTTCAACAGGAATTTTGTAAAAGGACAAGAAGAAACCTCCTCCGTCTATTAACTCTACTATCACCTCTACTCTACTGCTCCCTGCCAAGACCACCTCTGGAATCAATTTTCCCTCCGTTTTTTCACCAAGAAAGCAAAAAAATCCTCATCATAATGACCAACACTCTGGAAAGCCACAAAGACACTTCAGAAGAAGCCAACCAAAGATAATTTTCTTCTCCCTCTTTCTAACACCAGCCACCTTCTGCTACCAATCCTGTATGCCACTGAAGCTTCGAGGCTTGGGGCAGCTTGACTCACTCGTTCCATTCCAAGGCAGAAAGTGCTGGACCCTCCAGAATTCCCTCCAGGATGGCAGGATGGACGAGAGTTTTTATTTGCAAGGGCAGCAATCTGCTTCTGACCCTTGCCACCCTCCTCCTCCTCCTGGCCAGGTTGCCAGATCGTGTAGGCGCCGAGGGAACAGGCTGCACTTTATTTCAGCCCTGGCACTGGAAACCCTGGCCTGATGTGGGATCTGCCCACAGACATTGGATTCCTTACACATTTTCTACATGCACGCTATAGACAGCACCAGAAATACCAGCCATGCGGGAAAACAGGAAAATATTTTATTCCCGGTCTGGGGAAGAAGACATCAAGCTAAATTTGGATTTGGTTAGGGGCACGGATGCCGGGTCTCTGCAACAGGGGCAATTTAGGAATGCTGATAAGTTGTGCATAAATAACCTACGTTCGAGCCCAACCGCTTTATCTCAGGGAAGGATAAAGCCCTCGGTGGCAAGGCCCCAATATTTGTCTACTCTCTTATCAAGCAGGAGCCTTATTACAAAGGCGAATTCAAGTGGAGATTTGATTTTTCCCTATGAAGGAACAGACAATAACATCAGATACTCTCCAAACACCAGTAAATAAGATTAATGAAGTGCCACTGCCATGGGCTTTCACCTCGACAATGCCTCAAAAAAAACTCATCCTGGTAGCACCAAACAAATCTTTCAAGGGTTTAGTCATAATTCAGTGCATAGACATCACCTCACTTCAGCTGGCCAGCAGCAACTACAAATAGCGAGCAGGAAGCCACTGATTTCCTGAGAAGAGGGTTAACTGAGAATCATAGGAAACTGAGAAAATTAAAGCTGAGTCTAACTCTTGAGTAGGCTGAGGAGGGAAGAAAATACAGCAGCACTGAACATATTCAGATACCTGAATCCATGCAAAATTAAATGAGACTCTTAAAAATCACAGACCTAGCAAAGAATTACCTCCTTCAGCACATCGTGCCTGTGGCAGTGGGTTTCTCTAGGCAGTTTTCACATACAACCACCTACAGGTGACCATTTAAATCTTAATGAGAAATAAACCAAACTCACCCTTGAGATCCACCAAGTACATCACAAGTTGCAATACTTTGCATTTAAGTGCTCTCAGCTAAAGGGCTAACTCAAAAAGTGAGCAGCAAAAACAGAACTCTGCAGTCAGTGAAGCTTCACGTGCTTAACAGTTGTGCTGACTCATTAGACACAGGCAAAAAAAATCAACTCAGGGCTCTGCAGGAAACAGTCTGAAATAAAAATGCCAATTTGATGACTTTACAAAAAAAAATAGGGAGCTTGGTTTTAAAGCGTACTAAATTGTTGACAAAATGTTGCGCAACAAAAAAGGAGGGAAAGCACAGACTGACACGCAGACAGCAGGTGAAAAAATTAGAAAACATGCTGAAATGTAAGAACTGTAGCAGCCCTCCAAAACCCCAGGGATTGCAGGAGACAAATGCAGAAGAAGGAGGTGATATGAAAACCATAACCCCGTCTGTGTGCAGTGGACACTGTCACATGCATGCAATAATCACAAAGAGAGGAACGCGCACGTGAAACGGAAGCAAAAGAGGAGTCAGAGCAATATGGTATTTCAAATGTCACTGTATAAATTAAAAAAGAGTTAAAGCTCCCTTTCCAGGAACTTATCCCAGCCAGCAGAGCAGCTTCCCTCTGAACTGAGAAAGACAATCTTGACCTGCCAGGACATTGCAGCAAAAGTCTTTGTTTTATATGATTTTGTTGCTCTTCTCTTGCATCCCAATAGATCCTCACTGCATTAACTTTGTGTTTTTCATCTGTACTCTGAGGCTATTACTCACATAGAACTCTGGTTTGCTATCAAGAGGTTGACACCTTTGCCAGCTCAGGATGCTCAGCTCCAGTTTCAACCTATTCAAGAAGGAAAAAAAAAGAAGGAAAAAAAAAGAAGGAAAATCACCACTTTTCAGGATATTCCAAGAGTCTGCTGCCAGACAGTAACATGCTCTAAATGTTTATATATCCCTTTCATATTCTCTGCAGTTTTTCTCTCCCCTACATCTCCTTCACAGACCTTACAGATCCATCTCAAACAGTAAAAGTGTTCACAACTTAAAAAGAGACCTGGGACTGTAATTTGGGCACATAGACAATACAATAAAAAGGAAGAAAAAGCCTAAAAATACTATTTAACACTGTAAATAATTTTAAAAATAATATTAGAAACCCTACAAAACATTTGACAGTGCCCTTCAACTGGAAAAAAAAAATCCCTAAAAATAAGAGTACAGCTCATGAGGGTGTTCTCACAACAAACCACCAGTGACATCCTGCAGGCTCTCCTAGGTCCTCATGGCACAATCCTCAACTTGGCAGAGCTGCTCACAGTCTTTGCTCCAAATTAAAACAAAAAATTAGTTTTTCAAAGATTTAGAGCTAAGTTGGTTGAAGCAAAACCAAGGGAGAAGCATTGATATTGTCAGTTTTACTAGGAGAAAGAAGGAGAGGAGAGCAGGAGTCAGTCTCTGCTGTACCACAGCCTTAAGCACAGAGTACCACTACCTATGCCCTCAGGAAAAATTAAACAGTAATTTCACGAATATAAGCCGCACCTTTTTCACTGAAGAATCCAGCCTACCCCAGTGGTGCGGCTTATATTCGGGTGCGGCTTATCTATGGACAAATCCCGCGGTCTTCCCAGCTACCCGGAAGTGCAGCTTATATTCAGGTGCGGTTTATAATCGTGAAACTACTGTAAATATTTCCTTCCTAGCTGCAGAATTTCCTAACTGCCTGCATACCAGCTCTACCCAAGAAACCAGAAGTGAACGAGCTGCTCTGGTTGTGTCATTGACCTCACTGACCTCTCAGCCCATCCCCAGTTGGGCAGGACCCTCTGGAGAGGCACGTGCCTTGCTCAAAGCAGCAAGAAGAACATGAATTCATCAAATTCATCACTTGAGATTTGGGAGCATCTCACCACCTTCCACACACTGAGAGATGCCAGGACCAGAAGAACAGCCCGTGCTTCAGGAAGATGCAGCTCCAGCCTGGAAGGGCGGGCTGCTCCTTTGATGCCCTGCCAGTCGTGGTTCCAGTGAGGAAGCCCAGGCTGAGTCACAGCACCGGCACAAGGGATTTGCCAATCTGCCTTCACACCAAACCATGGGATTTTTCTCCCTGCTCTGCAATCTCCCTTCGTGCACAGCAATTCCCCATGATTGCGTGCTGCCAGGCAGGGGGAAGCAAATATTCCTGGCAGACATGGAGAGGCTCTGCCAACTGTGGCTCTGCCCTAAAAACTGAGGCAAGAGGGTATTAAAGGACTGAGAGGATCATGTGGGAAGAGCACCATAAAAGCTCTTCTGGTTTTTCACTGACTTGCACAAATTCCAGTTGGCATTGGGGTTTATTGCTCCAGAGCTTGTACCATGTCTGCACCATATCTTCAAGAAATGCAGGGAATAAAACTTTAAAACTTTAAAACCTGCAAGACCGCTCCAAGAAAATTTCAGCCCTACTAGCCTCTCCAACAAGGGATAAAACATGTACAAAACTGATCCATGTGTACAAATGTTATGTTATGTACACATGTTATGTGTACAAAGACGCAGGTAGTCTTTTCATGAAAATATAACATTCGGAACATTAAAAACTTAAAATCAATTCCTTTTTCCCATAAAATCCATTTTATCCATTAGGGGTAAGGTATTTTTTTGCTTCGTTCACTATCTCAACCCAATGCAAGCCAAAAGAAAAAAAGATATTAAAGAATAAAAACAGTAGTGAGATCTTCTCTGTCTTTTCAGCTCAGTTTGGCAATTCTGGCAATAAAACTCCTAATTCAACATGTTTTTTATTTCAGATTGAAACTGCAGGACATCTGCTATAGCTGCTGAGCTTGCTGTGCACCAGAGTATTTCAGGTCTCACTCTGTGCCTCTTTAACGTCGGGGTTTGCTTTTTTTTTTAATCTTTCCAGCCCAACCTCTAATTTAAAGGAAACTGCGCTGGATGCTCTAATTGACCCTGTTCTCTTCCTTCCCCAGTTTGTCTCTATAATTAGCCCTTCCCAGCGAAGGGAACCAGCAACAAGACCTTTCCAAGCCACACCCTGCAGACCACAGCGACTGCCTTGTATTGTTCTTGCCCAAAAATCAACAGCTTCAGAACAACAAAAGGTTTAAGATTTGAAAACGCAAGATCAAATGTGTATTGGTAATTTTTCAGCACATTATGGTGAGTGAAGCAGGCAGCCCAAAATTTCACCTGCAACATGAATCCCTCAGCAGTACTTTGTGACATACGCAAAATACTTGTTTTCCTTAAAATAACACACAGCTGCACAGCTGCTCACCCCAAATTCACCCACCCAGGACTTCCCCCATGGACTTCAGCACATGCACCAAGCACCCCACACCTTTTTACTTGAGGAATTAAAAGGCATGTTGAGAATGAGGAAAGGAAATGCATTAAAAAAATACTCTTATCGGCAAGCAATTTTACTTCCCTACTTGCCTCTACAATAGGTGATTCCCACCAGGTGAGCAGAGATACGGGCATTTCTAGGTACTAAAGGAATAAAAAGCAAACAAAAAAACCCCACTACACCAGCAGCAAAAAACCCCCTAAAGCCAAAACAACCCCGCAAAACCCAGTTCAGGTCCAGATTTCAGAGCTGCTGAGCACCAGGAAGCACAGCATGAAGCCGACAATCCCAGCAACACCAGGAAAAACACACAGGGTGATCTCAGCTCTAATTTGGCCTAACCCAGGTCCTCAGTGCCACCATGGCCCCTTCCAGCTCAGTCTTCCCTAAAGAATTATACTGCAGCTAGCACAATCCAAAACTAAACCAGAGGAGTTTATCTGGTTAGTTTTGAGCTTTGTTTTCTTCTGTTGCTTCTCCCATCCCCAAGATTCCAAGGCCACCCTGGGCTGCTCCTAAAGAAGATGCCCACCAGGATAAGCATCTCAAGGTTTCCTGGTGTGCACCAGCTCACTAAGTCACTATTTTCTTCTCAATTCTCCCACTTGGCTTTGCAGCTTTACAAAAATTTTGCACCCACATTACATGGGGCCACATTACATTAGAAACCAAACTGCTTGAATTTTTTTTATTATTTTGGTGATTAATTTCCTAGTCTGACATTCTTTCCAAATCCATCAATGTCTTTAGCTAAGAATTATCCCAGCAGTCCAGAGTTCCAGCCTCTCAAAGCACACCAACACACATACTTGTGTAACAACCTGGAATTTCAACATTTAGACATTTAGAAAATTAAACTGCAGCTGGCAGGAGTCTTGCTAATAATGGCACACCTGAACCTGTAATGATCCTTCACCTAAGGAAAATTGTTCAAGTTTTTTGAATACCTGCCCCCTCGCAGCCCCTGAAGAGCATACCTGAAAAGAAAGTATGTAGATTAATGCTCACAAAACAGAAAAGTTGAGCCAGCCCTACAAGAAGAGAAAAAAACCCCAACACCTTTCTCAGTGCAGACGACAGTCTGTGCTCAGGGAAGAAAAACTTCAAAATGCACAGAAAAACTGCACCCAAGCCACTGCAAATCCATGTCTCCATGTTTTAAATTCTAATTATTTTTCTGAGATGTTCTCTCAAGGACTCCATTTTTATTAAAAATAGACTCAACACGAGACAGAAGATCAAGATGTCCCCAACACACAGTCTGAACCACGAATATCAGACTGAGCTACTTTCAGACTGAGTTTTCAAATGAGTTTTGTCTGCAACTAAAAAAGTTTCACACAGAGCCACTCCTTAGACTGCAACAACTGCATTAAACATCTCATTTAGTTTTTGCTCCTCAGGTTTCATATCTTCCCCAGCAAAACAAAAATGAAAGCAGCCTTCAAGCAGCTGAGCTGCAGAGAAAAAAAAAACCAGGAGGAAACCCCTAATGTTGCTAAAATCGAGGCAGCAAACCATGGGTGACATTCACACCTTCCCTCTGTGGGAACAGAAAAATACTCCAGCACAGATTTTTTTTTTTCCCCTTGTTTCAGCAAAGACTTTTAGGTAAGAGAATGAATTCTCAACACCTCAGAACTGGACCTCTGTGCTCATTTTTACTCTTTGCCCCATTTCTCATATTTATTGTATGGATGTTGCAATAGCTCTAGAGGGGTATTTCAATCACATAAATGAAGAAAGACAGCATGGAACAGCTGAACCTAGAAACAAAACATTGGAAGGCAGCAGCTCCCACCTGGAATTACAAAGAGACTGGAGCCTGGAAAAATGCACAAGTCCATGTCTTTTCCACAGAATTGGTGGAGCAAGGAACAGGCAACAGCTGCCAAGTCTTCTCCCTTGTCAAGTTATTTCTTAAAGACACGAGAAGAAATACTGCTGCTAATGTTTATCAATGCTAATAAATTCCTTAATCAAATCCCTGGGGATTGCAGTGAGATCAGAGATGCATTTGGAGAAGGGAACTACGTTTTGAAACAAGTGCTCTGACAAATCATGGTGCACTTGGAAACCCCTGGAGTTGAGCAAGGTTAAGCAGCAACCAGCAAAAGGATTTGTGGATTCATCCAATTCTCCCCGCAGACTCCTCCATTGCTTTTGGTAAAGTTCATTCTCTTCATAGCTGAGAAAAACTCTTAAGATTCCTCGTTATCTGCTGCAGGCACCTCAAACATGACCTCTGCTCTGCATTGTCCTCCTATCTCCTTGCCTACCTGCCCGGCACGCTGAAGTGCCTCTGGATAAGATTATCTGCAGCGATGGCCAGCTCTCCTGACGGGCAATGACAGTGCCTGCCTGGGCAGGTTATTTGTGCCACAGTCTGGCCAGGAGGAGGAAACCCAGAGTGTGCCCTCGCTGCTCAGCCAGATGTTTCACCACACTCCAAACGTGGGGCCCAAATCCCAAGGGAGGTGCCTGGGCCACCACATCCCTTAGCAGCAGGGCTGGATCTTTATTTTTGGATGAAAAGAAGCAAAAGAAACAATGGTTCTGCTTTTAAACGTTTCTCCAAACCCCTTTGTTGAGCTGGAGTGGTTCAGCCATCCTTGCCACCACCAGCAGTAACAAATTCCACGTAATGATGCCCAATTTATGAAGCAATTGGTGAATAAAGGAGCAGAGACCAACTCTGCTGCACTCAAAGAAACCCCCAGAAGGGTTATTTACCCACAAAACCTCCCTCTTCCAAAAAACCTATTTATTTCAAAAAATCATTACAAATTGCTCAGCACTGTTTTAATCAAGCGCAACATTTCTAATGATCCACTGCGGTCCTTTTTTTTTTTTCTTTTTGCCTAATGGGACCACATTCCTTAACAATTAAATCATTTACTAATTCCTCCCCGGGGAGGCTGTCCTCTGCACCCAACAAGCACAAACCAACACAACAGTTTATAGACAAGTTTCATATAAGTCTAAATGGCAACATTTAGGAAAATTTTTATTTTGGTCTATGTATTTACGTGACGTATGAAAAGACAGTAGAGTTACGGAAGTCTACTAAAGTAAATATTTTCACTTAACTTGTTTTAAGTTCATCCCTCAAAACCAACCATGTAGATGCTGAATACAATAAAAGAATTCTTGGCGTTCTATCAAAAACATTCGCAGTCTGAGCTGGTTTTAAAGCTCAGGTTTGCCAAAGATGGATCTGTCTGGATTAAACACTCCTCCTCCATCAATGCTCAGCCATGATGCAGCACAGCCAGGATCCTCTACCTTTTGAATGCCATGCTTCGCAATAAATAAAAGACAGTCCTAATAATTTTTATGAAGAAACAGCACAGAGATTGTCAGATTATCTGTGCATGATGGATAAAAGCCAAGACCTGAAACAGACATCCGAAGAGTAACTAGGATTCAAGGTCATCTAGGGATGCCAGAAGTGATTAAAGATGAAGAGACTAGCAAATAAGTCTCAAAAATTATACTGAAAACCCACACATTTTGACTATTTTCACATTTAAAGAGGATAACCAAAGCATTTATTAGTTTTAAACTACATTTTTCCTTTGCTACTTCACGCAGCATCCAAGTGGCACAGTCACCTGCTTTGCTCCCCACTGCTCCTAACAGAGATTTGCAGCAACTTCTGCGAGTCACAGGGGTGGAAACCAAGATGATTTTTCCAAGAGAAGCTGAGCAGACAGCTGGAACCACCAAATCTACCAGGGTTGAAAGGGTCCAGCCCTCCCCTCAAAGGGGAGCCAGCCTATCCCTAGGAGCCTTAACACCAACACTGATTTCATAAACTTCCTCCAGGACCTGGAATAGATCTTTAAAAGCACACCACAACCCAACAGAGAGATGACAGGAGACTACAGCAGAGCTATGCCTGCATCTTATTTTAAGTCAGGAATGTAGCTGCAAAAAAAAGCAACATATCTCTGCAGGTGAGTGAGATGAGAGCTTGTATGAGACACAGCTGTCTGAGCTCTCCACAGAGATTTCTGTGTTGATCTCACATCAACAGAGAAAGGATCCAACTAAGGAATATCAATATTCTCTGAGAGAATATAGAGACAGATCTCAAGGGGTCCAAGCAAACTTCAAGCTTGTATCCAGATGCTAAATGCCAAGACAGCACAAGTATCTATATCCAAACCTGGACACACTGTGTATCTGCCCGGGATAACCAGCTGCCTCATCAGCTCCTGTAGCTCCTACCTTCTTTGTTTTCCATGATGGCACCGACATAACCCAGCCATCCTACCAGAGCATCCTCAGTGCACCACAGCCTTTCACTCCTGAGCCCCATCTCACTTGGCAAGAGTATCTGCCTGGCTGAAGACCATGCTCTGTCTCTTCATGAACTTAGAAAAACTCTAAAAAAGGGCAGACAAAAAACACCGACAGAGCCCAAAACTATGACCCATGGTTTGGCACGGTTCATATGAGAGCCCTACACAGAGACATCTCATCCCTCCCCAAAGGGATGCATCATGCCCAATGAGAAACTGCAATGCAAGACTTTAACTGCAGAAAGTAACCAGAAGAGAAACAACAATCCTCAAATCACAGGTATTTATTTATTTCATTTTGCTCTGAGGAGTTTCCACCAAAACACTGTGGAGCCACTTGCCAGCTTCATGCTGATTACCAGCAAATGGACTTGGGCTGTTCTCCTCCCAAAATTAACTTCATCCTCTTTCAACTGGAGCTTGTGACTAGACCAGCTTAATGAACTCATGGAAAGGCAGTGGGAAGCAGCACTGGAATGGGCTGCAAGTGGAAGGCTACACTCTGCAAGAAGTGGATCACACATCATCTCATTCTACTTGGACACCTCCTACCTAATACAGCTCAAACCACTTCACTTCCCTTCTCCCACAGCCCTCAAACCACAGGTGGAAAACCACCAATATGAGACACTTCAAGCCATGAAGAACCCGATCTGACTTTGCAAACAACCCTGCTGGGAGCAGGATTTTGGATCAAGTGACCTCTTGAGTTCCCTTCTGACCCAGGTGAGCCTACATTTCTCCATCAGAGGTAGCAGTAATATCATGGGGGTTTTGCTAGGAATAAAAAGCCATTGTGGCAAAGGCATGGAACTCTCACCTCACCTGTAAGATTTTTGCACAGGTACCTGTGAAAAAGAGATCCATAGATTTCCCCCCCACAGACAAGGTCTACCAAAACTGCAACTCTTGATAATATTTTAAAAACAGACACAAAAATTAATTCAACTCTAAAAATCCCTTTTCAATAGCCTTTCCTCCTGAATTTTTGTATTTTCTGAGCTCAAGTGGTTTGTTGAGTTCTGCAACAAAAAAGTTTACAAGTTGAATTTCAAGACACAGAGGTTAAGACATGGACACAACCACAGGAGCGAGACGTACATGTCACCATAGTGTTTGACCTGTCAAACACAGCAATGAGATTTAGTATTAAAGAGTCAAACAAAGAAAACAAAGACTATTCCATTTCCTTTTTTTCCTGTTTTTATCCATCATCTGGCAAGAGTTTCACATGTTTGGTTTCTGTTGTCTCAACTCTGAACACCTGTGCCTTCACACATATACCCAAAACCTATGGAAAAATTTGGCCTGTGTAAAAGAAAAATAAAATTCCACAAAAACAACCTTAATTCCAATGATCCACAGATATCCCATCAGCAGCATTTTGTCCTTAATAATCCATGAGAAACCCAAGCCTTGTGATAATCTCAGCCATCTCACCTGAAAACATGGCAGAGTACTTTTGCAACATGAAGCCCGAAGAATTACCAAGCTTCTCCCCATAGCAGGGAAGCACCCAGACACATCCCAAACCTCTGATGCTACTGCTTTTGTCCAAAGGAATGCTAGAGAAAGTCTCCAATTTGCAAACTTGAGCCGTGATCCTTTAAATATTTATGCTCATGTTTACTTTGTCGAGAGGGGAGAAATCCCGTTCACTAGAGAGGAAGTGAAGCAAATGTCAGCATGCGGGACAAAGCCTGGGAAATTCAGATGCTCTTTTAAACCTCAACACAAAAAAGCCACCATGTTCCAAAGCTGAAACCTGCACCAGCCCATCTCAGGGAGCCAGAGACCAGGCCTAGGCTGGGAGCTTCATCAACAACACAACAAACGTGCCTCCAACCCCAGCGTTTCGCGTGCAAGGGGGAAAGCAAATTCCCTTTTATTTACAAACCGAGGGGACGCAGGAATTTCTGAAATCAAGTTTGACCGGCTAAGATGCTTCCAGTGGTTCAACGACCTTGTTTGCTCCCTCATAAATGTATTTTTAAAAGAATTGAGTTCAGAAGTTGCACGGTTTATAGCAAGAACTAGAACTGGGCAGAAAATGGCCACGCTACACTCACCAAAACCAACCACCCCAAACAACTTTAGAAACTCTCCAGTCACACTTCAATGACAGAATCCCAGGTTGGTTTGGGCTAGAAGGGACCTTAAAAGCTGATCTTTTTCCACCCTCTGCCATGCAGGGAAGACTCCCACTATCCCAGGTTGCTCCAAGCCCTGTCCAACCTGGTCTGGAACACTTTCAGGGATGGGGCAGCCACAGCTTCTCTGGGCAATGTGTACCAGAGCCTTATCACCCTCTCAGCCAAACATTTCTTCCCAATATCTCATCTAACCCTGCTCTCTGGCAGTGGGAAGCCACTCTCCTGGGTCATGGAACTACAGCTCCTGATGAAGATTCCCTCTCCAGCTTCCTTGTACCCCTCTTTCAGACACTGGAAGTTTGCTCCCAGTTTCCCCAGACTTGAAGGTATTTAAGGTCCAGGAGTACAGGACACCCGTGGTGCCAAGGATGTGATGGGGAACCCTGGTCTTCCTTGCCAATTTGGTGGTGCCAAGCTGCAAAAAGAGTAGAGGCACCAGCACTGTCCCTGTGCTTCCAGTACTCCCCTTGATGACTTGTGAAGGAGCGATCCATTCTTCCATCCAGAGCAGAATGCTGTAATCCCAGAAACCAAGCAGGGGATGAGGGTTTCATGTCCAGCCACACCTTGACACAAGCTAAATTAAGGCTGCACGGGTAACTTGGGTTTCATGTTTCCCAAGTGCCTGACCTCAGGTGCTTCACATTCTCAGGGGTTTTCCAGCAAACCTGATCAATGCTCATGAAACACACCATAAACATCCCAGATACAAATGAATAAAGCATTCAGATTTGCCTAGCAAAGGATCCCAAAGGTTTGATTGTCTGAGTGGTTTAGTACCAGTGAAAGATGCTGTAACACCAGCAGTTATGTCAGGCATTTGATACCTTTAATCTTAAAATGCAGCTCTCCCACCCAAAATAAGAAGGAAAAAGAGGTTAAAATGTGGAGTTTAAAAATCCTAAAAGGAGCAGTGGATGCACAGGACAAATAACTTCACAAAACAGATCTACATTTTAAACACGTGATGAATTCCAACAAAGCTTTTTCCAAGTGCTGCTGATGGACACCAGGCCCTTCAACACATAGGAAAAATCTCTAAAGCCGCCTGATTTATACATTGATTGCAATAAATACATAAATAAAGAAAAAACTAAATATCAAGTTGCATCATCATCAATAGCCCAGGAAACAAAATCACTATTAGTTGTGTTCCAGGGCTGCTATATAACCTTCCCTGCCATCAGCAGCCTGACTGACAACTTTGAAAACAGTCTTGGGGATCAAAAATTACAGCTAGGAGGGAGGGCAAAGGCTGAGGGAGCCCTAGCGAAAGAAAAAGGCATAGAAAACCCTCCTAATTAAATGAAAAATGAGAAAAGCCACTGAAATGGGGGAGTTTACTCAAGGACATAGGGGAAATTGTGTGACTGTAGAGTGAGGGGCTAAAAAGATGATTCTCTTCAGGGACAACGCAGGCTCTAACCTAGCTGGAGTTCATGGATAAGGTCAGATTTGTAAGGTCGTGCTTAAGGATTCACAGCCCATCACCGCAGCATCCATGCACCTCTCCATGGGAACACAACGCTCCCCTGTGACTTCCTAGCAGTCCCACGGGAGAAGAGTCAAGAAAAGCACCTGAGCCAGTCAGAAACCCAATTCTACACCTAGCAATCTACAAAGCGATTTATTACAGCGCTTGCTTATCGACTGAGCGAGACGACGCGCCGCTTTTCCTCCCGGAGCAGCAAATCTCCTTCCTCTGCCGCTACGTGATTATTTTTTTGATCCGCCGATGGGCAGGGACCGCGCTGCAGCGAGGGATGGGAAAGCCATGATTTCTGCTGAGCTCACGCTCCCCACTTTATCAACGTCGGCTGGATTCGGGGATAGGGAAACGTAAATGGAGGAGGAGGAAGCCGATCGAGAAGCACAGGGGCGGCAAAACGCCCGGCTCTGAACTCACGGCAGGTCCTAGCGCAGGGCACGTCGGAGGGGATAAAGCAAAGGCAGTTCTGGCTACGTTTAGGAAAATTCCAGAAAGAAATATCGACTGTTTTAACCTTCGGAGAAGCAGGGCTCCCACAGGGGTCCGGCGTGCCAGGCTGGGAGCTGCCGTGAAGTGCACCCCTGTGCCAAGCCAGGGCAGGTACACCTCGTTCCGAGGTGGGAATGGCTGATGGGTACTCGGGAACGGCTCTGCGCGGCGGACCGGGCTGCCGGAGCCACGGGGCGTCCGCGGGCGATCGCGACCTGCTCCCGTCGCGATGTGCATAGCCGTGGCCTTCGGGCTGCAGCACACAGCCCCACTGGTGACACTGGGGACGCCCCTGAGGCAAATCTCCGCCAAGCCGGCTGTTCTTTCCATGGTCTGGGTGTCCAACCCACCCACCCGCGATGGGGGCGATGGAACCCCGCGCATATGGCGGGGAGGGGGGCACGGGGCTGCCCCGCACCGCGCACCCACCGGGGACGGCTCAGGCGGGGAGGATCCCACACCACCCCACGGGGGGCGGAATTCCGCGACACCGGGCAGACCCCACGGCACCGGGGAGACTCGCCCTGCTCCGCCGAACAAAGCCTGCCGACGGCCTCGCGATGCTCCGGCGGGGTTCGCCTCACGACCCCCGCCCCACCGCTCCCACCTCACGTGCGCACCGGAGGCCCCCGCCCCGCTCTGCTCCCCGCCGCCGCCGTTCACCTGGGTGTCGGGGCGCGGCGCATCCCGCAGCCGCCGCCGCCGCTGAGAGGGATCCCAAGGGTCGCTGGCTGAAGGAGATAGGTTATGAATAGAAGTACCGAGGGTCTGTGATGAGGAGGGTCGGCGCTGAGGAGTGTCCCAAAGGTCGGTGCCGAGGAAAGTCCTGGGGGTCGAGTCTGAGTGGGATCGGTGCTAAGGGAGGTGCGGGGGTCCCGGGAAGGAGGGGTGCGAACAGCCGCTCCCGCCACCTCCGCCGCCGCCCAGGCGCTGCCCGACTGCCCGCGCGCGCGCGCCGCCCGCCGGAGGGAGGGAGGGAGGGAGGGACGCGGGGCCCAGCCCAGCCCCGCCATGGGAACGCCCACGCACACGCCCCCTGGCACAGCCCCCGGTCGTTACGACGCGCACGCTTTACGGCGGCGCGCGGTAACCGGGCGGCGGCGGCGGCTGGTGATGAGGCGGCGGGTGAGACCCGGGGCAACGCGGGAGGGAAACGGGGAGACACGGTGGGACGTGGTGCCGGTAAGGTCCCGTGCCCTGGGCGCCACGTCTGGGGGTCGCACCAGCCGGTGCTGGCCGGCCTCGGGCCAGCAGGCTTCAAGCCTGCGTTTTAAGGGGAAAAATGGGTGAAATGGGTAAAGGAGTGGAGGTGTGCTGTGGTGCTGTGGGTGGTCCCTGCTCCCACCCCAGCCAGGCGCTGGCCCGGGTGCACTCTGTCCTTGCCCCGTAATTCCCGTCGATTCACATAAAATGAGGATGGGATGAGCGAGGTGCTCCGGGCGTGTCCTGACCCCGGCACCTGAGCGCCGGGACACGCTCGGGGTCAGCATCTCGCTCCCCCTCCGTGGGGTGTGGAACACCCCCAATCGCTTCCCCTGACCCAATTCCCACTCCTGACCAAACTCCTGTGACCTCCAGGTCTTTCAGGTAAGTTATATTCCCTCCCTGTGCTTCCTGCTGCTCCCTGGATCAGACCCTTTCTGCGGGAGGTGAGAGATGAGCGTTGGCATTCGGGTTAAGGATCTGAGCTGGGACCCCACCGGTACCTCTGGGACATTCCCAGTACCATCCCTCATTCTCAGGCCTTCTGGTCGCTGAGGGTTTTTTCCTGTTAAATTCCAGGTTTTGGTCAACCCCATCCTGGGGAGCAAAACCCATTGTGTGTTGTTCCTGTGCCTCTTGGTTTCTCTCTGATCTCTCCAGCCCTGGGAGATGCTGTGACACCAAGAAGGGTTCTGAGTTTGATTACAGAGTCTCTGGTTTGGGCAATTTGTCCAGAACAGAGAAGTTTGGGCATAGTGAGTACAGAGCTTGGAGTATTTTCCTCTGATTTCAGCATTCATGAAATGCTCAGCCTTCAGAAATGGGATGTTCTTGTTTCATGCAGGAATTATGACCTACAGCTGCAGAGACATTATTTCTATTTAACAAAAAAGGAGACAACTACACTTCCATTCTGGTTGTTTAATTTTCTTTGAATTTCTCCTGTGTCAGAGTCCAGAGTTTCAGGTGTCACCCAGCCTGGCTCCTGTTGACAAATAGAAATTAATGTTCCTTGTCTGATCTTGCTCCATTAACAACTATCCAGACATTGCATCTAAACCCTGGATTTCCAGAAAAAGTGAATAGAAAGTTAAACCATAGGGTCTTTTAATCTTGATCTTTAAAAGACAAAACCTTCTCTGTCCTTCCTTCTGCTCCCTGATGAAGTCTGGATTCTTTGTCTTCCAGGTGACCATTTTCCTATTTACCTCCATGTTCTTTAAATTAGGAACAGGACTCTAGTTCTTAACACCTTTAATTTATTAAAATAGACTCTAGGAATCTGATTCATCCTTAGTTCACATTCCCTTTGCTATGTCACTGCCTTTTTACGCTCAGTTACGAAGGAGTCTCATCCTTTGGCTCTCAAGTGCCTTCAGCAATTATCTGCAGAGGGTTATCTTTAATGGTGTGAAAATTACAGGTCTGGGGTGTTTTTTTCCTCAAGTGTTGCAAAAAACAGGCTTTGCTTTTCATCCGGACACAAAGGAGCCCCATCCATTTATGGATCGAACTTGCACTAATGTCAGCAGCTAATCTGTTAAATTATTATAACTTAAGTGAGGGAAACTTGACCTCTTGCCCTATTGATGCAACACAGCACCATTTTCAAATCTGTAAATTAAATTATGGTGTTTGTATTGAAATGCTCCTTTGTCTCTCCCCATTTTCTTCGTCTCAGCATTGGAAATAGGGCAGCTGAATTCCCTTGGAGGAGCTGAGGATTCCAGGGAATTTGCACAAATTCCAACTAGTAATATGCAAATAAAACAAACCAGCAAGACACTTGTTGGCAACCTCCAGCAAATGTTCCAGTTCTGTGCCAGTGTTTATTCCTATTTTTATGGAAACTGAACAAAGTGTGCCTGAGCCTTCAGGAAGAGAGTCCTGGCTGTGGCTAAGCAGAGCTGCCCCCAGTCCGTATCAGGATTTCAACACTCCTCAGAGGCTGGTCCTAGCTCCTCTGAAGATCCATCTTTAGCTCTTATGAGAGGTTCCCCCACAGAAAGCCACCTCACCAGTGGCTTTTCACAGCCCCACCACTTTGTTTTGGTCCTCCCTGCTTACCTGAGCTGGCTCTGGGGGAGCCTCCCAAGGGTTTTCCTTGGAGCTGCATGTGGTGAGTCGTCCCACAGAACTCACAGGCAGTTTCACAAATAGCAGATGGCAACAAAATTAAAAGTAGTAGCTAGCGGCAATTAAGGACTTGAATTCTCCTTCCTGACTAGAGGAACCTGCCAAATGTCATGACAGAAAAACCCCCCCAATGTTTCTGCAGGGGACACACACTTCCCTCGCCCTTAATCCCATTTGGACTGGAGTGGAAAGCTATTTGCTGAACTTCTACATGTCCAGGAGAAGATGAAGCAGAAAGTACACAATTTAGGGCACACAAGAAGTATTTCAGCAGTGCCCACATTAAACCCCCAAACAGGATCTTTGGAGCATGTTCAGATCTTCAAACCAGCCTACCTTGGGCAGGCTGAGGAGTTACTGGGATTCCGTTTGGATTTCTTGTTTTTATACTATAAGGGTTTGCACCACGAGCATGGAAATAGTTGAAGCTCATTAAGATCGGAAGCGTGTCCAAATACCATTGTGTTTGGCTCAGCACAAACAAGGGCTGTTCCTTCCTCTGGTGACTCCTGCTGTTCGGCATCTCTGGGATCCACCAGCCACATGTAAATGCTCCCTGGCTGTTTCATGCCCCAAACACTCACCTCGGCCCTTCCTTCCGATGTGTTGCACATGGACCATGCCTCATCCATTCTGTTCCTTGCCTGTCACGTGCCAGGGGACCCGGCCAAGATTTTTGAGAGATAAATCCCTTAATTTATGCATCCCAGGCCAGGAAGGGTTATTCCTCATGATTCATGTCACAGTGAGTGTAAATCTACTTCTTCCTAACAGAAAAGTCCATTTGCTTCATTCCTCTTTGTCATGATGGAAATTAGTGACTTATTTATAAATGAATCATTAAAGTGATCTTATCATTCTGAGCTTTCACATGAGGCTTTCAGAAATCGGAAGATGTTTTCATGCTGCCTTTGGGACAGAGGAGGGAAGGGTGAGGCCAAAATCAGCTTGATATCACCCCTGTCGTAAGTACTGGCATTTCCAGCCCTGTCATGGCCAGGAAAGGAGCTAGAGGCTGAGGATGCATCGCAGCACGGAGAAGCCTGGAAGGGCTGCAGGATGTCAGAGCTAAAGGAAAACCAGGGTAGATACAGGCTCTAAATCAAATTTCCCTATGGAAAAATCTCCTAAATCCTGGCTATGCAGAGAGTTGTCCTAAAGATTCCCATGGTCGAGAACTGGTTTGTTTGTGATCTCATCTTGCTTTGTTACTCCTTACTCAAGGTTGTGCCTCCTGTGCTGGTGGCCCAGCAGGTTCTCCTGGAACAGGTCATGCATCTGGCACAGAGCTGGGGCACTCTGTGCTCAGAGAAAGGGACAATATGTCTGTCAGACAGCCCAAAAAGGTTTTTATTGAGGGGAATACTAGTGATGCAAAGAACTCCAGTGCTCGTCACTGCACAGGTGACACCCAAACACCACCTGACTTCTGGATCGCTCCTGGTTTCTGGCAGGAACTGCTCTGAGGTTCAGATCCTCAGGATGGAAGGTTGATCTCACTGGAGCCACTGTTGCTGCTCAACCCAACACTGTGTGTTCTCCTTCTACTCATAGTCCTGCAAATATCCATCTGGGTGGGGAATCCTGGGCTCTCACTGCTGCTGAGGAGCTTGAGGTGTTTGTTGGGCTGTGTCACATCCCAGGTGTGATCCAACTCCCAACCCATGTTCCCTTTCTCTGTTGCAGCTCTGGCAGTTCCCTGGAGCAGCGCAGGATGGATCCCGTGGTTCTCAGCTACATGGACAGCCTGCTGAGGCAGTCGGACGTGGCCCTCCTGGAGCCCCCAAACTGGCTCAATGACCACATCATCGGCTTTGCCTTCGAGTACTTCGCCAACCAGCAGTTTCAGGAGTTCAGCCACCGTGTTTGCTTCATCAGCCCCGAGGTGGCTCAGTTCATCAAGTGTGCCCTTAGTCAGGAAGAAATAGCCATATTCCTCCAGCCACTGGACCTTCTCCACAAGGAGCTGCTGTTCCTGCCTATCAACGACAACTCCAGCCAGGCTGCCGGGGGCACCCACTGGAGCTTACTGGTTTATTTCAGGGACAAGAAGTGCTTCTCTCATTATGATTCCCACAGTAAATGCAACTCTGTCCATGCCAAGCAAGTGGCAGGGAAACTGGAGGCCTTTCTGGGAAAAAAAGGGGGCAAAGCCACCTTTGTGGAGGAGAAGGCGCCGGCACAGCAGAACAGCTACGACTGTGGGATGTATGTGATCTGCAACGCTGAGGCTCTGTGCCACGGGTACTTCCAGGACAGGATGGAGCCCCTGCTGCAGCTCCTCACCCCCTCCTACATCACGCAGAAGAGGTCAGAGTGGAAAGCTCTCATCACAAAACTGGCACAGAAGTGATGGGGATGCACCTCCAGCCCCCCAAAAACTGCCTTCCCAGTCCAAGAGGCAGCACCCCCAGTGCCTGAGGGAGATGCCCATGCACAGGATTGTCCCAAAGAAAAAGAATGTAAACCTTCTAGCATGGCTACACCCCCCAAACACCCCATTCCCTCCAGGAAAAGCCTTATTCTCCTCTTGAAATCATCGGCCTTTCAGCTTCTAATGACAAGAGTCACTTTGCTTTCAAAGAAACCCTCTCCATGGTAAATTTTTACAGTAATCGCTGTGGCGAAACAGGTTGCTAAAGAGACTTCTCCACCTGTGCCCAGCAGGCAACACACCCTCATTAGGTGGCTTTAGTTGCCTCCAGGCATTGTCCTTCCAAGCCAGGTGTAGCAAATGCTCTTTAAACCCAAGTCCCCGAGTGCTTTATCATGGACAGTTCTAGTTTGTGCCTCCTGCTAATGGTATTGGAGCAATGTGGGATTTAGCAGCCAAGATTTTGTACCCCCAGAAATGTGACTTGAGATGCAAAAAGATGAGACTGCAAAGGAAATGCTACAATTAATTTAAGAACAGGGCAAAATCAAAGTCAGTTTTCATCAGCCAGGTGCTCCTTGGACACACAGTGATGGCTTTTTTTGGTCCCCCGCCCCTGCTTGTTCTTATTGCAAATTAAAACCCGACTCTGAACTGCTGGAAGATTAATAGGAAGCTAGAAAGCCAATCCTAGGAAAAGAAAACTGAGATGAAAAGCAACACTCACTCTTTGAAGTCTGGGGTTTTTCATTAGGATTTTAGGTTCTCTCTGTGTGGGGAGGGTTCATCAGTGCTCCCCAAATCTTGGTAGCGGTTGCTGCTCTAACACAAAACCAGTTCTGTTACTTGAGAGAAAAAAAAAAACAGAGAGAACAAAAGGACAGAGTTTGAGGTATAAAAGCCAAAGATATCTGTGGACTCGTTGAAGTCCTTAATGCACTTCAGAAAACTGAAACACTTCTCTTCCCGTGCTGGATGATGACTGGGATCCTCTCCTTAAATACAGGCTTAGCAGTGTGGAAAATAAAAATTAAACTGAGATGTTTTTGCAGGATAAGGAATGATCTCTCACCTGGTGAGAAGCAAAGAGCAGGTTGCTCAGGTGGTGTCTAGCAGAGCAGCCACACCCCTACCTGAGAAGGGAAATCCGGGTTAAATACAAGCCTTGAGGAAGGATTGTTTTTAACCTGGAGCTCCTCCCCATCGGTGTGTGCAGCAGCACAGCAGCCAGGGGATGGAGGGCTTCCCTTGCTCCAAGTGAAAGACAAGAAATAGCCCAGGCTGCCCCAAAACACCCTCATGGCAGCACTGGGGCCTGGCAAGGGCTGGGGCCATTCCCCTCGCTCCTAACACTGCCTGGACAGGAAAGCAGCCTCCAGCACCAGCCCTCCCTGGAAAACCCATTCAGCTGGAGCCAGAACAGGATCCAGCTACTCACTGAAGGGTATTCCCTTTGGACTCTGAGGGGCTTTGCCAGAGCAATGTCACTGCCACTCCCAAATCCCGAATAAACTCAGACCAAATCCTGCGCTTCCTGGCGTCATCCAGTCCTTGGTGTCCCTGCTAATGCTGTGGTGCAGTGTCACAGCAGGATGGCTCTGACTCATCCATCTGACAGTGCTGCCTTGGCTCATTTGATCTCTCGATCCTATTTTCAGAGATTGGCTTGGGCTGGGGAGGGAGGAAGACAGAAAATTGGATGGTGGGTGTGACATGGGGAACACCGGGGAGATTTGAGGGGAGGGGCTGTGCTCCTCATCCATTTCCAGGCCAGCAAAGTGAGCATCCAAGAACGTTCCCTGCACCCGAGACATTTACGTGGCATTTCCTTATACAGAGAAAAGCAAATAAACTCAAGCAGGGTGTCACCGGGAGAGCCAACATGCACCAAACTGGGCGGGCAGACACCAGCTGGGAAACAAAGAAACAAAACCAGAGTCTTGCAAGCACATCCCAGCAGCAGAGATCCCCCCAAAGCACACTGTGGGTTCATTCCAGTGCTCCTCTAAACTTTCTACACGTCACTGCACCCATGGCTCATCCCACCACTGGCTTTAACCAGAGTCCTGAGAGGAGACCACATTTCAGGTTCAGCACTCCAAGCTCCTGCTGTTGGAGCACCCAACAACCACCAGGCTGGGCACATTAGACAAACCAACCCAAGTCCTCAACCTCTAAACCTCTTTTGGAGCCAAGAGACTCACTTTGAGGTTGGACCCAATAAACACCAACTTGTTTGTTGGAAAAACAACCCCAAACCCATTTCCACCGGGTAAACAAGCTAGGTGAGTCCCTGGCAGGGACGGAATGCTGCCTTTCATCCTCCAGGTCACCCGTGGAATCAAAGGCTCTGACAGCCCCATAATGCCAGGGCTCTGAAGAAACCAGACCATCCCCCCCAGGCACCCCCGGGTGCTAAATCCCACCCAACACAGGTGACACCACCCCTGTCCCCACTTCACCAGTGGCCACCGTGGTTTCCAAGATAGGCCATTTTCATGCATTTTGCTGCACGGGCCAGGCCGGGGAAAGGAGTGGAATTCGGTTGTGGATGTGCAGGGAGGAGGAGAAAGAAGGCTCACCTTCACTCAGGATGGGGCTGCAACTCCGCCAGCACCGCTGTCCCCAGGGTGGCCCTGCCACCAGCAGTGCGTCACATGCCGCAGTCTCTGCTGCCATCTAGTGCAATAACCTCCTTGGCCCCTGTGTCGGGAGCACGCCTGTCCCTTTGTTCCCCTGAGAGGATGGGCTGTCCCCGTGTCATCCACATCCTGAGGGGACACTGGGACAGCACAGATTTTGGGGTGCCCAGTTTTGGGGCTCGCAGCCTGGCACAGCTGTAGAGGACGCTGGTGAGAGACAGTGATGTGCTAGAAAATACTGGGTTTATTTTCATGTCATTTAAAAGCCGTTCCAAGCCCGGAGCGAGCAGTGAGCTGTTCCCCAGGGTGCCAGGATTTGGCCCATGAGCACTTGTAGTTCCCAAAAAACCAGGAAATAAAACCTAAAGGAATCACACAGGTATCACCTGCCACCCCAGTGTGCTTCCAGGGGGCTGTGCAACAAATCCTGTGAGACAAATCCTGCAGCACTCAGCTCCATGTGGTGACAAGGTAAACACAAACCAGGGCACAGACTCTACACTCTGGGACATTCTCTAGGGCCAGCTGTGGGCTCCTTTCCAACGTCTTAACGGGGTGAGCAGGACTAATGAAGTCCACCGGTGCCAGGCATGGACCCCAGCGAGGACACCTAGTCTGGGGGACCTTAAAGTGCTTTGCAAGGGACACACACACAACCCCTCTCTGAGCCCAGTGCTCCAGGAGAGAAGGGCTGAGGGGGCCTGGCTTGTACCCCCACCCTTGTGTGTGGGATAGATGACACCCCGCAGGGCTAGTGGGCCCTTTCTCCCAATCCCCACAGAACCCTGTGTTCAGGGCCATCTCTCCAGGCACATTCCCAGGGATACTGAGACAGGGACAAACAGGTGGGTTCTCCTAGAGCAGCAGTGGCAGCTCATCCACATTTTTCTTTTAACAAGAAAAAAACAAGCCTGAAGTAAAAACCAGCATCCATTTTAGCAGCAAGTCCTACAGGAAGGTCCAAGTGCTCGGCAGCCCTGAGCCATTGTCTGATGCTACAGCACAGTACTGTCCCAGGGAGAAAAGAGGTTTCCAGTGGGATGGGGAGTTGGCACCGGTGGCCAGAAACTGGCTAGAAAGTCCCACCAGGAGTGAGTGCCCGAAGGAAGAGAGAAAATACTTGGTCCCATTTTACTGGCCGAGGGAAAGCCAGACCACATTTAACAGCCATTGGTGGGAGCACACAGCACCGGGATCCATGGGCAGGGTGCCACCATCTCAGTGTCCATCCTCAGCCAGCACCTGGGGAATGGTCACCTGCAAGCAGGGAGTGGGATAAGATGGGATGAGTGACTGCAAAGACTCCGTATCCCTTCCTGGTGCCTTCTGATGTCGTCAGGCCAAGAAGATTCCCCTCCTGTCCATCCCATGCTGATGCCCATGGCCTTAGCCTCCAGGCACAGCCCAGCTCCAATGAGATGTCCTGGTGCTTCCTGCAACTGGAGAACCAGCCCCAAACCAATGAGGAAACCTCTTCCCAAGCTTCAGAGTCTTGGGGACAGCAGAGCTTCCCAGTCACTCAAATCAGCAGTTGATGGGATCACCTCCAGTGTGGAGATGGCACTGTGGGTTCTGCCAGCCCAACAGCAGGCCCAGGATAAGGGACAAAGCATTCCTCAGACACATCACAGAATGGAGCCATTCCTCTTTGCACCCACATTCTCTCAAGTCTTCCACTCATGGCATGACCTGTGTGTCCCAAAATGTCCTTGAGGGTCCCTCACCTCCTGTGCCCGCGGGACAGGTAATCCCGGTTCAGAGAGCAGAGCTGCTGCTCCAGACGGAAGATGCGGAATGCCAGGTACGAGGACGACACAACCAGAAGACAGATGCTGGGAGCAGAACAAGCCAAACACTCAGTTGAGACTGAGACTGACATTCCCAGTGTCCCCCCAGCTTCCCTGTGCCCTCAGCAAACTTACAGCACGATGAAGATCTTCAGGAGCTGGTAGTCAGAGGGTCTCAGCTCTGCCACGCAGCTCTGCTCCACCTCCAGCTCTTCCTCAGTATTTATTGCACTTTCTGAAAGCAAATCCAGAGTCAGCGGCACAGCCACACTTGGCTGATGCTCCTGCTCTTCCACCAACCAGGAAACAACAAATATTCCTCCCTCATGGGCTCAGATACTGCAGCCAGGAGATCCCAGCCCATCCCCAGGACTCCATCACTGACTCCTAGCCTAATCTGCAAGGCAGAATTCCCCGGCACGAGAGCAAAGGATGGATGCACACACTTTTATGGAGATTATCACCTAGTACTAGTGAAGCAGGGCACAAACCCATCTCCCTCACCTGAAACTAGTGGCTCCTCAGAGGTGAAGGAGCTCTCCTTGGCACTCAGGCTGCTGACAGAGGTCCGGTGGATGCACTGGTAGTTGGCATCAGGCAGTGACAGTGACAGCGAGGTAGGTGACACCTTCCTCCACTTGCCCTCGGGGACAATCACCTCCTGTGGGAACAGTTCTGATGAGCCATGAATGAAACCTGCAGTGCCATGGATACAGTGGGGCCAAATTCAAACTTGAACCTTACAGCATCTCCATGGAGCACCAGCACATTCAAAACATCATCCTGAGGAAGAGCTGATCTTCCATGATGGCTCCACAGGAATGCAGGTTCCTACTACCATAGAAGGACCTGCCCACGCACCCCACACCTGCCCCAAATACCAGCTGCTGCCTCCTCCACTCCCTGAAACTCAGGGCGGGCACCTGGAATTCTCCAGCATGCCCCAAACAGGGCAAAAATGTGCCCCCAAAAGACAAAAAATCAAGTGGGTGGCAGCTGGCACAGAAAGGGACTCCCAGAACAGAGAGTTCCCAGGGCTGGAGCTGCCAAAGGGCTGCATCCCACTGAAGCACCAGGAGATACTGCCAGATTAGCTTGGGTCACTCCCAGTTCTGCCTTTGAAATGTATCTTTAACCCTGGTACATCACCAGACCATGGGTGACATCCCACCTGTCACCCTCTGGTGCACTCCAACTGTCAGGACCAGCAGCCATGGAGAACACCCTTCTCCAAAGGTGCAGGATGAGGCCCCCCATGCTCCCTGGGTCATGCCATGGTTCAGCAGGTGTTTCCCTCTTCCATCCTACTCATCCCACAGATTTTTGGATAACTCAACCACATTGCCAGCCTGTTATCCACATTTCCAGCTGTGAACAGCATCAGCTATCAGGGTGGTGGCATTTTCCACATGACTCTGAAGTTTTTCTGTCTATGAACAGACAGAGTCACTGGCTGTGCTCTTTACCCATCTGCTCCTGCCAGGTCTGGGGATTAGGGTTCCAGAGGACAAGATATGATGGCAACAGGCACATCCTTGCACCCTTTTGAGGGCACTGACAGAAGAACAAACTCTCTCCCGACTCTCTGAGCAGCCACCAGACAGTGTCAAACCCACCAAGGGGACCAGGCAGGCCCTCTTCACCCACAGCATGAGGTCAGGGGGGTCTGTCCTCTCCTAGAGCTGCCCTGACTCTCACCAGCGACACGGAGTCCGGCTCCTCTGACAGCTCCTTCAGACTCAAGCTCTTCTTACTGGAAACCTAGATGGGGGGAAAGGATTGGGTATTACAGTGCCACTTCTCCCTGCTTCAGTCTCAGCCACAAAATGGAATTTGGGCTTTTCTGCTGAGACTATGAAGAATTTACAATCTAGAACTTAGAATCTGCTAGAATTTACAATCACAGGGATTTGGGGCATGAGGAGAGGGCACTGCATCACTTCTTCCCATCACTAAAAACCTGGTGGGGCCATGGTTGAGCCAACGGCTTCCATGGACAGGATAAAGCATCAGGGGGTAGAAAAAGAAGGGCACATCTGGGCAGAGCCCAGCACATTTCAAAGAATAAATCCCCTAGTTTGGCAACAGGGATTAATCACCCAAATCGCTGCCCCAGCACAGCTGGCACACACCCTCCTGGGCTGGGCAGGGCTCTTGCACAGCTTCCCATGTGCTTCAAAGTCAGGGAGAAGAGGTCCCCACAGTCATCCTCTCCAGCTCAAGGGCTGATGGATGTCCTCCCCCACTTAATTTAAATTCCTGTTTAATTTTGTGCCATTTTTCCTCACCTTAAAACTTCAGATCTGGGCAAAATGCAACAATGTGCAGAGTGGCAGAACTAGTATTACCACCAGATTATAAATAATTCATACCCACGCCCTGAGAGAGAGCAGAAACTCAGAGCTCTGCCTCATCCATGACCCAGAAAAGCCCACAAGGACAGGATGTGCCCAAGGCATAGCTCCTGCCCCTCTTCCCATCCCTTGCTGCAGTGTGAGGATGCTGGGAATTGGAGAGGGCTTTGGGAGCAGTGCAAAGCCTTGCAGGCAAGGATGAAGAGCTGTGCTCAGCCCAAAGGGCAGGTGCAGAGCCTCAGGGCCACAGACACACCGTGGGTCAAAGAGTGGGGGTACCTGCAGGTGGGTACAGACTCTTCTCAGGACATCATAGACGCTGTCACGAGAGATGAGCGATACAAAGATGTACTGCAAGAGAAAGAGACGAGCTGCTGGGATAGATTCCCCCCATCCTGAGTCATTCTCCACATGCAGGGACAGGCAGAGACGTCATGCCCTTGAATCTCCCCCTTTTCAGGAGCCACGTCTCCCCCACAGGCATTTCCCTGCAGAGCTTCCCTGCTGTTATTTTTGCAACCTGCTAGAACTTGGACCAGATTTTTTTGGGGCCAGTCTTGCTCAATTGCTGTTCCTACAGCTTTCCCATGCTCAATCCAGAAGGACACGGCAGCAAACGGGGCCAGGACCTACAGAAAACATCCCCAGGGACGGAAGGGACACACAGGGCCACATTCACCATGCTTGACACAGAGCCCTTGTCTGATGTGCAGAGCAGTCACACATGGCTCTGAATGCCCAAATCCTGCCCTATGCCACTCCCTGCTAAAACCCACCTCCCAAATTCTGCAGGAATAACTGCCTCCCAAAATCCTGCAGGAACAACCCCCTCCCTGGCAGGGACGTGCAACACACAGTGCTGGCAGCAGCACCTGGGCAGGCGAGGACTTGGACACACTGCATCAGCTCACTGCAGCCAACAACATCCAACAGGATTTAAAAGCTGGAAATGCAGCCCTGTATCCAAGTTTTCCGCCAGCTCTGGCTGAATGCCAGCCCAAACCCTTTCCCTGCTTGTGTTTAAGGAGTTTAAAGGTTTTACGTGAGCCTGGCAGGGATTTGTCAGGCTCGGCCGAGTTTCACTTGGGCTTTGCTTCGTCCAGGAACAAAGTGAAATTCAGGAACAAAAGCAAAGCCATGGTGTTTGCCCTGGCTGGCAGCCAGCACAAGAGAGCAGCGCTCACTTCCTAACCAGGGACAGGAATAGCTTCGTTTGCTGCTCTCAAACCACATCCAGTTTGGACCTGGGCATCTGCTGGGTGCTGGTGTTACCTTTCTGCTGGCAGTGGTGGTGATGGCCAGGCCATTGGGCAGCAGTCGAGCTGTCTTGTGCTTCTTTATCAGCTGTACAGACACCACTGGGATCACAACCTGCAGGGCAGGAACACAGGGATGGACACAACACAAGCATTATCCAGCCAGCCTCCCTAAGACCCACCAAGAGAGACCCCTGTGCAAGCCTGGGGCGGCTGAAAAATAAGGCGGGATGTTATTTCTGGCAGGGTAACTTTGCTGAAACCTCGAGCTTCCTTCAGGTATTTGTTTAAAGCATCCCATATAAATAATTCAGTCCTTCGGCCCAGTTTTAAAGGAAGTCATCTCTTCCCAAGATCCCCGTCAGCCACAAGACTAATGGGGAAACATCATATTGTAAATCAAGAAGAAAAACCAAGAGAGATTCAAATCTCGCCCCCCCTAAAACCTTTGATCTTCCTTCAAGTGTCATTGCAGCTAGAAGGAGGTTTTGCATCAGGGAATTTTAAAGCATACCAAATATTTGGTTTCCCCAGGCTGATGGCACAGGTCATTAGACAGGGAGGCACGGCCATGTTCCCCTTCTCTGGAAGATTTTGGTGATATTTGGGTGCAGGAGGGGATAAGCTGTGGTTACAAGCCCTGAGGGATCAGTGTGGGCTGGTGCCCACATTACCTTAATGTCCTTCCCAAAAAGGTTTGCGTAGAAGCAGAGCCAGTTGGGGGAGATATAAAGCCTTCCTTGGATGAGGATGTCTCTCTGGAGTGCGCAGGAGCAAACTGCAAGGCAGAGAGAGAGTCGTGGCAATCCCTGTGCTGGGTCCTGCCCCCTCCGTGCCCATCCCTCACCCTGCCACCCACCTTTCAGCACGCTCTCCTCCGTCGGGATGTCCTTGAACAGCTTGTGGTACTGGGAGTTGTACTTGCTAGCAGCCTGAAAGCAAAGCAGAACAAAGTTACCCGGTGACCTTGCTGATAAGGAGACCCAAAAACCCCTCTCCTGCAAGAAAACCACTGTCCGCACCCGGGACCGGCGCTGCGGGGTCCCACCAGGCTGGGGACGGCAGCCCCGACGGATTAGAGGAAGGCTGGATGATCCAGCACCCGGCGAAGGCTGTGCCATCCTCCCAGATGAACATTTCCCTAAATATCTATGGAGGCTGCTAAGCCTCAGCCAGGAGCCGCTCTTCTGCCAGGCTCATCTGCAGGCAGTTTATTTTGCCCAGCGGTTTCTCTCCTCCTCCTCTTCCCTTATCCGGGACACGGTGACAACACTTGCTTTGCGCCCATCGCGCCGCACCATCCAGCTATTTATATTCCCAGCGCTGCTTCAAAGCCTGCCGGCAGCCGCGGCGGGAGCCTCGGCAGGTTGGCCCCGAAACACTCCTGTGGTGAAGGCAAAGCTCTGGAGCACTTCAGTAAACCTTCCATAAATCTGCTCAGCCGGTCCTGTAAGGCAGCTTTGTGTGCCCTGCCCTCGGGATGCTCCCCAGGGACATGGCTGTCCCTCGGTGGTGACAGCTGCCCCCCAGATTCCCAGGGAGGAGGAGCTGCTTTGCCAGGATGCAGAGAAAGCTGGTTTGTGGCAGCCCTCCTGCCCACAGGTACAAGGTCACCTTTGTTCTGTACACCTTGTCACTGGATGAGCTGGGCCCTAAGAGGATCAAGGCTCAGCAGCACCTGGAGTTGGCTCAGACATTTCCCAGAGGGACGCCAGGATGGTGGGGGTGCCAGTGGGAGCATTCCAGGAGAACATGGAGGGCAATATCACCAAGAAACACCCCCTGGTACCAGCACAAATACACTGCAGGCCCTGTCACCTGCCCAGATGCCTCTGAGGAAATTGAAAAATGTTTTTCTCCTCCATTTTCTTCATGAGAAAAGGCAAAATGCCACTTCCTGTCACTCTTTCCCCTTCTAGAGCACCTCTTATCTGTAGATGGACCAAATATATCTAGTTTGGGCATGATTTGAACAATCAAAAAGGTTCAAATGGACATAAATTTAACTGCTCTCAGTCAATATTTCCACTTTCTCCTTTGTTCTAGATGGAAAATCCTGGAAGCATTAGCAAGGCAGAGCATGAGCCACACAAAACCATCACCAGGTCTCCTGAAATTAAATGCTGGAGGCTCTGCCCCACATCAGAAGCTGCCTCCAGCTGCTTCAAGCCCACACCTGAAACCTCAGGTGGGCTCCTGCCGGGGCAACAGGCACACACCAGCCTGGTCATTCCCAAAGCCAAAGGCTTACCACTTCCCGGTGGCATTTCTTGATGTCCTCATCCTTGAGGGTTTCATTCAGGCGGAGGCTGGAAGGAAAAAAAATAATCACCAGGTAAGCAAAGAGCCACAGGTCTCTCACCTGCTCCCTAAAACACGTGTGCTGCAATATGAGACATGGAAAAATGTAAAGAACTGAAGAGAGACCCCAGGAAGCCACATTTTGGGTATCTCTATGATTTATCGTGGCACTGGGCATTGCTGAGGCTCAGTACTGGCAGTTGAGGGCTGATCTCTAAAGAGAGCCAGTGAAGGCACCAGGACAAAGGCATTTCACACACATCTCAGTTCCGCAGGAAGGAGCCCAGAGCTGACCTGGCAGCAGCTTGGGACAGACTGAGAGCTGGAAATGTGCAGCTTTGGCTGGGACAAGGATTCCCAAGGAAAATCAGGGACAGGAATTCGGGAATGTGCCTGAGCAGGAGCTTTGGCCATGCACAGGGACATCCACCCATGTCTATCCCATGGACAGATGAAAAGACAAACCATGGAGAAAGCAATATCCTACCAACAACCTCAGCAGTGGGAATATTATCCCCTTCCCCAAACCCCTTTCACTTCCCTGCTTTCACACCCACAATATTTCAGGGAGAAAACAAAGCTGATCCCCCCTGTGCTCTGCCCCAGTTTGGCAGGCAGTATTTAGGGCTAGAAGCCAGCAGGAATGCCACAGCAGGACAGAAAAGAGAGAATACTCAATCGCAGACAGACCCCGGGATGCTGCTCCTCACCTGCCATCGAGGGAATCCAAACTCTTCTGCTTGTGGAACACCTCCAGCTTCTCACGACTGTGCCTGGGCTCGGGGCTCTTCAGGGCAGCTGCCTTCTCATGCATCGGCGTGGCACTGCAAGGAGACACCTGTCAGTCCCTAGGGAAAGGGGAAAAGGGGTCTGGAGCTGTAAATCTGTTCCCTTCAATCCCAGCCTGCACACAGACACCAGAATCTGCTGCTCAAGGACAGCAAGAATATTTCTGCTATTTCTCAAGTCACATGGAGAGAAAAATAAAAGTCATTTTTCTGCCAGGGACTCCCTGGCACTCACAACAGAGTAGCCAGATTGCTGTGGCTCCCTGGGATAACACCCTCCAAAGCACAGACTCTCCTGAAGGGCTGGAGGCTGGGATGGAAAAAACCACAGATTTGTGAAACACCTTGAAGGGGTGGATTTCAGCCAGGGTCTGCTGCTCTTGGTCAGCAAACATCATCTTCCCAGGCGCAGAGCCATCACCAGGCATATTAGAGCTGCTTATTTACCATCGGGAACGTTATCAGAGGTTCTTATCAGCCACAGCAGGTAAAGTAAACACAGGCCCAGTGCCACGGGGCGCTTATCACCCGGCAGGCCACAAAGGTGACACTTCCACCCTCAGCAAACCACCACCAGAGATTGCTGTGGCACTGGCAGCCAAGCAGAGCACGATCCCAGGGGAGCGGTGGCATGGCAGAGCCAGCAAACAGCCACAGACACATGGAGAGGGAATTATTCCAGGGAAAGCACTCGGCTCGCTCGGCAGGGGCTGGTGTCCGAGCAGGTGGGGCGCCAGCAGGACAGGAGGAGTGGCAGCAAATGTGACAAGCGCAGAGCTGGAGCGCGTTCCGGTGCCTGCGGGGATGATGCCGTGGCACTGCGGCAGAGCCCACACTGGGCAGCCAACCAAACTTCCTGTGGTCCAAGAGCAGCTCCTTCCCTACCTGTATTTCCCTAGACACATCCTGCTCCAATGGGCTCATCTGAAGGAAAACCCATGGGAATAATCCCCCCTGACTCAGAACGAGCCAGGATAGGGGTGCTGGATGCCAGGAGCTGGATCCCAAATAGGTTGAGAGATGACACCACGTGAGCTCCCGCATCCTCACAGCCCCAGAGCCCTGACGAAAACACTGTCCAGGTGCAATGGAGCCCAGCTGACTCCCAGCTGGAGGCACAGGGAATGCTCCCACAACAGGTAACCACACACATGGGGGCACAGGAGAACCCAACAGAAGTCACTGGTGCCGTGCGGTTGGAAACAGGCTGGGAAATAGCTCCTGGATCCCCACAGCCACTGTTGGCAAAGACTTCTCTGCACAGCCCTGGAGTCCAAGCACTGCAGGGATGGGATGGACACACTGAGGTTGTAGGTTTTTAGGAGCTTAGGTTAAAAGATGTGTCAGGAAGGGAAAGGAGACCTTACTGACAAGAAGCACCAAAATAGCATCCCTTGGTATGGCACTAAAAGGTGTTTTCCCTGCCTGATTCCTCAGGAATCCTCTGCCGGGGGACACCATGCTGCCCTGAAGCCGAAACTCCTATCATGGAGGCACCAAAGCCTTCATCTCCCCTTCTCCCATGCTGGAAAAGGGGTTCTGACCTGATCTGGAACCTCCTTGTCCAGAGCTCAGCACTGTCTGGCTTCCCTCACGTCATCCCTTAAATCCCCAAGCGCCTGCTCTGCTTAATCCGGTGAGCGGCTTTATCCCTAACCGGAGCTGACACCGAGGGGCACCACACAGGGATCAGGGAGAGGCAAAGGTATCAGAACCCCTCTGAGGTCACCAAACATGCAGAAATCCCCTAAAATGAGAAAAAACGCAGGCTAGAAAGCACTTGGAGTGCCACATCCTTGTTTTCTCTCCCTCTCATGGCCACCATCAGGGACAACTCCTGGGTAAGATGATCCTAGACACAGTGCTGGCAGTGGGATGCTCCAGGGACAGTCTGTGGGCTGTGACAAGCATCCTCAGCCCCAGCAGGGACATTGCAGGAGCTGCTTTGTCTCCTCTGTTTAGATCTTGCTCCATTCTGGCTCCTAGATGCATCAGGGATATACATCCAGAGTTTGGGAGCACAGGACAAGGCTGGGCTCCGGGAACAGGGAGGTTTCCCTTCCAAGAGTTGCTTCCAGTGCCAGCTCAGTGAGGAACACACTTTCTAGCAGCTCATACTGTCACCCTCCTCAAAGAATTTGTTCAGCAGGAAGCTGTTCCTGAGGTAAACTCACTATCCCAAGTGTCCCAAAATACAAGTGGAACAAAAACAGTCGGAGTTCAGAGTTCCTGAGAAGAGGTAGAGAGAGTGGGCGCAGAAGTTCCCAGCAAAGTGAAAACAATCGAGCGACCTGGTGCCCATTTGTCCATTCCTGACACCCCCTACCCGCCCACACGGGCATCCCGAACCCTCAGGTTTTGCCAGGTGAAACCCGGCGCTTCTCCCTCCCACGGGATCGCCGTCTCCCCTTACGCGGCGCTGGGATCCAGCCTGGAAAAGGTCCGGCGCGAGCCCCTCCGTCGGCGAGCGATTCTGGCTGGATCCCTCCTCCGCTCCCGGAGAAGAGCGCGGCGGAGGCCGGAGCGAAGCAGGCAGGGATCCCGCCTCCCGATAAACCCCAGCAGGCTCAGAGGCGGAGGGAGGCACTGGCGGGCGGGCGGCCGCGGCCCGAGAGAGCCCTGGCGGGATTCGGCGAGCTGCCCTTGGTCCTGGCGTCCAAGGTCATTTCAGTCCCGCGTGTCGGAGCTGGAGCGGAGCCACCCCGGGATGCTGGAGGGGAACGGCCGGAGCCGAGCGGCGCTGGCGAGAGAGAATGAGGCGCGACGTCAAGGCCGGAGGGAGCCCCTCGTGCCCCTCCCGCGATGTCCCCGGTGTTCCCTGCCCCGGGAACCGAAGGGTCACGGCCGGGACAGTGCCGAGACCCCGGTCCTGGGATGTCCGCAGCGCCCGTGGCGCTGGGTCTCACCGGGAGCCGCTCCGAGCACCCCGCGGCACAGAGGGAGCCCGCAGGCAGGTGAACCCGGCCTGCGGGGCTGTGCGGGACACGGTGAGACCGTGGGTCTCGGCCACCACCGGGGCCGCGGCCGGGCCAGCCCCGGCGCGGATGCCATCCCCGCCCGTGTCCAGAGCTCCTCAGGCGAAGCCGGCGGGTCCCCGGCGGGCAGCGGCGGGACTCCTCTCCGGCCCGGCCGGCCCGGCCCGGTCCGTCTCTTCAGGGAATGGGAGAGGGGCCGTCTGTGTTTCCACGCTCCCCCCAGCGCGGCACCGCCGGCCGGGACAGGCCGAGGGGAGCACCAGCTCCGCGGCGGCGGAGGGAGGGACGTGCCCCCGGCACTGAACCCCTTCCTGGTCCCAATCCCCCTCAGCCCCGGACCCCCTCCCTCAGTTCCGGAGGCCCCCGAGGCCCCCCACTACCTGCGCGCGGCCCCGCGCCGCCGTCATGCCCCGCGCGCCCCGGCCTCCTCGCGCCGCCACCGAGCCCGCCCATTGGCCGCCCGTCGCCGCGCTCCGCCCCCTTCCTCCGGCCCATTGGCCACCGCGGCGCAGCCCCGCCCCCGCCACAGCGAGCACCACCCCCCGCCCCCACAGGCCCCGCCCACCACTGTGAGGGCCGGAGCCCGGCGGGGTCCCTGCCCTTAAAGGGGCCGCCGTACGGCTTCTTAAAGGGGCCGCGCGGCGGGCGAGCTCCGGGGAGCACCCCCCCGGGCGGGTCTCAGGCCACCGGGGGAGGGAGCCCTGTGCGCCCGGGAGAAACCGGTCTAGCTGTCAACCAGACCCCAGGTCTCCTCCTGGCTCTCTCCTCGAGCATGGAAAGCCCCAGCTCCCACAAACCCCAGCGCTCCGCTCCCCCCCGCAAAAAATTTCTGTAGAGCACTTAGCCCCCTCCCCACGCCAACAGATGCCTCCAGCCCTGTCACTCCCTCCTTTGAACCCCTAATCCCTGAAGAGCCACTCCAAGCACCCCTAATCCTAGCAAACTCCTGCACTGGCCCCCTCAAAACTGCAGCAGAAGGCCCCAGAGCCTGCATACCTCCACACCAGAGCCCCCTGGTGCCTGCAGATCCCACATCAGACACCCCAAGCCCTACAGACTCCTTCACCAGATTCCCATCCCGAACCCTAAAGCACTTCCCCACTCTTACAGACCTCCTCACAGCCCTTCTCCACCAGATCCTCCCCTACCCCTGCAGGCGCACTCATCAACCCGCAAGGAGCAGCTCAGCCCGGCAGGTGCTTCAGCTTCTCTTTATTGATGGACACTTGTGCTCTCCCACCCCAGGGCCCATCAGAGTGCTGGGTGAGGGGGGGGCTCTGGGGTGGTGGGGGGACACGACTAACACAGGAGACAATGCTGCGAGGGGAGCATGGGAAGCTCTGTGCAACACCCTTCCCCCTGCACCGTCCCCAAAACAAGCAGCTGAGAAAGGCTGGATCTGCCTTGGGTCTGGGGAGACATGTTACCACACAGGAGGGAGGAGTAGCAGCTTGCCTCGAGCAAGGAGGGGTCCAGCAGAACCGTTGACCACAAATTGCCTCTTCCCTCCCCAAAACCCCACACCAGGGTCAGGAAAGGGACGTTTCACACTCTGAAGACAGTCACCAGGAAAGAGGAGTCTCAGCAGCACGCAGGAACCTCCTATGCTGACTCCTACAGACATCAAGGCAGGACTTTTAACTACAGGGAGAAGTTTTTTAAAAAACTAAACACTTCAAGTATATTTTTTCAGTGATTTAAGGTCTCTTGCCCCTGCTGCTGCTGCACTGGGCGGTGTTTAGCAACCTACATCCACTCTAGGGACAAGGAGAACAGCGCAAGCGATGGCTGGTCTACTGCAAGGGGAGACAGAGCAGTGGGGTGCTGGGAGGGGAGGGGGGCAGGGGGAGGAAGGCCCAGTGGCGCTCAGGGTACGGGCACCACACGCATGGTGTTGGTGTAGCCAGAGCCAGGACGCCAGCCTGTCAGCACGATCACCAGGTCGCCGCTCTTGAAGAACCCTCGAGCTTTGCCTAGGAAAGAATAAGGAGGTGTCAGAGTCCAGTCTCATGCTGTCTCTCCTTGCAATGAGGGAACAGTTTTAATCACCCACTCCCCAAGTCACCAAAGCTGTCTGTCACAGCAGTCGGAGTATCAGGAAGGTATCAAAATCCCACCTTCCAGCTGCCCACCCACCTGACAACCTTCATCTCTGCTCTGGGGCTCTCTGCAACACAGAGCTCGAAATTCCACAGGATTTGGAGGAGGCAAAGGACAGTCAACCCCACTCCAGCCTTCCCTTGTCCCTCAGGAGAGGTGAGAATCACAGATTCATCAGTCACCACTGTAAACTCAACCTGGTCTTCTGTTGGAAGCTCCCTAAAGGCAGCTGTGCCAAACCCACCACCCCATTTCCCAATCGGACGTGGTTGTGCTCACGCAACCATCACCCATTTCCTATCCGGATCCAGTTACCACACAGGCAGCCAGTTTCTCTCTTCCCATCACCAGTCCTTAGCAGTGACCCTGAAGTACTGCCTAGGTGCTCAGGGCCACCACATCTCACCAGCCATGTCCCAGGGGAGGGAGGGGGAGCAGTGCCACTCACCGACATTCATGCCCAGGGTGACACGCAGGTCCACATCCTCAGCCCAGGCGTCCTGAGCAGGGTCTTTGCAGAGCACGGGGAAGATGCCGCGGTACAGGTGAGCCTGGCGTGCCGTCTGCTCATTGCGGGTGATGGCGATGATGGGGGCCCGTGGGCGGTACCGTGACACCAGGTGTGCCGACCTGCAGGGAAAACAGCCACGGTGGGGCTCCACACAGCCAGCACAGACTCCAGAGAGGATGCCTGGAATGGCCTGTGGGAGCCACAAGAACTCCCCAAAACCCCTGGGTGGATGTGACCGGTCTCCACAAGAGCCACTCGCCAACCAGCCTGATGCTCTGCTGGACTCCTAGTTAGGCAGACCACCACAGTCTGGCCCCACTGGCGGTGACAATCTCCTCATCTCCCAGTTTAGCAAGTGCCATCAGGGTGTTTTGATCCCTGAACAAGCCTTTATTGTTTCTGTTGCTACGTTAGGGTGGCGAGGTGCCATTTATTCTGGCCTCTGCAAGTAGGCCTTGGCATCTCAACAGGGGTCCCTGAAAGTTCCCTGTTTTGAGGAGCTTCTGGTTTTCAGGGTGGAAATAGCTGGTGCCAGCAGCGCTGCTCAAAGCATGCCAACGAGGAAGCCATCTGCCTCCACACAGAGCTCTGCTCCTGCACCCCATGGGAAGCAAAAGCAACAGAGGCCAAAATTTATACTGGGAAGTTGGGCACAAAACTTTTAAAATGTCTTAGCAGCAGCACAGTCCAGGTGGGGGCTAGACTAGAGCTTTCCTTTCTCTGAGCACTGCTGAGGAAGAGAATCTACAAACAGACAGATTCAAACTGCAAGGCTGTGGCAACTGCAACTCCACCTTTCCAACCGACATGCTGGTGTCTCCACTTGCTTTTGCAGCCTCATTTACCGGAGCCAAGCACAGCAACACTCAGATGCAAAGTTTGCTGGTTAAAGCAAGGGCCAGCAGACTGCTCAAAGCACCCAACCACACATGCCAGCCCTCTGACAATCCTTCCCACAGATCCAGGAGACTCAGGTACTCACAAGAGTTAATCAAATCCACAGCTAAAAATACTCAAATATCAGAGTTCAAACCTCTTTAAAAAGGTCATGTGTTAAGGTTGGAACATTTGACAAAGAAACATTAGAAGCACGAGAAGCACCAGAACTCTGTGCTTGTCACCTCTTGTCACCTCTGCAGAAAGTCATTTTCTGCTCAAAATAATTTTAAGCTGTACATTTTTGTGAAGGTTTCACTGATGGTCCACATCTTCAGGAGGTGGTGCCCAGCATATACAAGCACATCTCTGCTGCTACACTACTGTTTTGGTGTGAATCCAGTGTGAGGAATCCCGATTTCCTTCCAGAAAGCAGTCTTGAGACTTATGGTCGGACGTGCTTAGGGAACAGGCAGCCCAGTTCCTCTAGATGGAAGAGCTGATCCATGAGGCTCCAGCTCCCATTCCACAACTGGAAGAACAAGTCTCTGCTTAGCAGCTGTCACGCCACTGCTGGACAGAAATCCCAAACTACATTGTTCCAGCACATTTCACCTGCAGCCACTGAGCTCACCTGGCGGCTGCCAGATGCCTGTCTGTGCAGAGAGATTACCTGCAAGCAGGCACAAAGAATCTTGGAAGAGGACCAACGCTTCCCATTTTCCTGCCTACCAATCCCAGGCTGCGCAGTCCCTCTTCGCCCCTTGGGCTCAGGCAAGCAGGGTTGATTACTGCAAAGTCCAGCAAGGGACCAATACTTTGGATGCTGCTACAAAAGGCCAAAGCCTTCATTAACAAAAAAAAAAAAAAAAAAAAATTCTCCATCCACTGAACTTCTGCCTTTCTGCCTCACTGTTACATTGATGATTTCTTGCCAAGAAGTCTGAATCGAAGCTGTAACACTTATTTTCCCTTGGCTCTTCCAGCTGGTGCTACTGCTTGCAGCAGTGAAGGGAGGCTGGGCTCAGAGCTGGTGCCACGCTGGCAGAGGCAGGCCGAGGACTCAGAGCGTAGGGACGTGCGTCCATCTCCCAAGGAACCAGCACTGCAGGCACTGCCAGAACCTGACTCCACCGGTCTCTCAAAGCCATGTTTTCGGAATTCTCCTTCCCCCACCCTGTCACACAGCAGGCTTCACCTGGGGGCACCTGTAACCTCCTACCTTCCAGACTTGGTGAGAACAATAATGGCCCCGCTGCAGCACTTGAAGGACGCTTCCACAGCGCCCACAGCAGCGGCCTCGGTGGGGTCGCAGTTGAGTGGGGTCAGGCGACGCAGTTCCTCAAACAACTGCCTGTGAAAGATGGCGGCTTCGGCCTCCCGGGCAATCTACAAGAGCAACACGCGTTCGGAGACAACACTCACGGCAGGCACTCAGGCACAGGGCAGGGCGAGGTGCTCCAGCACAGGGTGCCACATCCATACTGCCAGCCTTTGACACTGTCATCAGTCAGTGAGCCCAGACTAAGCTCACCCCAACAGCACACCTCTGCAGAGGAACCATTTCATTCCCAAGGGTTCTTTTTGGAATGGCGGCACCTCGCCCTGTCAAGCCCACGCTCGGGTGACACTCATGCCAACTGCCAGGCACTCTCCCTCTGCTCTTGCCTGCTGGGGTCCCTCCCTGGCACAGGGTTGGCTCACATGGCAGTGGTTACTCAAGGTTGGCACGGGCAGCAAGCAGCTGGCCAAAGACTGCAGTGTTAGAGTGCAGCGTGTTTTGCCACAGAAAGGGCTGGCCCAAGCCCCTCTCTGAGCCCTACCTGCCAGACTCTGTCAGGACTAGCAGGGCTGCAGCTAAGCACTTAAAAGAGGCCTCCACCGCGCCCGCTGCCATGGCATCGGCAGGGTCCCTGTTGTTAACATTGAGGCGTAAAATTTCTTCGAACAGCTGACGATGAAACATTGCAGCCTCAGCCTCGCGGGCGATCTGCAGGCCCGAGTGGGAGGGAAGGAGGAGAACAGAGGAAAGAAAAGAAGGAAACATACACCAGAGGAACATGAGATCACGTTAACCTGCTTAATTGTCACAGTAATGCATGCAAGGTGAAGCTGTGAAGCTTTTTGTCTCTCAGGTTTTGACTTTGCTAAATGCAACCCAGACTAAGATTGGCCATACCATGGGACTGGCAGGCCACAGACACTGGGCAGGCATTCCAAATACGGCATTTCTGTTCAATTTGGGAGTTCCAGCAGAGCAGGCAAACTTAAGTTACTTTTCAAGGACCAGAACAAGCCAGCTCAGAGCCAGACCATGCTTTGTCATGGCTGCCTATGACTTCCTTGAGAGACTCTTATGCCACCTACCTGCCTGTCTGTGGTCCTGCTTGCAATTCTATAAGAGATTCCAGAATCTCTGGCCTCCTTTCCTAGGCTCCCAACACCACACTGTGCTGTTGGATGAGAGTTTTCATGAAGCCAGCATGCAAGCAACAAACTCTGAGCGTCACCCATGAAGGTGAGAGTCTGTTCTCTCAGCCTCATTATATTTAGTTTAACTTCAGAGTCATTGAAGATTTGGCTTATCTTGAGAGCAAATAAGGATTTAGTTTGAGAGCCAATAAAGATTTATTTTAACTCGAGAGTCAAAAAAGCTTCACAACCAAGTGGAATACCTTTTGGTAATAGAGAAACAGGAACAAGTCTTCCTTATAGGGTTGTCACAGTGTGGATGCTGGGGTGTTTGTACAGTGCCAGATATGGATAGATGAGAGGGACAGAGGCATAGCTAAAGGCTTTGTTTCTGGCTGAGCGTTGGCAACAGGTTCAGCAACCTGTTCATCCCAGAATCCAGGGAATCATCACATTTAATCATCTCAGACAGCCTGACAACCCAATAAAGAAGGCTTGCAGAGACTAGAAAAACATGCAAAGGTTCATGATCATCTTAAGGACAACTTCACCCAGTTACACCACAAAGTGGGCAGCCATTACACGAAGCATGACAAGTTCATGTTAAATTAGAGACTGATGTGCCATTATAGTCAAAGCTCTGGAGTTAGAAAAATCAGAATTTTGCTACTCTAGTGTTAATTATTTTGCGTGATGCTGGGAATTATCCCTTCCACAGTTATCAGTTTAAGCCAAAGTAGTTAAGTATCTTAGTTCTAAAAATAACAGGACACAGGCAGCAGGCCGGAACAGCAGGCCAGTGCCAACTTGTCCTAAAGCATATTGTTACTGCTGGATTTAGATAAAAGGGGAGTATTTGCATCACAACATTTACTCCAAATACAGGAGCTGGAAGCTTGGCAGTGTATTTTCAGCTCCTGGTAAAAAGGCAGCAGCTCCATTTAACACAGAGAGCAAACCTGATTTTAGAGAGAAGCCTGCACTCTCCACGGGCAATGGAACATGGGAATACAGGCATCTGCTTTGACAGGAGCTACAGAGGGGCACAGTAATCCTTAACTTCACCCCACTGCTGGATCTGCTCAGACAGGAGGGTTTCCCGTTGGTGCATGGGTGGAGGTACCAGGGAGGTGGGAGAAAGGAAAATGGAGAGGCTGTTTAAACCTTGGTCCCATCAGGCAGCATAGCATGGCCAGGCTGGGCTTTGAAGTGTGGATCCTGGAGTGGAATGGGAAATATGCCCACTCCCACCTACAGCAATCAGCCTGCCCAGTACTTGGAAGTTTGCCACTGCCCACTTCAGATGGTAACATCCACCTGCTCCAGCCATGCTGCAGATCCCCAGACCATGGTTACTCAGGACATTGTGGCTGGGCTTGACTAACAAGTGAATTAGCTCAGATGAAAGATCCTCACTGTACTGGCATGTGCTCATACCATACGAGTTGGCACCTTGCTGCCTGGAACACCTTACATTTAGTCAATCTGTGTTGCAATTTCTGCAGTTTTAAAGCCTTCAGTGCTTGTCCAGGGGCCCTGGTGGAATGAGCACCATGCCCAGGTCCTCAGGAAGAGGGAAGTACACGCAACAGATTTTCCAATCAGGCTACAGGTGCAACACAACCTGCCCAGACCAGAGAATTAATGAATGTCATAAGGGAAACCCAGGTGTAAGGTTTGCTGCAGCAAGTTCCCAAGTCTTGGTAGGCAGTCAATCCTTGTGATTTAGGGATTGGAAAAGGAGAGAGAAGGTTTAAGGTGCATTGTTAGCATGCAGTCTGTAAAGAAGCAACACTGCTCAGTGATCGTAAGTTGCATTTTGCATTTGCCTCATGCAAAAAGACACCACTCCATAGGTAAAAGATGTTTAGGTAACACACTGCAAACCAACACTGGCTGAGTTGAATAACCTATAGAACCTGAATTACAAATAAAACAGGTGGGAGTTAGAAGTTGTGAGTTACCACTGCTGTGATTCACAGCACTGGTAACTGGGGAGCAGTAACGCTCACAGGTTCTTGACATCAGGCTTTTATCAGCTGAAACATGAGCTTGAAGCAGAGCAGAGGTTTCTGGCAGTTCAGGCATGTAAAAACATGGTGCTGTCAATACTCATGCAACAAGCCCCCAGCCCCAACACACAGCAGGTGCTGAACACAACACTGCTGTAAATCACCCCCAGGAACCTCCCCACTCCCTCCCATGCAGAACTCAGCCAAAGCCTTTCAGTATCTATAGATAAACTGCTTAAAGCAGCTCCTCGACTCTGCAGAAGTTTAAGGCATTTAATATGCCACCACAATAGAACATTGGATTAAATTTCTATTGAAGTAATGGCAAAAAAACCCAGGAAGCTTTATATCTGCAGAGCAGCTGTCAGCTCTGCCTGGCAAATTTGGAGCACACAAAGTGAGATGCTAGGCCCTTGGGACCATGTTTGTTCAAAAAAAAAAATCCCCCACAGCAGAGTAAAATAAAAGGTTATTTTAGGCAGCTGGGTCCATTTAGGCCTTTGAGTGACCAGCTCAGGTGGCCAAGAGCAAGGTGTTGTGGTGTCCCTGTGCCCAGCGGGCAGGGCAGTACTCACAGCATGCTGCATGCGCACAGCCTCGAGGGGATAGTCTCCCTTGGCTGTTTCCCCAGAGAGCATGATGCAGTCCGCTCCGTCCAGCACAGCGTTGGCGACATCACTGCCCTCAGCACGCGTCGGGCGAGGCTTCTTGATCATGCTTTCCAGCATCTGGGAGAGAACAAACCCACAGAGATCTACACGCTGCCAGAGAAATAGCTGCACTTCAATACTCCTCCTGGCTTGGGTAGAAAGTGGGATGCAGCCTAAGGACACCAGGAGTTCTCCACAGGTATGGAACAGAGGGGGGGTCTGGTCCCTAAACCAGCCCCCACCAGTAAGGAAAACAACCCGTTCCATTTTAGACCCATTCCACATTTACTCCTTTTCCAGGGACATCTAAACTACACAACATCCCAGAAAAAATACTCCGACCTTCCACTTTAACTTCTCAGCACAAGGCTTGGTTCAAGGAACTCAGAGCTCTTTAGAGCAGAGTGTAGCATTAGACATATTTATGGAAAGCTCAAATCCAGCCATATATTCTCAAATCTGGGGATTTTATTATGTAGAAATCATAAAGAGCATCCTCTGCACCAATAAGGTCACCTTCTCCCAACACAAGATTTCAAATGCTTTCAACAATATGTACAGGGTAGTAAACTCACAACAGTTAATTCTACCAGCTTTTTAGGCATCCCTACTTACAAGAGTGGAAAACAAGACAGCTTCCCATGAGATTAGTATTTCCAAATCCCTTTCCACCCCCCAAGTCTGGCCAGCTCCCCTGTCTTCCTCAGGTGCTAAGCTTCCCCCTTAGCTGGAGCTCACCACTTGTTTAAACACCATTTGCTTCACCGGTGGGACATTGCCTGAGGCTGTGTTTCAGCTGCATTTCTGTAGCGGTACAGGAAGAAGGAGCATATGCTACTGTAAATCTAAAACCTTGTTTAATGACTGCTTCTTCACTTCCATAGCCTGTGTGCAGAGCAAGGAAACCAGTCCTACCAGTGCTCGAGGAGTGTGCACATGATCCCTACCAAGCCTAGAAAAAGGAGATGGATCCTTTACTCAGTTCCTTCTGAAGCTGAAGATACCTGGGGACCCCAGAAAATCTTCCCTGTCAGGCAGAGATTGCTGCCACCAAGGAAAACCATGTGCCCTTTTTCTCATGAATTTGCAAGCTCAGCCCCAAAGGCTCATTATCACCTGACATTTTGAGGTGTATAAGCTTTAGCAAGAGGTGCCATATTCTAATTAGAAAATATCCCAAACACAGAAACACCTAAATATGAGCTTTTCAGCTACGAGCAAAACCTCTGCATCTCACTCTTTAACCAATGCCATCAACCTATAGCTGCCCCCAACATTCCCTCCTGGCAGTGAGGAGCCAAAGGTGATGCTTCCAGTACCTGAGTGGCACAGATGATGGGTTTGCCAGCCCTGTTGCAGCGCCCAATCATCATCTTCTGGGCAAGGAAGACTTTTTCAGCTGGGATCTCAATTCCCAGGTCACCACGGGCCACCATAATGCCATCGCTGGCCTCCATGATCTCATCAAACCTGACAGTGAGAGAAAAGCTGTTATCCCATTTGTTCTGCAAAGCACCTTCCCATCTGGCTGTCCTCTGAAAGGAGCACACACGCTTGTCATGGGCTGTTCAGGCTTCTGCAATGTCAAAGGAGGAGGAAGAAAACCAGAAGCAAGGCACAGCACACATTCAGTGCTACAAAAAGGAGTGCAAGTTGATTTATTTCAGTAACAGACACAGAGCATCCCCTGCACAAAGCTCACCTGCGCACACCCTCGTGGTTCTCAATCTTGCTGATGATCTTGATGTTCTTTCCCTTTTCTCCCAGCACCTGCCTGACAGCGTGGACATCAGCAGCCTTGCGGATGAAGGAAGCAAACACCATATCCACGTTCTGCTCCACACCGAATTTTAGGTCCTGAATGTCCTTTTCGGAGACAGCGGGCAGGTCGACGGCAGCACCGGGCAGGTTCACGCCCTTCTTGCTGCCGAGCATGCCTCCATTCTCCACCTCCGTCATGACATAGTCCTTCCCTAAAACATGTGTTCCCATGGTCAGTGTTGACAGGATAGCTCCTGCTACCAGCTCCCACACCACCTCCCTGCCTGGGAACTGCGGTGCCAACAGCAGCACACGCGATAAAAAACGCATCCCATCTCTTCAGAGCATTTCTGTACCACACAAGTTTGCGATTTACCCTTGGGAACATGATAGATTGGTCTAAACAACTTCAGGCTGCTTCTGGATAAGATATCAGGTGTTCCCTGCAGGAGGCTGGGATTGCCTCCCCCAAGAAAAGCTAGCAGGGTGCAGTTTTGCACACAGAACCCTGCAACAGCAAACTGAGCACCCCAAAAGCATCACCTCCCACTCCCTACATGCTCACAGATAAGAGGCTTGAGGCTAGAGCAGTTTACACAGCACTACAGAGTATCAGAGAAATAATCTTGCCTCTACATTACCAGTTAAAACTAGTTCTGTCTCTAACTACAACACCCAGGGCCTGTGCAGTAAAACTAGTTAAACCTTGCTCTAAGAGCATGAATTATCCAGGCTGACCATGAGCCAGCGGTATGGCCCTACCACACATCCCTCTCTGAAGATGGGGTTTAGATGCCAGCCCAGTGAAACCCAGCTGAAGTTAGTTTTTGCAAAGTTCCTACATTGGAGATAGAAATGTAGCTCAAAGTCTCGCTACACCATCAAGAACTATATTCTCCTTTCTTCAACACACAACTGCAAGCTAAGGAACGGTTACTGGAAGGAAAGCACAAGCATGCACTAAGGAAAACCCAAACAGGCAGAGCTGAAATGGCTGTTACCCACCTTTCTCCTTAACCAGCAAAGAAATCAGACCATCATCCACGTAGATTTTGCTGCCAACTTCTACAACTTTGGTGAGATTCTTGTAGTCCAACCAGAGCGTGTTCTCATCACACTTCTCCATGAAGGCATCATCCAGGGTCACTTTGAGCTGTGCACCCTTCTTCAGCTCCACTTCAGCTGTGCCACTCTGTATGACAACAAAACCAGTAAAAACCAGCACACTGCAGCCCACAGCAGTTTGTCAGAACTTTTGGGAGGTGGTTTGTTACCTTGTTTTCTATGATTTTTTTCTTTGTAAATGGCCACAGGCTTAACATGGTATCGATTCTATGTGATGAAAGAAGCAGGATGAAAAAGGGCAACTTACTCCCTTAATGAGTCCAGTTCGGATTTCGGGTCCCTTGGTGTCCAGTGCAATAGCCACAGGTCTGTAGGTGATGGGATCAGAGGCAAAGCTCTCTGTGGCTTCTCGCACATTCTTGATTGTGCCCTCATGATACTGGAAAGAAAAAAAAAAAAGGAATGTTAAAGCTGGCTCTACCCCGCTGCTTACAGAAAAGATCACTGTGGACCCTAGAGGCTGCCCAAGATGACAGTTCTGCTCTCTGTTTCAATTCTACCTTCAAAATTAAACCCAGACTGTATCTTTTTAACCCATTCCCATATTTTTTGTTCCAAAAATAAAGCAGGCTGAAAAGGTCTTGCTGCCACAAAGGTGGAGTCTGGAAATCATCTGGTGTGCCCTCAGTTCTAATTCCAGAAGGACAACTCAAGGAGACAGTCTTGAGGTCTGGCTGAAGTGACTTTCCATGAGGACACACACATTCACCAATTGAAGATGGCTCACCAACCAAGAGGCCTTTAGGGGTAACTTTTCCACCTGCCTATTCAACACAGCAGAATATTCACAGCACCAGCAGCTGGATAACTGTGTGCATTGAAAGATGGCAGAATATTGTCACAACACCACACACAGCTGTGCTCCTCCTCCCATCAGAGCAAGGGAAGATGCCTCTCCACACCGCTAGCTCCCACACACACACTTCCAGCTTGACTCACTATCAGTCCTGCAGGTGGACAAGCTTTCACTCTTTAGCCTAATTCCCACAGATAAAGGATTTGCTAAAATAATGTTATCTGTGTAAATATTTACAGTTTATTTCCAGAGTCAAAGCAATCCCAGACAGCAGTTCAATATTGCAGTACCACACACCTGGCTTCCAAACCTTGTTTGCAAGATCGTTTTGCTAAAGGCTGCCAGTTTTAACATAGTTTTGTGACAAAGCCCATCCCAGCTCCCTCAGATGTGCTACAGATAGTCAGCAGATCAGTTTACTTTATTTGTTTAAGTAACATTAAGAGATAACCTTAACCAATTACAACCAGTACGAGTTGCATAACACTTGGAGTTTAGTAGATATGACATACCCTTTCCTTTCTGAGCCCATGGACTGATGGAGTTTGACCTAACTCACCTGATACACGCGATTCCCTCATGCCACTCAGCCACCCCAACACGAGCCCTCCACACTGACTTTGGTATCTTGGGGATGATAAGCCAGCACCAGGAAGGTGAGGCCGGAAAAAGCCATGCTAAAGTTCACATCTGTGTGCTGAGCCAGAAATACCTAACAGCTGATAACTCTTTATAGCTGGAAAATGAGTCAGTTTATTGACTGAGAGTGCAAGCTGGAACTGAGGCGGCCCTGACCATTCCCAGCACTGCAGCTCGGGTGAATGCAGCACAGAAAATATGCTCCAGCAGTGCCACAACACTTATCTAAACCCAATCATCTGGGATTTTTCCATTTTAGTTTGCTATCAAGGACTAACTGCCTCCTAGGGAGTCTGACTTTCTGACGAGTTACACATGCAGAACAGGAATGCAGGCAGAGCTGGAGGTAAAAGCTATTTTTATTCTACACAAAAAGGAGCCAAGCAGGTGCCAAAACACCTCTGTTAAAGCTCAGGTCCTGGTAAATGCTTTGGGGTAGACATGAGAACTGAAGCACTTTTGACAAGACAGAAATTCTTCGGGGCATCGCTGGGAAACCAGTGTTTTGGAGGAGCCAGGATGGGACACAAACTTGCTAGGCTGATGGCAACAGTCTGCAGCTGAGTCACATCAGAGCCAGCAGTCGGCTTTGTGGGCATGAAATGTGCAATTAGACCTCACACAAAACAAAGACCTCAGCCAAGTTCATAGACCCCAGCAACTGGGCAATAACACTGTGAGAATTCCCAGTGGCAGCCTGGCCACCAATCCCTGATGTATTACCTGGCCCAAGACCTACCCAACCGCAAGGATTTGACTCCTGGGACCAATTACTCCGCATTAGTCTTTCTCCAGGATGATTTCCCAACTGCAAGGCATGCACTGAAACTATCCCAGGGTGGTTAGTCAAGGTCTGATGGCTGCCCACAGTTAAGTATCAGCCCTTTTGATCCTGACACTGCCCTGTGCCCATTAAAGGCCACCAGGGTGAGAGGCCGAGCTGTTACACACCACCAGGCTCATGGGTCACTAAGTAAAGCCACCTACAGCTGCTACTGGGTGACATTTTGAAAGCTGGGGTCAAAAAAAAAAAAAAAAAAAAAAAACACCAAACCAAAAACAACTCCTCAGCAGAACGGGATCCTCAGCTCCTCCAGTATCACTGAGGATCTCAGCTATTTATAGCAATAGGGGCTTGACTGTCATGGAGTGTTGATTTCCTTTGACCTTATTCTTCTAAGCTCACCACACCACGTCCCAAGCTCCATGGTGTGCCCCAAGCTCCCACACTTCCAGAGTGCCAAGAATGCACCCGGAGCAGCTGGTTGGGCAGAAAACCCATTAACCCATTCTCCCCACTGGGCACAGTAACTGCATCAAATCACTAATTACAGATGCCTTTTGATCAGGGTAATTCATTGACTGCCTGTTTGCAAAATCCCCAGCAATGGAACAAGAAGTGAGATTAACTGATAGTGTGACCTCCTGCAGAGAATTAAAACAGGAACAGGTCTTCTCAGCTTCTGCTGCTCACTGGGAAGCAGCAGCTCTGGGACCAGCAGGATGCGAGGAAGAACTGAAGGATTTCATGGCAAGCAGTTGGCACACAGCTACCTGGCTCCCCACTACAGGGCACGGTGTGGAACTGAATTGCTTTCAAAATGGCTCAGAAAATACACTTCAGAGTTATCAACAGTGACACAGGCTCAGTACATATAACCAGCGTGCTTCCCCCAAAAGCAGCTATTTGACCTTTCCACATCAAGGATGGTCTGGATGAAGCTGGATTTCCTTTCTCTCTGAGGGACAGGATCAGCAGACACAGGGGCCATAGCAACTCAGACCCCACCCTTACCTCATGGGTGCCATGAGAGAAGTTGAGGCGGGCAACATTCATTCCAGATTTAATCATTTCCTTCAGTTTCTCCACAGAGCGGGAGGCCGGGCCTAGGAGGAAGAAAGATCTCAACACTAAAAAAATAATGAGGTAACCCACACAAACCAGGCTGTTTCATGTGGAAGAGAAAATGTAAATGGATCCAGCATTGCTCAGTGCTGCAGCACCAAATATTGTTTTAACTTGCCCTCAGAGTGCAGCAGAACCCAAGCGATTCCCATTTCCCTAGATACTGGATTCACTCCCAGGAGTAACACAGGTTAGGCAAACATGGGAAAATCATGTTCCTTCACCACACAAGCTCAGCCCTGGCAAGGGATGAAAGCTAGATCTCTCTCACAATTTTCCTAACAAGTTTCACCAAGGCGTGGGCTCCTAGCTGCAATTCTCTCCTGTCGAGGAATGGCCTACCGATGGTGCAGATGATGCCGGTGTTCCTGGCAATGGTTGGCTCCGAGTCGATGTCCAGGCGGCACATGTGCTCCAGGAAGGTGTCTGCCATGGCAGCATGCAGCTGCTGGGTCTGGATGAAAGCGGTCCCTGCATCGTGGTGCTTCGACATGGTCACTTGATTCCTGTGTCTGCAAGGGAAGAAAGAGGTGCCAGGTTTGGGAATCACCCACACCAACTTACCCATCAAGCAGAGACATCAAGACAATCACGTGATGAATATGGAGATAACAGGAAAGCTGCTACTGGGTCAGACTATCTTTATGTTCCTATTTGAGAATCCTAACAGGCAAGGCATGTTTCTATTTCCATGTCATCCCCCACATGGACCACCCAAAGCTCACCTGCCTTCTATGCAGATGTTCCCTTCATAGCTTCTCTTCATTGCCAGTCTTCCCTTGGAGCTACACAACGCAACAAAATTCAAGCACTTGAGTGCACAGGGAGAGGTTCTGCCTCCTCCCTCCCAGCTCTCCACTCATTTCTCCTACAGGCCCCAAGTGCACTTCCCATCCCACTGGGGACCAGGGCAGCTCAGCACTGGCGTGACTGCAGCATGCCCAGACACGGGCAACCTTCTGCCCAGGAGCACCTAATCACAGCAAAGTCCACACAAGCCTAACCCCCACCTTTTAAGCAGTTGATTGAGTTGATTAAACACAACACTTTGGCAGAGAACACATAAAAGACTGAAGATTTAATACACTCAGAGTCCCTCTTTGACTGAAGATGCTGCAGGTTTCCCCCTCGCCCTGCACTCCACCTACAGCACCAGAAATTTATCATAAGGTTTAAAACTTTCTTTGCGTTTTTCACCGTCTGGATTAAAAACTTCTCTGAACTCAGGCTGCTTGTCTCCTCTGGACTAGAGAGTCTCCCCAACAGCAGGACCAGCCTATTCTTCAGGAAACTATCCTTTCCAAGAGGAAGGTGAGCTGAAGCTTAATAGTCCACTGGGATGGGACACTCATTTCACAGCAGTGCTGGTGCCCCAGGCATTTCCAATTGCAATAATTTTGTTCTCAAGTAATGGTAGCTCAAAGCTTTGTCTCTCGGACCTGCCCAGACTAAAATCCCAGCATTACAAAAGCCTCTGGTAAAAGAGTGATGCAAGGTGGTGGCTGTTGGCATGGGCAGATCACTCATTTTGCCTTTAAAGAAAGGTTTAACTTCAAACTACATGCCCTGGGCACATGGGTGACACTTAAGAGCAAGTGTGAGCTGCCTTCATCTCCAAGATGTGCTTATAGAAACATGGGCTGGGGCTCACTAAAAGCCAGAACAGAGGGGGAAAAGAACAGGACTTGTGTTCTGCCACCCCAGGCAAAGTCCACAAATAAAACACAGAATGTTGTGAGGGTCACACACCAGCCAGCTCAGCACATACAGCTTTCAGAGGCATCAATAAACCCCAAACCCCTGTCAAAGCTGGCACTGAGCACAGGGCAGGGCACACCATGTCCCTGCCAGGCTGCCTGGTGCTATCCTGGTGCCACAGCAGCGCTGCCGCCTGGCCCCGACGCTCCTCCCCTGCTCCACAGCCCTCCCTTATGTACGTGCAGATCCTCTCGCAGGCAGCCCTGACTCACCCTCACTGCGCTGCCATGCGCCACAGAGCAGCCAGGCCAGCAAAAACCATAATTTCAGCTGGCAAAGCCTCTTTTCCCTCAGCTCTGCCAGAAGCTGCTGATTCACTGGAGTCACTACAAGAAGGTCTGCCCACATAAAAAGCCCAACAAAGTTTAATTATTATAGGAAAACCCTCTGGTCACTCCTAAAACATTGTGTTTCAGCCCTCTAACACTTGCTGTTGCACCGTCTGACACCTGCAGTGCAGCGTCAGCTTCCCTGGATGGTAAAAAAAAAAAAAAAGAAAAAAAAGAAAAAAAGCCTTTGCTGGGAAATCACCTCCACACACAGGGAATCAGGTTTGCACAGCTTCTAGGAACATGAGGAATACGGAGCAATGCTATCCCAACACAGAAACTGCAGCCAGAGCATGACTTAGAAGTTTATAAAAAAAATAGTCAAGTGAATTTTCCCTGCCTCATGGAAATCCCCCACCCACTCAAGTCACTCGCAAATAAAATTTTAACACCCTTGAAGTCTTTATAAAGAGAAAGGAAAAGTTCACTTCCCAGTCAGAATCCCCTTCAAGATTCTCCAGTAGCTCAAAGGGCTCAGAAAAATTAACCGCAGACACAGTGACCTTGTCCAGGGGCGAGAGCAGAAACTCAGGAGCCAGAAAGTATTCCAAACACCCATCTGTCCAGAGCCCAGTGCCCACGACCACCAGGAGTCTTTTTAATACTCCCTCCGGCCTTCCATTTACAAAGCATCGACTCAATTTTACTGGAATGACCAGTCTCTTATTTATAACAGGAACGTCTGGTATTTCCCACTACTCCGCTTTTTTTAACATCAAACAGAGGAGCAAGGACTTTAAGGACACCAGAAAACACGGAGCACTCAGTCTGGGCAGAGTGAGGAAGGCAGGGGATGAGCATACCCTACAATGTCTGAATGTTTCCAGCACTGAATAAACCCGAATTCATTCCTCAAGGAATAATGATTAAATCCCCCAATCTACCACTAGGCCTGCCTAAGCCATCTGAGGTCGGGACTGGGTTTTACTGTGGCCAGGTGACCAATTCCAGCCAGCTCATCCCACGGGTCAGATGAGAGAAAGCCTAAATTCATGGTTTCTCCAGACATGCCCCTTGGGTATGGAGAAAAGAGAGGGAGCAGCAATCCCCACCCAGGGCCAAGTCTGCTGCTGGTGACAGGGAAGCAGATACCGCACCAGAGCTGTGTTACTGCCTGCAGGAATTCCAGAAGGTTCCCAGGGCGTGATGATCCAGAATTTACTGGTCAGCCTCACTTACACAACCTCATGGATGCTGCAGAACAAGGCTGCTCATGCCCAGAGGCAGAAATGGTTTGAGTTAGTGCTCAGGGGAGGGTTGTGAAACCAGGCAGGCCTTCAGATTCCCAGAAGAAGCCTAGAAAAACATCAGCTTTGCTCATTCCAGAAGCTAAAGGCACTTAACAACAGAGAAATGCAGCTCTGTAGAAAAGCAGGTTTCTACCCTGGTCTGGCATCCCCTCTCCCAGGGAGGGAAGAAGGAAGGACAGCATTCCTGCCAGGCAACTGGTGCCAGAGGTGGTGTCTCACCCTTACATAAGGACAAAATGGCCACCCCAGAACTCCACCCCTTTTGTGCGAGTCTGGACGGAACTCAAGAGTCACCACCGGTTCCCGGCTGGTCGACACTCCCCAGTACTGAGCTGCAGATCCACGGGAGACGAGACCCACAACAGAGATGCCCCTCCAGCTTTCTGGCAATGGGGAACAGGAACAGGAAGGTCAGGCTGGCTCTGGCACCTTCCCCATGTGCTGCTGGCTCAGCTGTGCATTTGCTGAGCTGCCCTCCCTGGAAGGCTTAACTAAAAAAATAAAGAGGAGGTGGCAAGCCATCGGATGTTTGGTGACGAGAAAGACTTATCTCGAGGGTATTTGTAGGACAAACCTACAGGCTTAACCTTGCAGAGGACAAGGTGCCTTCAGACTTAGCAAAAAGCACCTGGCTGCCTTCAGGCAAGCTGTAAAAACCTGCTTTACACGATGAAAGAAACCCAGGGGGCTTTCTTTCCACATTTAACTAGGCAGAAGTACGGACCACTGTGCTGCATCCCCACTCCGGGCTGGAGATTGCTGCACGTGGCAGCGCCCCGGTACTGCAGCCCCATTCCCTACGTGCCATCCATCACCACCCACTGCGGCTCCATCTTCCCCCGGGAGAACAAGGACCGAGCACGTGCTCCAGCCGGCCTGGGAAACGTCTCGGACCCATCAAATTAAATTACACCTTGTTGGGTGGAAGGAGAATTAAGGCCGGCGGTGGATCACTCCGGCTAACAGCAATAAGTGAAGGTTTTAATAATAGCTTTAGATGGATAAAGGAGTAGGTAATTAAAAAAAAAAAAAAAAAATATCAAAAAGACCCCGCAGGCTGCTGCAGACTCTCCAAGCTCTTTAACTAGTGCAAGTGAGTTTCTCAGAAGGCTTTCCCAGGCAGAAGTCCCCGGTGCGAGCACGTGGCTCGCAGCAGCGCTTCCTGCCCCGCACAAAGATCTTCTGCTCAAACCGGTGATGGGCTGGAGCCCCGCCGGCACCAGCACGGCCCTTCCATCTATCGGGCTCCTTTATATTAGCCGGAATTCTGCTCTGTAAACGGGATCTCGGACATGAAATCACACTCTTCAGGTTTTTGTTTTTTTAAATTAAGCATTTCTGATTGTACTAGTCCCTGGAGACGTGTCTGAGTAAAGAAAAACCTCTTTGTCGTTGCACCTTTGAGCCAAGGCAAGTCACGATGAGCAGCAGCAGGAAAGTTAACACTTTAATACTACAAAAAACCTCCATAAAACACCGATTTTTTTGTTAACCTGGACCTCACCGAACAGAATTTTTGCCTCATCAGAACAAAAGCAGGTTTTCAGCGATTACTGCATTCTTTTAATAGTCTGAGGAGACAGTCGGGAGGTTGCCATTGTCCGCCGACAAAAGCGCTATTCATGCCCTGGCAGCTCTGCAAAGGGGGTTTAAACACGTTTGAAAGGGTTCCACACTTCAAGAAACTGTCCAGATCAACTGGACGTGTTTAAGCAGGCACAATTAAGAGAGAAGATGAATTCAGAAGGGGCCTTCTCTTCCCGGGGGGAGGCGGGAAGAGGTTGCAGCATCAGCGGCGGGTGCAGTGAGCCGGACGCCGATTTAAACTGATGCCCTTTGGGGAACTGCCGGCTCTTACGTGAGTGCAGGCACAGCACGGGGGGGCCCAGCGCCTCACTCCGTCTGCCTGTGACTCAGCCTCCCAGCAGCTCCTCCGGCACTGCCCGGCCAGCACGCACCGGGAGCGGCCGCCGGCCACACGCGGGGCTCCCCGCTCCGCATGTCCCACTCCATTCACCCGGGCACCCCGGAACGGAGCCCCGCCGCACCGCCCGGGCCCGGAGCGGCCGCTTCCCGGTGTGCGCCGTGGGAAGACGCTTGGAACGGGCGTTCCTTGCGCGGGATCGGAAAGGATGCTAGGAGCGGGCGTTCCCCAGTGCTGGGTCACGGGGGGATGCTCGGAAAGGGCGTTCCCCGCTGCGGGATCTCGGGGGGATGCTCGAGGAGACAGAAGAGGAGATGCGGGGCTGCAGCCGCCGGCGGCCACGAGGTCGGCGTTGCGAGCCCCCTCCTCAACCGTCCCACAGGGCGCGGCCCCCTCCCCTCATCCGCTGCCCGGAGGCACCCTCTCCTTGCAGCGGAAATATGGGGATAACGGCGGCACTAGCGTGGCCTGATCCACCGCTCGCTGCCCCTCGGGACGCCGTTACCTGCCGCTGCTCAGTTACGCCCCGGTCCGGTCCTCTTCCTCCGAGAGCCGCCGCCGCTCTGCGCACCGCCCCCACGCCCCGCCAAGGTGATCCTAGCGGGCCGCAGCACCGCCCCCCGCGAATCCCTCCGCCACCCGCTCTGCCGGGGGCCACAAGGGCGGGGCGCCGGGGCTACTTTCACGGGCGGACGCACAAAGCACGAGGGGGAGGTGCTTGAATCATAGCACGCGCACAGCCGGCCAATGAGGGGGTGGTGCGGCCGCCGCGCGCGCGGACGTCGCCTTAAAGGGACCGCGACTCGGCACGATGCTCTTAAAGGGGCCCTGGTCCCGACTCACACCGAGCCCTCCAATTCACATTGGCCCCGCCCAACTCACACCGAGTCCCCCCAACTCGCACGTACACCCTCAGCTCACACCGACTATCCAGCTCACACCGAGCCTCCAGCTCACACCTCAGGGGTCCCTCACTCTGGAGAGCAGCAGCTCTGGGTTTTTGGCGTGCTTTGGAGGATTCCAATGGGGACACTGCAGACCAATATAGAATCTCTGTAGTGGGGCCAGGAGGACGCAGTTCTGGGGACACTGGGGACACGAGGAGATGTTGGCGACATGGTGCTGGAGACGCTGAGGATACTGTGCTGGGGTCAATGAGAGACCAAGCTGGAGATGCTGGGGACACAGGAGATGCTGTGCCAGGGCCGCTGGGGCCACTGTCTCAGCTGTGTGGGGACCCAACGTGGACACCAAATCCATGAAGGCTCTTGGCTGGTAACAGTGGGGACCCCAGCTGGAGATATTGGGGACACGCTCCCAGAACCATGGAGACCTTTTACGGTGACCCATGACAAGTGTCTCCATACTGGCACCGTGGTGACACTGGGGACCTGCCATTAACACAGGGACCTGCCACACAGACCCTGTGCTGGACTGAGTGATAGCCATCTGGGGACTCAAAATGGTGACTGTATGCTGGGACCACTGAGGGGTCCTGTACCTGGTTCACTGTGATCCATGGAGGGGTGCAAAAATGGCCACCCCGCGCTGAGGACACGGCATCTGCGCTGGTCCTGTTTTGGACCACGGGGTCATTGTGGCCACCCCATGGGGTGTGCTGGGAGAGGGAGACCCTACGCTGGGGACACCGGGGATTCTGGGGACACTGGGGACGCTGCCCCGCCCCCGCGGGTTCGGGGGTGTCGGGGGGGGGTCCCCGCGGTGACGTCATGGCGGCGCGGCGCGGTGACGCAGTGCGGCCGCTCTGACGTCAGGCCCGGCCCCCCGGCAGCATGGCGGCGCTGCCCGCGCCGGCCGGCCCGCGCTGACATGGTGAGGGGCCGGGACGCGGGAGGGGACGCGCAGACACGGCCACGGCCGCGGGGGGAGCGCACCCGCCAAGGAGGTGGGGCGGGCCTGCGGGGGCCCGGGGCGGGGGAGGGGCAGCGGCCCTCGGTGTCCCCCCCGTGTCCCGGGGTCCCCCGGCTCGGGGCGGGGATGGGGCTGGAGGAGGAGGAGGGATCTCCGCGTCGCGATCGGCCGGGCATCCCCCGGCAGCTCCGTGCGCAGTCCCTGTCCTGGTCCTCCATCCTGGTCCTCCATCCCGCTGCTCCCGTCCTGTTTCCCAGTCCTGCTGTCCCATCCTGTTCCCCCACACTGGAGCTCCATCCGCCTGTTCCCATCTTGCTCCCCCTTCCTCTTGTTTTCATCCTGTTCCCCCATTCCAGTCTCTTCAGCCTGCTGGTCCATCTTGCTGTCTCCATCTTGCTCCCCCATCCCACTGTCCCCATCCTGCTCCTCTCCAATCTGCTCCCCAATCCTCCCTCTCCCAACCTGGTCCTCAATCCCACTGCCCCCCAAAATTGTTCTTCCCATCCTGCTCCCACATCCCACATCTCAATCCCACTACCCCCAAACACTCTCCCCACCCCCTATCATTCACCCTGTCCTACTGCTCCCCCCAGACTGCTTCCCCAAATTGTTCCCTCAATCCACTGCCCTCAACCCTCTCCCCAAAATTGGCTCCCCCATTTTGCTCCCCCCTAATTCCCTCCCTTTTAATGTGCTCCCCCAATCCACTTTCCAAACCTCTCCCTCATCCCTGCTGCCTCCTAACCCTGTGTCCCCAGGACCTCAAGGGCCAGTACTGGACGGACGATGACTCCGACGGGGATAATGAGTCTGAGGAGTTCCTCTACGGCGTGCAGGTGGGTGCTGGGTCCCCCTGGTGCCACAGGAGGCTCAGGAGCCCCCAGGCTGAGCCTGATGCCTGGCCTGGGGCTGCCGAGGCTGTGGGAGGCTCTGGGTGTGACAGTGCTGCGGGCTCTGTGCCGCAGGGGACCTGCGCCGCCGACCTGTACCGGCACCCGCAGCTGGACGCCGACATCGAGGCAGTGAAGGAGATCTACAGTGAGAATGCCGTGGCTGTCAGGTGGGTGCCTCTGCTGTCCCCTGCACCGGGCAGTGCCACACCCGGGCACGCAGCGGTGCTGTCCCCAGGCATCCAGCTGTGCTCTCCCTGGGTACCCAGCTGCGCCATGCCCAGGAATCCTGGCTGTGCCATCTCTGAAACAGCTGGCCATGGTATTACCAGAACATCTAGCCATGGCATCTGCAGGCATCTGGCTGTGCCATCTCTGGGGCATCTGAGCATGGCATCTGACCGTGGCATCCCCAGGGCACGTGGCTGAGCCATCCCTCAGGCATATCCTCCCCAGGACACTGGCCACAGTGTCCCCTGGGCGCTTGGCTGTGCTGTCCTCGGGCACCTAGACATGGCATTTGTGGCAGCCCCAGGCACTCATCTGTGCCATCTTCAGACACCCAGCTGTGCCATCCCTGGGTACCCAGCTGTGCCGTGTCCAGGGCACTCAGATGTGGCATCGCTGGGTCACCTGGCCATGGCACTGCCAGACACACACCTCCCTGGGTTACCCAGCTGTGCCATCCTCAGACATCCAGCAGTGCCATCCCCAGCACACCTGCACGTGCCATTCCCGGGCACTTGACCAAGCCATCTTGGAACGCCCAGTAGTGGCACCCCTGCATAACAAGCTGTGCTGTCCTTGGAGCACCTGACTATGGCATTACCAAGGCTCCTGGCTGTGCCATCTCCAGGTATCCAGCTGTGCCACTGGCAAGGCACTCAATGATGGTACCCCTAGGACACCTGGCCATGCCATCCCCTGAGCACCTGGCTGTGCTCACACATTCCCAGGTTCACATCCACATTCTGGGCACTCCTCCTGTGCATAGATTAATACATGGAAAGCCCACGTGCCACTGTCACTTTGCCTACAGTGGCATGGTGGGCACCAGCACCAGCCCCCTTGGCACAGCGACACGTGTCTTCACAGGGAGTATGGGACCATCGATGACGTGGACATCGACCTCCATGTGAACATCAGCTTCCTCGATGTGAGTCCCTGGGGGCCCCCTGGCAGTGGTGTCACAGGGAGGGTGGGCACATGTGCCTGGGGTGTCCCCAAATCCCCCTGCCTGGGTGGAGGTGCCATGGCTGTGCTGAAGTGTGTCTCTCCCTTGCCAGGAGGAGGTGGCAACAGCATGGAAGGTGCTGCGGACGGAGCCCATCGTGCTCCGCCTGCGCTTCTCCCTGTCCCAGTACCTCGATGGCCCCGGTGAGTGGGGACAGGCGGGGTGTGGTGTCCCTGTGCCCTCGGGACAGGCAGAGCGCTGCGCTCATGGCTTGTCCTCTCTCCCCGCAGAACCGTCCATTGAGGTTTTCCAGCCATCCAACAAGGAGGGCTTCGGGCTGGGTCTGCAGCTGAAGAAGTAAGAGCTGAAACGTGGTGGGCACCTGAGGGTGATGGGTGGGGTGGCCCACAGAGTCACTTTTCTGCCCCAAAACTGCCACATGTCATTTTGCCACCGCCTTGTCTCCACCACACAATCCTGTGACTGGCTCACCACCATCTGTATGTGGGGAAGAGAAGGGGCTGGGGGTGTCATGGACCACCAAGCACCCATGGGTGCTGTCCCCCCTGTTTGCCAGGATCTTGGGCATGTTCACATCCCAGCAATGGAAACATCTCAGCAATGATTTCCTGAAGACCCAGCAGGAGAAGCGGCACAGTTGGTTCAAGACGAGTGGCACCATCAAGAAGTTCCGTGCTGGTCTCAGCATCTTCTCACCCATCCCCAAGTAAGGTTCCCGTGCTGTCCCCATAAGGGATCAGCCCTCAGTCCCCTCGTCCTGGGTGAGGCCTGGCACTGTGCCTCAGTTTCCCCACCTGGATGCTGCTGCTCCCTACCAGATCCCAAGCAGGTGGAGGTTGCTCCGAGCAAGTAGCCGACGGGTAAATCCAATGCTGGGTGAAGGAGGAGCAGGGAACATTGACAGACAGGTGCTCAGGGGGATTCTGTGCCTGCAGGTCTCCCAGCTTCCCCGTTATCCAAGATTCAGTGCTGAAGGGCAAACTGGGCATCCCCGAGCCTCGCGTGAACCGTCTCATGAACCGCTCTGTGTCCTGCATGGTGAAGAATCCCAAGGTGGAGGTTTTTGGCTACCCACCCGCCAGCACCCAGGCAGGTGTTGCCCCCTTCAACATCCTGGTGGGTGCCACCCCGCCGTGGGGTTTGCTTTTCTCTTCTTCCCCTTCCCAGGGGCTCCTCTGGGGTCAGACCATTTGTTGTGGGGTGCTGAGACCCCCCATGGGATGGGGGGAGCCCTTGCAGGGTTTCTTGTACCCACTCTTGGGTACTCTTGGGAAGCTGAGGCCTGGCTGTGGGGGCCACTGGGATTTTTTCCCCACTCTGGGTGCTGCATGCCTGCTGTGACAGGGGATATTGGCATGTTGGGGGTCCTGCTGTGACAGGGGATATTGGCATGTTGGGGGTCCTGCTGTGACAGGGGATATTGGCATGTTGGGGGTCCTGCTGTGACAGGAGATATTGGCATGTTGGGGGTCCTGCTGTGACAGAGGATGTTCGGATGTCAGGGGTCCAACTGAGCCAAGAGGGATTTGGTGTGTTGGGGATCCCACTGTGCCAGGGGGTGTTGGCATCTCAAGGGTCCCACTGCCTTGGGGGTGTTGGGGGTCCTGCTGTGTTGGGAGGGGTTGGCATGTTGGAGTCTCACTGTGATGGGACACGTTGAAATGTCAGGGGTCCTGCTGTACCAAGAGTTTTGGTGTATTGGGGGTCCTGCTATGCCAGGTGTTTTGGTACATTGGGGGTCCTGCTGTGCCAGGGGGAGCTGGGGGCTGCCTGTGCCATGCAGAACTGGAGGTGCATGTAGGAAAGGTGATAACACAGCTGGCTCCGCTCTCGCTCTGTCGCAGGTCGGTGGCCACTGCAAGAACATCCCCACGCTGGAGTACGGCTTCCTCGTCCAGGTGAGAGTCCTGCATCCTGCTCATCCTGCTGCCTGGAGCATCCTTTCTCACATACCCACTTCCTACTATCTCGAGCATTCTCCCCGCTACCCCATTTCCTGCTCATCCTTGTCCTGATAGCCAGAGTATCCTCACTGTTCCACATCCCACTCAGTCCCATTGCCCAGAACATCTTCCCTGTGCCCCACATCCCACTTATCCACGCTGCACTGCCTGTATCATTCTTCCCTCAGACCAGAGTTCCACTCATCCCCTTCCCACTGCCTGGAGCATGCCCCCATGCTCCATGTCTGCTGCCACTCCCTCCATCCTGCCCCTCAGATCATGAAGTACGCGGAGCAGCGGATCCCAACTCTCAACGAGTACTGCGTGGTGTGTGACGAGCAGCACGTCTTCCAGAACGGCTCCATGCTCAAGGTGGGGTGGCAGAGCCAGGTCAGGCGCGGGGGTGCGGGCTGTGTCCCTGTGTCACCATCCCTGACTCTCCCCACTCTCTTGTCCCCTCCACAGCCAGCTGTGTGCACCCGGGAGCTCTGTGTCTTCTCCTTCTACACCTTGGGCGTCATGTCCGGTGCGGCCGAGGAGGTGGCCACTGGTGCCGAGGTAGGGCTGGGCACGGTAGTGACACGTCTCCCCAACTTCCAGCCCCGTGAGGGGTTGCCCCTTCAGTCCCTGCTGTGCCCCAAGGTGGTAGACCTGCTGGTGGCCATGTGCCGCGCTGCCCTCGAGTCTCCTCGCAAGAGCATCATCTTCGAGCCTTACCCCTCTGTGGTGGACCCCAGCGACCCCAAAACTCTGGCCTTCAACCCCAAGGTGAGTGCTGGGGGGGTCGGTGCTCCTCCACATCAGGGGGTGACGGGAAGCCCCAAAGACCCCTCTGATGGGCACTCCTCTCCTGCCTCGTGCAGAAGAAGAACTATGAGCGGCTGCAGAAGGCTCTGGACAGTGTGATGTCCATCCGGGAGATGACCCAGGTACAGCCCCGTGGCCTCATGTGACCTGCTGACCTCCCTGGTGCGGGATCCAAGCTGGGGGTGGCATTTTGGTGCAGATCTCCATCTGCTCATGGCTGGGTGGGTGCTGGGGGACCCACCTGCACCCCCTCTTGCCTCTGCCAGGGGTCGTACCTGGAGATCAAGAAGCAGATGGACAAGCTGGACCCCCTGGCACATCCGCTCCTGCAGTGGTAAAGCCGAGGGTGCTGCAGCCCTCTCCCATCGCCCCCTGTCCCTGTCACTGCCCCACATTCCCCAGGACATGGGATGGAGTGGGGGGCAGACAGGTATCCATGGCACAACGCTCTCATTTCCTTTCTCCTGGGGCATCACGAGCATCTAACAATCTTGGGGCAGATTGGGACCACCTTTTCTGACCCTCCTCCTTTTCCTCCTTCTCTTCCCAAGGATTATCTCTAGCAACAGATCCCACATTGTCAAGCTGCCTCTCAGCAGGGTAAGGTGCCAGGTCAGGTTCCAGGTGGGGTGCGAGATGGAGGGTATGGAATATGGGAGGTGGGTTGGCAGGGTGCAGGAGATGGGATGCAGCATGAGGCATGTAAGGATGTGGGATGGGCGATGGAAGGATCTGGGATGTCGGTAGCCTGGGAGATATGGGAGTCAGGACACGGGATATGAGAGGGGGGATGTTTGACGTGGGCTGTGGGATGGGGACAAGACAGGGATGCCAAGGACCCTTCTGGCAAACTCAGAGTCACCAAAGCCAGGCTGGGCTGGACCCAGGGCTGGGTGGCCGTGCATGATCTCTGTCTGTCTGTCCTCTCTCCTGCTGGCAATGCCGTTGCACTTCCCGTTCCCCTGGTAGCAGCTGAAGTTCATGCACACCTCCCACCAGTTCCTCCTGCTCAGCAGCCCCCCGGCCAAGGAAGCCCGGTTCCGCACAGCCAAGAAACTCTACGGCAGCACCTTCGCTTTCCAGTGAGTTACCAAGGTGGGGGGATAGCAGGAGCCCCCTGGGTGGGTGCCGTGGGGCTGATGGATGAGGGGCTGATGTGGGGCTGGCTCTTTCCAGTGGCTCTCACATTGAGAACTGGCATTCCATCCTCCGCAATGGGCTGGTCAACGCCTCCTACACCAAACTGCAGGTATCGCTCTGCACCCAGAACACCCCAGGGCAGCAGGCAGGCAGGGAGGGGGAAGGAAGGCAGGGAGGGGGCAGGCATTGGGAATTGACAGGCTTCCTCCACTACTGCTGCGCCCGAGCTGTCGGGGTGATCCCACCACGCTCACCCTGGTATTTTCCCGCAAGCTGCATGGAGCAGCCTATGGCAAGGGCATCTATCTGAGCCCCATCTCCAGTATTTCCTTTGGATACTCAGGTAAGAGGCTGCCTGCACTGCCCAGTCCTGCCTGCGCTGCCCGGTCCTGCCTGTGCTCCCGTTCCCGCTCCCTGCATGGGCGAGGGGAGGTTTGGCCTCGTGCTGGCTGAAGAAGCTGCACAGGAGTGGCAGCATCCCATATCCATCCCATCACACCAGCCTCCTCCCAGTCAGGTTGGGGCTCTCCTACACACCAAAGAATCAAGCCTCCAACGTTTTCTAGGCTTCAGAAGTGCTGCGCACACTTTTAGGGGGTTCATAGGGCTCAGCTGCAGGGTGGGAGCACTGAGGGTGGTGGTCCCTGTCAGTGGCATGTGTCCCCACATCATCCCAGGGTGTTTCCTGAGAGACTGACAGCCCCTGCCTTGCTTCTTCCGCAGGAATGGGGAAAGGGCAGCACCGGATGCCGTCGAAAGATGAGCTGGTGCAGCGGTACAACCGGATGAACACGATCCCCCAGGTGATGGGCCAGGGCACACTGGGGCAGGATGAGAATGGGGACATGGCACCCATGGCTGCTGGGGACAGAATGGTAACACCAGCTGCTCTTCCCACAGACCCGCTCCATCCAGTCCCGCTTCCTCCAGAGCCGCAACCTGAACTGCATCGCACTTTGCGAAGGTGTGGGGATGTGGGGGGATAATGGGGGGGACAGGCAGAGCCCGTGGGGTCAGCGGGTGGATGGAGGGTTGGAGGCTCCCCGCAATGGGCTGTGCCCAGGCAGGCCCTCTGTCCCGCATCCAACGGCCCCTTGCCCCAGCAGTGATCACCTCCAAGGACCTGCAGAAACACGGCAACATCTGGGTCTGCCCTGTCTCCGACCACGTCTGCACACGCTTCTTCTTTGTGTGAGTCCAGCTGCACCCACCCTGCTGCACCTGCAGGACCCCACAGGACCGCCCTCACCCCCTTCTCCTCTTCCAGGTATGAAGATGGCCAAGTGGGAGACGCCAATATCAATACTCAGGACCCCAAAATCCAGAAGGAGATCATGCGTGTGATCGGGACTCAGGTGTACACAAACTGAGTGGCGGTGGTGACGGTGGCGCCGCGGGACCCCCCAGGCACCGAGTGAGCCCTTGGGCGAGGCTGGGCAAGGGCCGAGCGGGTTTTGAGCCCCCCAGGCAGAGCAGAGCCGAGGCAGCACCGGCGGCTCCACCTGTACATAGGCGTTGGGCTCCCTGTGAGCGGGTTCAGCAGTCCCTTATCCCCTCCCTGTCCCCTTCCCACTGTCCCTGATCCTGTGGCAGCACGGAGAAGGAGCCGTGGGTCTGGCGTGGCTGGGGGCCGCCCCTTTTGGCTTTGACAGTGACGGTGTTTTTATCAATGATGAGAAACCGAAGCAAAAAAACAAACCAACAACCAAAACAAACCCAAAAACAGGAAAAAAAAAAAGAGAAAAGGAGTCAGTGTTTGTGGATTTAACTGAGATTAAAGTGTGGGGCATGGGAAGGGGAAGCTGGGGAAGGCATGGGGGCACAGGGAGGGAGTGGGATTGTGAGAAGGAAAGGGATGGGATGGGATGGGATGGGATGGGATGGGATGGGATGGGATGGG
>VRYO01000100.1:19440845-19457036 GCA_009812075.1 Sialia sialis | reverse complement strand
AAAATTCAAAAAGGAAAAGCTACAACCAAAACACTCCCTTCTTTGCCACTTTCTCCTTCACCTCCTCCTCTTCCTCCTCCGGGATGCGTTGCAAAGAAAGAGAGTTACGGGTTTGGATACTGCACTTGGGGAAGGGGAAAGTTGTCAGACACTGCAGGACGTCCGACCTGAAACAGAAGGAAAAGGTTGTCACCCTGTTTCTGCAGAAAGGAGGGAGGGAAGGACGGAGGCAGCACCCAGATCCATCGGGTGGGGGTGCCAGGCAGACATCCCTGCACACACCTGGGGTGTAACACTAACGTGGGATGCTCCAGAGCCACCACGCCCCCAGGGCCAGGCCCCCTCACCTCTCTGCAGGCCGAGCTGGGGTCAGTAGGGTCTGTTGGCATCTTTTGGCCGCTTTAGCTGCACTTTTAGCCTCTTCATGCCGATCTGGAAACCATTCATGGCCTGAATGGCCGCCTGAGCACTCGTCGGATTGTCAAAACTGACGAAACCTGGCGGGGAGGGGACACACGGGCTTTTCACCACACGCATCACAGGCAGCTGCCTCACCTCAACCCAGGCACTGAAATCCTGTGGGATGCTCCTGGTGCGGGAGAGCTGGGAGAGGGAGTTCTGAGGTAACATCACAGCCCCAGATTGTCAGGGACTGGGTGACAGGTGATGGCACCTGCAGGTCTGCAGGGACAGTGAGGTGACAGGTCTGTGAGGACAGCAGCGTAAGAGGGTCCACAGGACACTGGAGTTGTCTGCAGGGACACTATGGGATGTGATTTGTGGGGTCACTGGGGTGACAGGGTCTGTTAAAGTGATAGGGGCTGCGGGGACACTGAGGTGAGGGGTCTGGGGGACACCAAGGTTGGTAGATGTGTGGAAATACCAGGGTGATGGGGTCTGTGGGGACACAAGAATGGGATGTGTCAGCTCAGGGGACATCTGGAGGCCAGGTCTGCAGAGACCCTGAGGTGACAGGGCCTCCAAAGACACCACAGTGAAAGAATCTATGGGGATACCCAGCTGACAAGGTTCGTGGGCACACCGAGGTCTGTGAGAGGGAGATACAAATCCCTGAGCTGGGGACACAGGGGAGAGCTGCACCTCAAGCAAGGGACAGCAGGGAGACATGGACATCTGAGCTGGAGACCAGGGAAAGAGAGATCCCCAAGATGAGATGTTGGAGAGACAGACTCCCCAGCAGGGACTTAGGGAGAGATGCACTGTCAGCAAGAGCCAGACTCCCAGGCTGGGAAGACTGGGGAGAGCCAAGCCTTTGAGCTGGGATTTGGGGAGAGACAGACCCACTGAGCTGGAATATTAGGAGAGCTGGACCTTCAGGTTGGAGACCTGAGAGAATGGGACTCTGGAGCTGGAAACTGGCAAGAGCTGGCATGTCGAGGAGAGTCAGATATTTAAAGTGGGATGCTGAAGAGAGCCAGACCCTGAGTCGGGATGTTGAGGAAGAGCCAGAGCTCCAAGCTGCAATGTTAAGGACAGCTGGAACCTTGAGCTGGGGACTGGGAAGAGCTGGAGTCCTGAACTAGGACACCAGGGAGAGCCACATCCTGGGACTTACCAAAGCATTTACTCTGGTTGGTGGCACGGTCCACAAAGACTTTGGCAGAGATGACGTTGCCAAAAGGCAAAAACATCTGCGTGAGCTCCGCGTCCCCGAACTCCTGGGGCAGGTGATAAATAAACAGGTTACAGCCCTCGGGACCTGGGTGACACACAAAGGACAGGACATGTCAGCTGCGAGCTGGGGTCACCCCAGGGTACACCGAGGAGCCACTGGCCCCACGTGGCGTGACCCCCACCCCTCACCTTCTCTCTGCTGCTGTGGGATGAGGGGCGCTTGCTGGGGGAAGGCTTGGCTGATGGGAGCGTAGGCAGTGGGATATGCTGCTGGAAGAGAGAAACAAGGAGCTGAGGCCACAGCACCCACCCCAGCCACAGGAAGGGCTGTGACAGGCAGGTCCCCTGCTGCCACCTGTGATCAAGGGGCCTCTCCTGCCCCACGACTGATGGCTCTGCCTTTCCCACCCCTCCTGACACACCAGGGATGTGGGAACAGCTCTCCTAGGAGGAATGCTGGTGATAGCAGTAGTATGGCCTCAAGGCTGAGGAAAGATGGTACTTTTGGCTGAAAAACCCCAAAGATTTGGGGTCCAAAACCTGATTTTCTGTTGCAAATCCGGACACTGCTGTCAATGCTCCTAATTAAATGGCTGCTGGGCTTGACATATTTATGCGGGAGGCTCTGACTCCCATCCCTACACAGCCTGTGTCTTGGCCATCAGATTTCATCATGTGATGAAAAGTCAAAGACTTTTGGTGTCTCAGTGTGGAGCTGACCCTCTGTCACCTCCCAAATCTTGCTCCCTCTTCTCGATACCACTGCCAGGGCTCCCCCATGGAGTCCTCTCAGCTCCATGGGTATTAAAATTCACTTTGCACCATCCAAAATTTGCACAGGGGGGCCATGACAGAAGACAGTGGGATGAGGGGACGGCGCTTTCATCGGCATTGTCACGCTGGCGTTCCTGCCAGGGCACAGCACCTGGTGCTCCCCTCATGAATCCATGCCCCCAGTTCAACGTTTAATCCCAGGGTGATGTTCACCTCCCAAAAATAAGGGTGAGGAGCAAAGAGGGGAAAGAAGAAAGGAGTGGGAAGCAAAGTTTGAGACCTGCATAGTGCTGCATGCCGGCGTAGGCCTGTTGAAGGGGGTCTGCCACCGTGGGGCTTTGAGCTGGGAAGAGAAGAGAAAGGAGAAGGAAGAGAGAATAAGCCAGAGAAAGCCAGGGATGCATGCACAGCTCCCGTGGGAAACGGTTCCTGGCCAAGCGCCACCATGGAAGGGCAGAGCTGCTCCCTGCCTGAATTCCCTCTCCCTGCAGTGATGGCACAGGAGCTCATGGCTGATCCATCCAGCATGCTCCTGGGATGGGGAGCACCCCTTAAGCACCCCGCAGGAGCCAAGCACACTCCCTCAGGCTGTACCTGGGTAGGGATGGATGCCGTTGGTGTAGATGGTCTCGGAGGCAGGCTGCCCGTTGCTCTGGGGTGGCAGAGGGCTGAAGCCGTTCACCCCAATGGGCGTGGCGATGCTGGGCACCGGCGCTGTGCTGATCCCTGGAGGGGTGCTTGTACCTGCAGGAGCACAGCGTCAGGGCTGGCATCACCCCAAGACCGGCCCCTGAGGATGCCAGGTGGCAAATGTGGGGGTCCTACCTGAAGAGGGGGTGAGGGGGGCAGCCACCAGCCCGCTGACATTGAAGGCGGCCATTTGTTGCATCTGGGCGGCAGCGATGGCAGCCATGGGGTTGAGGCAGGTGCCCTGTGCGGCTGCCATCAGGGCAGCCTGCTGCTGCATGATCTTTGAGAAAGAAAGGGGGAAAAGGGACAGAGAATGAGAGGCAGAGAGAGGGAGAGAGAGGGGACGGTAAATCAGCATCTCTGCTTTGGATGGATTCAGAGGGATAAGTGCCACCCAGATCCAGGGACAGAACTCTTGGTGATGCTAAATATAGGACCCCACAACCACCCTCATCTATGGGGAGGAAGCCCTGCATCTGCCCTTAAACAGAGACACACCAGCCCTGCCAGGCATCCACAGCCCCTGGCACTGGTGCTTTCATGGGCCAAACCAGCCCCCCCAGCCACGGGGGTCTCCCAAAGCCCTGGACTGCACCAGCTCCTACCGCTTGCGTGTAGGCCCCGTAGGCGCCGAACTGGATGGTCATGGGGTTGAAGATGCCCAGCTGCCCCGCCATCTGATGCATCCGCCGCAGGGTCCTCTCCTTGTCTGTGTCTGCAAACTTCACCACCAGGCTGGACGAGGCACCCTGGAGCAGGGAGAAGATGGGGCTGATGATGGTACCACGGCAATCCCCCAAACTGTGTACCCGCCGTGGGTGTGGCTCACAGCATCTGCAGCATCCTCAGCCCTGGGGACACTGCCCAGCTTGGCAGCAGCAACCAATGATCGATGTGAGGTTTAATTATAGCCAGTTTTTCTCCTCAGTGGCAACTCCCCGACCTCTGCTTCTTTTCCCTTTCCTTGTCCACAATTCTGACCTTCAGCATTAATTAAACTGCCCCTTTCTCCAGCATGGAGAGAATTAGCCCCACGCTCCCACCTCTGGGGCTCAGCATCCTGGCAAAGAGAAACCTGGGGTGATGGGGCCAACAAATTGCCAGTGTGTAGGATTTTGATGCAATTAGACTGAGGATCAAATTAGTGGGTGATTGGATTAAGCAGGCTGCAGGGGGTCAGCTGGGGCAGGGTGCGAGCCTGGCACTTACCGGCATGGTTTGGCTGCCGTGCAGGCTGTTGATGGCAGCCTGTGCCTCAGCGTGGCTGCCGTATTTCACAAAGGCACAACCTAAGGGAACAGAGGGAACACAGGACAGGTTGGATTTGGCCATTGTGGGTCCACAGGGTGCCCACTCGGTGCCCCAAAGCCCACCTTTGCTGGCTCCATCAGGCCCTCGGAGGATGGTGCATTCCTCAATCTGGCCGAAGGGCTCAAAGAGGCGGCGGACGTCATCCTCACTCTGCTGCTTCCCCAGCATGCCCACAAAGAGCTTCCTGTCTTCTAAAAACAAAACCAAGCCCATCAGAGTGGGAGGTCATTCACCATCCCAGCCCCTCATCATAAATGGTGTATGGAGGGGAAGGAGCCAAGCGACATCAGAGGGAGGGAGCGACACCAATCCCACGGAGAAGGTGCTGGACTTATCATCTCCATCCTACAGAACACTCAGGGTGGGAAAACCTCTCCTGTGGGGAAATTGCTGAGGGATGAATCCTGGAAGACCCATTGCTTTAGCGAGAGGAGCTGAGGCTTTTCCCAGGGATGGGGGGAGCTGGCTCCCCCAGCACTGGGGCAGGAAGCGGTGGAACAAAGAGAACCCACACGCTAGAGGTGATCATCCTTGTGTGATCGGCTCGCAGAACAACCCACAGCTTCCAGCCGTGCCCAGGGGACAGCAATAGCCCAAACACAAGAGAAGGGATAGTAAATAATGAGAATTTCATGATTATTACCAGCATCTGTCTTGTGCAGCCGCGTGCTCCCGCCGCACGCTAATGGCATTTGACAAAAGAAATAAGGTGCCCTGTCAAGAGCGTTGCTGGGGAAATAAATAAATAATGGCAGTAGACGATAAATGCTTTGTCCGTTAAGGTACCAGGAAAATTAGTTAAAGGAACAGGGCTTGTGTGTTGTCTAGTTAAACATAAACCTCCCGGGGCAGTGGGCTGGGCAGCCCAGTGTTGCCTCCTGGGTGTGGGGGCTGGAGACAGGAGCCCCAGCTCACCCATCGATTTTTAATCCTTCACCATTTATGCTGGTGGTAAGTGGATAATCTGTTTGCCAGGTCCCTCTGGGATGCGCTGGGATCAGCTCCCAGTGTGTTTAATATCAGGGTTCGGATAGGGGGGATCTACCCCAGCTATCCTGCAGGCAGCCCCCCAGGAGAATCCTGCATGTCCGACTGCACCTACCCTGCCCAGCAACACAACAGATGTGGGATTTTGATCCAATTCCTACAATTCTGTCCAAATAATCACCTCAGCCTGGCAGTGCCACAGTATGATGAGTGGCAAACGCTCACAAAGAATTTGAGGGGGTGGTAGCTTGAGAGGGGCTTGGGCCACATGCAGCCAACTCCTGCCCTGGGGTCCACACAAGACAGCTCTGGCGAGGGAATTGTGTTGTTTGGTAAATCAAGGTGGTGAGGGAGAGCGGCTGACTGGTGTTCTGTGCCACAAGATGTTGGGATGCGGATGGTATGATTTTAGGACATTCCCAGGATGACATCAGGATGTTCCCCTCAGCTGACCAGACACAAGGAGAGAACATGGCATTTGGTCTGCACCCGTGTTTGGGTGCCACCAGCAAAGGCAGCTCCTTTCCTGGACTCCTCTGCAAACCAACCTTCCCACAGCAGCCTTTGCGATGCCACCACATCCCCTATCACCTCCTGGGTGACCCTGTGCCCTCCTGCCTGTGCCAGGCACCCGGAGAATTGGGGACCTACCTCCTCGGCCCTCGCTGTCGGCCGGCTTCACCTGGATGGGGCGGTTCATCTGCAACACAAGTGAGAGCGGGCGGTCAGTGGGGTGGCCCCTGAACCCTTTCCGTGGGGAACAGCGGGATTTGGCCAATGACTGGCACCAGGAGCTGGGGAAAAGGGGAGGGACCTGCATGAACAGAGCTGGGGCTTGTCACCCGGGGATGCCACATGCAAAGAGTGATGCTCCGGTCCTGGCTATGGGCACCCAGTGCTGCAGGCGCCCGCGGGGCTGCCAGTGCCAGGCTTGGCCGCCTGCCCGCTTTCCTCGACTGCAAAGGACTGCAGAGGCAGCAGCAGCACCCCGCTGGCCCTGGCCCCTCTGGCACCACTGCGCTCCTTTTCCCAAACCTCACTCAAATTTGGCCTCCTCCTCGTCACTGCCGTGCGCACCCACGAGCATGACACCCGTGTGCAGCAGGACACGCTCGGCTGGCAGGCACATCCCTGGCCCGCTGCCCCATGGAACCATTTCTCCTCCTCTCTCCTCCTCCTTTCTCCCCTCCTTTAGCCGAAAAATGCTACAATTATGGCCGTTTCCATGGCAACAAGCGTGCTTCCCCCACGATGCTGCGGAGCCCGAGCCATGTGCTCGATGGGGTCGCCACGGCAACAGCGAGATGTCACACATGACAGCGCGGGGGTGCGCACACGAACACACCTTGAGCACACACAGGGACAGTCGCCCCCACCTGCACCCCCATCCCAGGGCCCCCTGCTGCAGCCCTGGAAGGGGTCGCTAAATTTGGGGGCTGGGTGGGGGCAGAGCCATTCCCCCCCACATCAGGGTGAGGAAGAGGATGGGCAAGAGAGAAGAGAAGGGAGGTTTCCACAGCAACTGCCTCGTCTCCAGGGAAACGTGGAGAGAAATGTCAGCACAGAGCTGGGGACGGTCCAAGGAAGGGATTGAGTCCCCAGGAGTCATGGGGTGGCACAGGGTGCCACCGAGGGACACCTCACAGCGTCACCCATTATGTCACCAGTCCCCCAAACATCCACCTTGTGCTGGGGCAGGCTTTGCCTCACGCCAAACTCAGGAGGCTGCGACAGCACCAAGACCCTAAACCCAGGACCCCGGTGTCCCTCCCATCCCTGCCATGGCCAGGAGGAGGGAATCCCATTTGGGGGGCGGCTGCCCCCCTCCATTGACCTGGCAGCCCCATTTACCAGCGCGATGGCCTTTGATGGAATAAATTTCCCATGCCCGCTGCTGTATGCTTAATGTAATAAACCCAGTGAGGATGATTTAGAATAACATTTACGGAGCCGCAGAGTGTCATTTTGATGTGTCTCCCGTCTCCGCTCGCCGGTTATTAAACTGTATTGATTCCCCGGGAGCAGCTGATGTTTATAAATGTCAGGCCTCGGGGAACAGCTAACCTACCCCAGAGCTGCCACACCGCACCGAGGAGAAATTGTCCTGGCCTCTAGACACCCCCAGAAGGGGGTTTTGGCACCCCTGGAATTGCCATGTGCCCATCACAGGATGCTCGGTGACCCCCTGGGGCACCCACACCTTCTGGTTGTCCCCACAGCACCCCTGCACTGTATCCACACAGCCCTCTATCCATCCTCCCACACTAAACAGCCACCCAGGCATTTCCTCCTGTTCCTGACACCCACCTGCCCACCCTGCAACACCCACCCATCCATCCATCCTGAACACCCACACAATCATCTTCCCCCAGGATTCATCCAGCCGTAGTCCAACACCCATCCCCACAGCATCCATCCATCCCCACAGAACCCATCCATATCTCCAATCCACCCTCATAACACCCATTCATTCCCACAGCATCCTCTATATCACCAACACCCATCCATCCACCCCCTGACACCCATCCATCCCCACTGCACCCATCCATATCCCCAACATCCATCCTCATACACTCATCCATCCCCCCAACACCCATCCATATTCCCAACAACAATCTATCCCTGTACCACCCTTACATCTGCCCATCCATCTCCCATCTTGCCACCACGCACTTTTCCACCACATCCATCCATCCATCCATCCATCCATCCCCATGTCCCACACCCCAAGGACATAGTGACGCTCTGCTTGCGGTGTTCCAGCACCCACCATCACCAGCAGTCCACAAAGCCCCAGCTACCCCATGGCCAAACCACTGGTATTCCATAGCACAGTTGCTAAACCATCTCCTGACTGCTCAGGCACTGTTCCCAAATTCAGAGCCCCCCAAGAGCCTGGGAACCAGGGAGAGCCAACCCATAGAATCACTGCCAGGGGATGTGCCCAGTGGGACAGGGTCACTTCCTTGGCATCACACTCCACCTCCTTGTCCTCACAACCAACAGCCAGAGGATCCACCATGCACCCAAATGAGATGCAGGTGGCAGGTGACATGGGAGCAGCGAGTGCCCATGGGAACCTCATGTCCATGCCACCCCAGGGAGACAGGAACCGAGGTCAATGATCATGGGGACATCTTGACAGAGCCCTGGGGGTAACCAACAGCAAGTCCACACAGCCAGTCTGGGGACAGCCACACCATTGCACAACCCTGCACGTGCATGATCACCCTGGCACACCCTGCACATGCCCACACACCTCTGAACACAGACCTGCAGCACCCCCCAAGCACACCATCCCCAGCCACACACCTGCAGAGCCGCACACTGGTGCCCATGCAGCGCCGCACACACCGCTGTCCCGGAACCATTGCACACCCACGTGTGGCCATGCAGCACGGCACACAGCCCTGTGGGCACCTCGACAGCCCCAGTCTGCACGCCACACAACACCCACAGAGCCCTCCCTGCTGCCATGGATCACACACAACCGCAGGCACGCACCCCAGGATGCACAGCCAGCGCTAGGGATACAATGCCCCTTGCCTCACTTTCCCCGTTGTACCAGCAGGACCCACTGGGAGCCCTTTGTGGACACCTGGACACTTTGGACACGGGCATCCCGTTCTCACGGTCACCATGTGCGATGCCCAGCGCAACACCTGCGCACACCTGCACTCCTGTCACACCCAGTGTGCCCACACACCCCCACTGCTGCCACTCCCCCAGCCCATGTGCACCCACACCCTGTCACCATCACTGAGGGCAAAGACACCCTAAGCTCCTCTTCCCACACACACAGACACCCACGTGCTTGCACACACCCGGGGGGAAAGCCATGGCCCTGCCAATGCACAGACCCCTCCCTGCACTGCCTGCGGGTGCAACACCCCCAGGCACTGCCCCTTGTACACCTGCACCACACACACACACACACAAACCTGCGGTAGAAAAATACACCCTGCAGCCAACACACACACCAAACCCATCACTGGGGGCAGATACACCTCCTCACCATCATCTTCCATCCCTGCCTGCAAACACACCCCCCCTTCAGCATTCCCGGGTGCCAGAGCACCTTCCTCGCCTACACCCACACCACACCCTGGGTCCGGATACAACACTCCTCTGCCGACACCCTACCCTTCCCTGTGTGCAGATACACCTCTCGGCCACACACACAGACACACAGCCCCCATCCCTAACTGCAAATACACCCTCATCACCAACAATCACCCTGCCAACACATGCATCCCATCCCTGGGTGCAGATACACCCTGCACAGCAGCACTCCCACCCACACACCCCATCTGTGGGTGCAGATACATCCCCTCACCAACATCCCTCCAGCCCCATTCTTCTGTGCAAATACACCCTCCTCAACAACACTCCTCCATCTCCAACAGCCATCCCTGGGAGCAGATACACCCTGTCATCAACGCTCCCAGTCCTCATCCCTGCGTGCAGATACACCCTGCAACACCCACACCCGAGGACCCCATCCCTGGGATCCCCACCAAAACCCCTCCATCCTCATCCCTGTGTGCAGATACGCCCTGCTCATCATCAACACCCCTCCATGACCATCCCCGAGCAAGGATCCACACCCTCGCCATCACCCCCACTCCCATGCAGCATCCCCGGGAGCACATTCTACCCTTTGCCATCACCCACATCCCTCCTACACCCCCCCGGTGCCGCTCCTCCACCCCGGCGCGAGCGGAGGCTGCCGGGCGGTGCCGGGCCGTGCCGGGCCGGGCGGAGGCGGCGGCAGACAAAGGCGGGGCCCTACCTCGATGCAGAGGATCTTGGACCCGGCGGGCACCCACAGCACGGGCGGCCGCGGTCCCGGCGCCGGCACCTGCGGCAGCTGCATGGCCGGACCGGCCGGACCGCCGGCCCCACCGAGGCGGTTCGGCTGAGCTCGGCTGCGCTCGGCTGCACCCGAGGCTGCTCGGCCGGGCTCGGCTTAGCTCGGCGCGGCTCGGCAAGGCCGGGCTCGGCTGGGTTGGGTTCGGCTAGGCTCGCCGGGATCGGGTTCGGCTCGGCTGGATTCGGCTGGGCTCGCGCAGCGGCGCGCGGGGGGCGGGGCACAGGGCGGAGCGGCTGCAGCCCCGCCGAGCCGAGCCGAGCCGGGCCGGGCGGGGGGCGGGGCCTCACCGGGGACACGCCCACCGCGTTCTGGACACGCCCCCGGCCCCGGGGCGGGGCCTGGGTGGGGTGGGGGGCGAGGGTGGGAACACGGGGGGTGCGCAGGTACAGGGCATCAGCAGGTCCAGAGGTGTGAGTACAGGTACAGGGTATGAGCAGGGACAGGTGTGAGCACAGGTAGATGTGTGTGAGCAGGTACAGGGTGTGTGAGCGCAGGTACAGGGGGTGAGCACAGGTACAAGCGGTATGAGCAGATACAGGGGTTGAGCACAGCTACAGGGGGGATGCACAAGTAGAAGGGTTGTACATAACACACGTTAGTGTGCTCATGTGCACAGACACAGAGGTGTGTTCACAGGTACCCAAGTGTGTACACAAGGGGTGCTCAGGCACAGGCAGGTGTGAGCAGCTGCATGGGCATGGGGGTGTGAGCACAAGCACACAGTCCCTGCACTGCTGTGTTCACACACACACACAGGTGGACACAGTTGTCAGCCCCTGTGGAGTGTGTGCCTGCATGTCCACATGCACACACGTGCTCACACACACACCCCCCACACTCAAAGTGAGCGGCCATGGCACGTGTGTGCCTGATGAGAACCCCCAGGCAGGGCCCAACCCTGGCCTCCTTTAGGCTGCCAAGGAGGGCTGTTAACTCTTGAACCTACTGAAGCATGGCCCCACTGGTGAGAGCACGGCTCAGGAAGCCACATCCCCGCAAACCTCTCCCCCCTCTGTCAGCTGCACACACACAGAGCAGGGATTGATATTCATGGGCCCCGGCTCTTTCCCCAGCCAACCCGCGGGCCTATTGATTTTTATTTAGGCGAATAATTAAATATTTATTTTCACTTTGTTAAGCTCGGGAGGTCGGAGCCCACAGAAAGCGCAACAGCACGTGGGCGGCTGGAAAATCGATGCCTCGGTTTGCGGCCGCTGGAAGTGGCTCCCGAGCCTCGGGGAAGTGTCACCAGCCCTGCCCTGGCTCACCCTGATCCCTCGGTATCACTTAAGGCTTCCATGCCTTGGGGAGGTGGCACCAGTGCTGCTCCAGCTCAACTCGACCCCCGGGTGTCACTTACCCCTGGCAGTGTCTTCTGCTCATGCAGGGCACTCTGTGCCTTCAGCGCGGAGTCGCGGGCGCAGTAGGTGAGGAAGGCACAGCCTGTGGAGACAGGGAGATGGGATCAGTGTCCAGCCCGGTATTGCCACAGCACCCTGAACATGCAGGGAGCTGCTGGTACAGCTGATAGGGCACTGTGGTGTCTCAGCAGCCTGGCATCCAGCACAGTGATACCCAGCACCCTGGTACTACGGCATCCAGCACCCCAACACCACAGCACTTGACACCCTGGCATCCAGAACCCTGGTCCTGTGGTATCCAGCATCCCAGCATGCTGGCACCCTGGCATGGTGGCATCCAGAACCCCAGCATCCAGCATCCCAGCACCCTGATATCCTAGCACCCTGGCATTCAGCATTCTGTCACCCTGGCAGTCTAAAACCTGGGATCTGGCACTCAGGCTTGGTGACATCCATCACTGCAGCACCACGGCATCCATCAGTAAGCACCCTGACAATCTGGCACCATGGTATCCAGCACCCTGGCCCTGTGGCATCCAGCATCTCAGCACTGTGGCATCCAGCAGCCTGTCACACTGACACCCTGGCCCCATGGCATTCAGCATCCTGGTACCCTGGTACTCCACATCCAGATGGGAACACACAGGAGTCACAGTTCACCCCCAGAACAGGGTAGGAGATAGAGCAGCAGGATGAAGGAAGGAGCAAGCGAGGAGCAGGCAGCACACGGGCAGCGGCGTTCTGACCCCAACCCTGGGGAAAGCCACAGGTTTCCAAGTCCTCCAGGAAGCAGATCTCCAGATGTCAAGGCTGTGCACCCTGTCTTGCCACCACATTTCTCGCAGCCCTAAGCGTCCTTCTTGGGATGAGATTCATGTGGTGAAGGCACTCTGGCTCCTTCGACACCATGATGCTTTGGAAATCAGGAATACGCCTGGGGTGAGGTTTTCCCACGCTGACTCACGCTGCTGAGCCACTCGCTCACACAGAGCTGGCAGCATCGAGCGAGCCCTGGGGACAGGGTCCGGTCCTCTTCCCTCAGTCTCTCCTGAAGCATTCCTGGTGCCTGTGCCACCGCTGCACCACTCCCTCCCTGAGGGCTCCCCCCAATTTGCTGGGGTCAAATCCAAAAGCATCTGAAAGTGATATTAAAACAGCAGCAAAACAGTTTCCCTCCAACAAAGTAAATATTTAATGAATAAAATTGACATTGATGCATTTTTAATATTGGCACAATTAAATCCGCCAGCTGATTAAGTATTAATAACTCTTAATAAGTACAATCAGCGTGCCTGGGAGGAGAGGGAGCATGGCGGCGGGGGGGGTGCTGTGGAACAGGGTCCCTCGCCCACTTTGGGCTGTTGGGGACATCTGCCCTCACAGAGAGCAAGGAGAGATCCCCCTAGATCAATGCTCTCCTGCTGCGGGTGGGAAGGGGAGATCAGCACAGCAGCTCGCCTCAGTCCTGATGCCATTTCCAGTGTTTACCATCCGCAATTATGTTGGCTTCCTGCTCTTCGCTCTTCTTTCTCTCTTTTTTTTCCCCTGTTTTTCCTGCAGGCGACAATGTAGACGGTGCCCGGGCATTCTGGAGAAGTTCGGAGGGCTGGCGCAGGAGCGGTTCTGCTTTGGAGGCTTGCCGGGAGGGAGAATGCCATTCAAATTAGAGGAGCGTCCGCAATTAAATCACGCGGCTGGGCCGCAGACATTGAAGCCCGCGCTGGAGAAAGCGCTGAGGAGGCCTGGAAGGATGCAAATCCCATTGATCCAGGCACACAAGCAGCTTCAGAGACACCTGGAGAAATGTTGGAGGCCACAGTGCCAAAAATGACAGAGTCAAGGCAGTAATCCCTATGGCCGAAGGACATCGACAAGGCGGCAATCACCAACGCCAAGTTTTGGCTTCCCAGGAAAGTCCCAGCAAAGCAGGTGCTGGCTGTGGCACGGGGGTTTGGTGACAGCTTGTGGCTCCTGTCTGGGTGACACCTGGGGTGCCTTGACTCTGGTCAGCTCTTGGGTGAGGGTGTTCTGTGGAGACCTTGGCAGTGCCTACATGATCCCCTCGGTGCGTCACTGTTCCCACGCTCCTCATGCCATGTCACAGTGCCACACCACCTGGGACACAGCACAGACGTGGCATGTCCCCATCCACAGTGGGTGCCTGTATCCCAGGGGAGCTCCAGCTCCAGGGGTGCACAAAACTCATGTGGGTGTGCTGATGCCAGACAGGTGCCCACAAGTCGGGCAAATGTTCTAAATTGCTAACGTTGTTCATTGCAGGGCGCCCTGCCCTGCGATGCTCTGATCCCAGGGGTGCCCCCAAGCCAGAGAGAAACACCCTGACCCCTGGTGGATGCTCCCCTCTTCCTCAGAGGTACCTCAATTTTAGGAGGGGCCATATATCCAAATGCTCCATGCTGGGGTGTTCCCACCTCAGGGTGCTCTATGTCAAAGCTGCCTCCAGCTTAGGGGTATGTTCACCCCAGAGGTTTCTCCTCCTTGGGGTGCCCCATACTTACAGGTAGCCTCCAGGGTATGTCCACCTCAGGTGTAGCTCAGCTGAGGGGTGCCCCATATTTGGGTACCCCATCTCAGAGTGTCCACCTTAGGGGTACCTCCATTTCAGGGATACATCACCTTCTGGGTGATGGGTACCCCCATCTCAGAAATGCCCCACACCACTGCATCCAACCTCAGGCACACTTCTAGATCATGGGACACCCTCTAAAAGCATCCCATCTATACCTTGGGGTGCTCCACCTCAGGTTATCTCACCTCATAAGTGCCTCTACTTCAGGGATGTCCCACCTTAAAGGCACCGCTGTCCTGAGATGCTCCATCTCAGGATGTCCCACATGAGGGGTACCCTCATCTCAGGGCATCCCACCTCAGTGGTGGCCCACACTTAGGTACCAAACCTCAGCTTGTCCCATCTGATGGGAAACCTCATTTCAGGCATGTCTGCACCTCAGGCATATCCTACCTCAGGCTGTGCCTCACATATCAGGGGCGCCTCACACTTGGGTGCCTTTGCCTCGGGGTGTCCCGCTGCAGGGGTGTCTTTATCCCAGGAGTCCCCCTATATGCCAGGGTGCTCCATCTCAGTTTATACCACCACAGGGGTACCACAACTGAGGGGTGCCCACCCTCAGGGCATCCCACCTGAAGGATATCCCTTTGTCAGGATGATCCATCTCTGTCCCACTTGAGGAGTACCTCACCTCAGGGGTATCTCACCTGAGGGACAGGACCCCTCACTCCCCCAACCTCAGTTTGTCCTGCCTCACGGTTGGCCCATACTTAGGTACCACACAGTGATGTCCCATCTGAGGGGTCCCCCATCTCAGGATACTCCACTCTGGGTGTCCCACCAGAGTGGTACCTCCCTGAGGGTCTCCCCCACCTCAGGGTGTCCCACCAGAGCAGTATCTCACTGAGGGTCCCCTCCCCTTCAGGGCATCCCCACCACAGCAGTACCTCACCGAGGGTCCCCTCCATCTCAGAGTGTCCCACCACAGCAGTAACTCACTGAGCATCCCCCCCCACCTCAGGCTGTCCCACCGGTACGGTGCCTCACGGGGGTGCTGAGGGTCTCCTCCACCCCACGGTGTCCCACCTTACCTCAGGACAGCCCCACGCCGGGGTGCCCCATGTCAGGGCGTCCCACTCGGGGGGTCCCCCGGCCCACCGCCCCCGCACCTTTGTGCATGCCGGTGAAGCGATCCTTGAGCACGGTGAGCTCGTAGATGCGGCCGAACTCCTCGAAGAGCGGCTTGAGGTCGCTCTCCTCCAGGTTGCGCGGAATCTGCCCCACGAACAGCTTGATGGCGTCGTGGTCCTTCATGGCGATGGCGCCGGGCGGGCGACTCAGCCCGTTCACCCGGCCGCTGTTCGCGGTGCTGAACGCCGCCCCCGCCGCCTCGCCCGCCGCCGCCGCCGCCGCCGCCATGGCCCGTTCCGCGCCCCGCCCCGCCCGACCGGCACCGCTCGGCACCGCCCGGCACCGCTCGGCACCGCTCGGCTCGCCTCGGTACCGCTCGGCACCGCCCCGCTCGGCACCTCTCGGCTCGGCTCGGCTCGGCCCGCGCCCGCCAGCGGGCCCGTGACGTCAGCCGGACGGCCCCGCCCAGAAGCGCTGTATTAGCATAATGAGGGGGCGGTGGCCAATCAGAACCGGGGGGCGGAAAGAGAGGCGGGGCGCGGAGCGGTTCCGCCCACTGCTGCGCCCTGCCGGGCTGACCCCGAGCCCCCCCGCCCCGTCACTCTCCCTCGTCCATCGCCCCCCGTGGCTCCCCGTTCTTCCCCCGTCACCCCATCACCCTCCATCAGTCCGCATCATTACCATCGTCCTCCCCTCGCCCCACCACCAGAATCCCCATTATTCCTATCACCATTATCACCCCCATCACGACCATCACCCCCATCACCCCCCATTGCCTTCCATCATCCCCACCATCCCCATCACCTCCATCATGCTCATCACCTTCCATCGTGCCCTATCATCCCCCAACACCCCTGTCTGCTGCATCACCCCTGGTCTCCCTCCCCATCCCTCCCACC
>VRYO01000100.1:19338563-19439916 GCA_009812075.1 Sialia sialis | reverse complement strand
GTGCAAGCATGGGCAAGTCTACACAAATGTGCATGTATGTTGAAGCATGTGCAAGCACAAACAGGGGCTGCAAGAGCGCACACACCTATCTAAGTACATGCAAGCACATGTGACCTGTGTGTGAGTCTGGGCAATGAGGTATGGGGGCAATGCACGTGTGTGCAAGTTTGTGCACGAGTGCATGTGTGCAAGGACCCTCATGCATGCATGTGCACAGTGGATGTGAGGACCCTTAGCCACGTGTGTGCAAGTGCATGCATGTGCTCACAAGCACACCTGTTCACAAGCACACGCACACACGATGCACACGTGTTCACAAGTACACACATAGCACACATACACATTCCTCACACGCTTACAAGCGCACACAAGTGTTTACAAGCACACACACACACGATGCACACAGGTGCCTGCCACTGCAAGTGTGTCCCAATAAACTCCCCTGGCTGGTGCCAGTGCCCACGGGTGGGTTTGGGACGTGTGGAGCACAATCCTGCCGGAATCCGGGGGCTTGGCGGCTGCTCCTCGCCGCCGCTTGGGTTTATTTTTAAACCCGTTGGCCCCGAGTGATTCACACGCTGCCTGTTCCCTGTTCCCTGCTCCCCGGCAAGTTTTACACGACCAAAATAGATGTTCTGGAAGGAACGGGCCACCCAGCAAATCGGCGGTGGGGAAAGCAGGGTGCTTCCGGGATCCCGGCCCGTCCAAGCGTGGAAACGTCACTGAGCCACCTCCATGACAGGGGTTTTGGGAGGATGCAGGTGCAGACACTCTGGTAAATGGGATCACAGGGGATGTTTAACCTGGATCACAACACCAGGCTTCAGTGAAAGTTGCGATGTTGGGGTGTCCTCCGTGGGCACCCCAAGCCCTGGGGGCTCTCACACATGGGAGACAGGGAGCCCAGCTAGGCAGAAAGGAAGGTGTAATGAGGCAGGGAGCTGGGATGGGGTGGTAAAGAGCCTCTCTTGCAGAGCATCATCTGTGAGAACAGAGGAACATTCTTGGGAACAGAGCACCCTTCCCAGGGCCAGGGTCTTGCTTGACCCATCCCTGCTGGCAGCAGCCCCCTGCAGTGACAAAAGTACCCAGCCAAGGTACCACGTTACAGCACAATGGGGAGAAAAAAAAGGAAAAAAATATTTTAAAAACAGGAGGGAGTAATAACGGTTAATTCACTATTTTTAATTTAAAGTTCAGTCACAAAAGGTTTCCAGCCATAGAAGCACATCTCACTCACTTAAGTCCAAGACACACACACACAACGGTCCCAGCTTTCAGCTGAATGCTGTTTCTTTCCAGCGCAGCAATGCCAACCATCGAAGGACCTGTCCCAGTTCTACGGGACAGCAGCACCACTGGTTTCTTCTCCAAGGAAAACACCATTGAAACCACCATCTCTCTCTGGATGGAGGAGACCTGGAGCTGAGCTCCTCACCCTGAGAATAACAGAGCAGGAGGAGGATGGGTCAATGGGCCAAATCCCCAGGCAGAGGTGACAGCCTGAAGAGCTGAGCAGAGATTTTGTAATATCCATGCACCACTCAGCAGATTTGCAAGGGCTCCTCAAAGAGGCTCCAGAGTGTCATCTGCTGAGGAGAAGCCATAGAAGGTGGCAGCAGCCAGGTTTTAGGGCAGCAGAGGTGGTAGCAGGCCTGATCATCAAAGGAGAGAAGAGGGAGAAGGACAGGACCCCACAGCACAACGTGACTGCAGAAGGAAATCCTGGGACAAGAGCAGAGGCTAAGCACAGTTTATCCAGCTGAGCAGGCACCGTGCAAGCTTCTCCACCAGCATCTCTGGAGCAAGCCCTACCCATCTCCTGCTAACCCTTGCATGGTGTCCCGAGCCCCAGATGAGCAGGAAAAGGCACCTTTTTCCTCTTTGGGGTCATTTATTTATAGATTTAAAGAAATAAAAATAGAAAAAGAGGCAATGAGTGCATGCCAAGACAAAAGAAATGTTCATTGCAACAAAGCCAGAGCAGAAGGTGAGAAGGGGTCCCTTTGCCCTTTTGAGGAGGGGACATTCCTCCTGTGTGCATAGAGATGAAGGGCAGTGGGGCTCTCCCTTCAAGCCCCACCAAATTCATGTTCACAGTATCCAACATAGAGAGGCTGGGCCTGGACACCACGCCTGGGAAGAAAACAGAAGGACAGCATCAGGGAGGGGGCACAGGTAGAGCCACAGGGTCTGAGGGCTTCCAGTGGCACACAGTGGCCATGGGTGCCCCGTTTCAGGTGTGACAAGGAGGGAGCAGTTTCCATCCTGTGCTTATATCGTGTGTGAGAACACGGGGTGAGAACAGGTTTCCTGGGGAAGCTGGTGCTGCAGGAGGAGTGGCAAGAGCTGACAAGTCCCTTCCTTCCTCAGCACAAAGCCCTCTCCTCACCACCAGCTTATGGCCAGCAGCAGAAGTGCTCTTCCAGTGCTGCACCAAGCAAGCTCTGCCCATGCACAGGCAGCAGAAAAAACTGCCTTCTTTTTCTCTGCTTTCCAGAGGAACAAAGGTCATTTTGCAGCACGGCAAGCCCTTCTCCCTCACTGCCCCCCAAGGGCTGAGCACAGAGCAGCTGTCCCAGGATGGTTACCCAAGCAGGGTGCAGCGGAACTCCGCCAGCCGGGCGTATGCATCTTCCAGGTCCCTGACAGTCTCATTGCTCCAGAGTCTTTCAGCTACAGCCCCACCTCTTGGCCTTGAATACAAGAGACAGGCAGTCAGGACAGGGGAGAGCTCAAAGCCTCTGATGAAGCCCTGAACTCCCAGACACTTTTCTGACCAGCATCCTTCCACACACAAAGGCTTCAGCGTATCCCAAGACCTATTCCTGGACACATGCCCATCAGGAGCAGACCAGGGTGACAAGACAGGTGGGTGTTACACACAGCAGGTTGTTACAGCCTTGCAAACTCTCATTTCAGCCTCAGTGAAGCTGTTACCAGCACAGAAGGGACAGGTACCATGTGCAGACCAAACCCGTGAGTTCAGCACACGGTGGCAAAAAAACAGGGATGCAAGCACAGCCTCACACAACCCAAGTCATCTGCCTGTGGCCTCTCTTACCAGAGCCTGGGGGTCAGGTTGGTGACATCCACATATTCACCCCACATGCAGGCCTCACCACCAATCACCAGGGCCTTCTGCTCAGGACTGCCTGTGGAGGGGACAGCAAAACAGCCAGTTGTGGCACTACATCTGAGCGCCAAGCCAGCGGCCATGCAGAAAGGCGACACAAGGAACACACCTTCAAAGTTCAAGGGCTCCACTTCATAGGCTTCTATCCAGTCCTGCCCGTAGGAGATGCGGTTGAGGTACCAGGGTGCAGAGAGCAGAGCCCGGTAGCCAGACCTGGTGACATTGGCCATCTCTTTCAGGTACTCCAGCTTGTTCTCCTTCCACACGTGGATGATGGTGTCAGGCCTCAGCTGAGGAGCACAGGTCAACATGGGGCAGGGGATCAGTGCAGTGATAGAAGCATCACCTGCTCCCCCGAGCAGAGTGCCCTGGCCCCTCCACACCCCCAAAAGGAAGCTGAGGGCTTGATTTTTGAGTGACTTCCCATCTGGTTTGCAGGAACAACAGGAGGGATAAGGCTATTTGCAGTGTCCTGGGCATGGTTAAAACCTGCATCCTAGAGGGAGCACAGCATTGTCAGCAGTGTGACAAAGCCATGATGAGGGCAGCTCACTGGCAGCACCATCTCGAGATCAACTCCAGTCCCACTACAGAGTAACTCCCATCAGCCCCAGAGCACACCAGTGTGTCAGGCTGGGGTGCTGGCACTGCTCACCCCAGCACAGGCAGCTCTCACCTTCACGTCGTTGTCAAACACCTCCTGCCACACAATATAACCTTTGCCAAGGGAAGAGACGATGTCCAGAAGCCTGGAGTGGGAAAAGTACCGAGTTTTGGGTGATCCCACTGATCCCCCTCCTTGGTGGTTACATACAGCCTAAGGAGCAGCACAGATATTCCCAACATCCTCAGTGGGATGTGGAGGTGCCTCTGAAGGAGAAGGGAGAGAGCACAGCCCCTTATGGGGCTTCTTTCTCTTCATCCCCAGGCTTTTTTGAGGTCAATCTCCCACTAAAATGTTCCCTTTTGGAGTCAGGGAGACACGACCAAGGAGATGTTCCTGAAAAGGACATCTGGTATCCCCAAGACAGAAGACATTTGAGCTGGTCACACAATACAGCTGCAGGCCCTGGATGCCCTGACCTTACCTCTGGATGTAGAAAGACTCTAATTTTTTGTAATCTTCCCCAAAGCCCCTCTTCATCATGAAAGCCCGGATTTCTGGATTGGATTGCCTGTGAATCAACGAGAAGGAATAAAAACTGAACTCTGGAGTAAGGCCAAGGCATGGTCAAGTCCCTCCCACATCAGTCCAAGGCTTGCCCAGGTATTCCAGAGCTGTGGCTGGACTAGCATGAACAGTTCCTTACATCCAGCATCACCATGAGCACAGAAATCCCAAAAATCCCAAGCACCACTGCTACCCCTGGCCTGGGAGAGCAGGACACGGAAGATCACAACCGGGAAGGCAGGGGCTGGGATTCCAATCCCAAATACATACCCCCAGTCCCCATCCAGACTGATCTCAGACTCACCAGCATGTGAAATCTACCTCATCGCCACCAAGGTGGAGAAAGAAGTCTGGAAAGACAGTGCTGACCTCTTGGAACAAACGGGTCACAAACTTGTAGGTGCTGTTAACAATGGGGTTGATGGGCCCATAGACTCCAGAAGGAGCCCTGCCCATATAGCAGGGAGTCAGGAGGCCTGGAGCACCTGATGATAACAAATGCAGGATGGTGAGGAAGGGGCAAAGTATGACCATGTCATCCTCTACAATTCCCCTCAGCACAACTTAGGGTCTGTCACGGGACAGGGAAGGAGGGACAGCCACAGTTCCAGCTGTGACCATACACACAGTGAATTCTAACATGGTCTTTGGCATTTGGAGGCAGGGGAAGGAGAGAAAAAGACAATGGAATGTTTTCCCAAAGCTTCCTGCACTTGTAGACGTAGAAGAGGAGATGCAGTCCCTGAGCAGAGAGCAGTGTGTCAGAACTGGGACACAGCTGAGCAGAGCAAGGAAGCTTGGCCAGCTGTACCCTCACAACACAAGATTCTTGCAATAAGCCATGACGTTAGTTTTGGTAGAGCAGATGTTCCCATAAAAAAAAAAATCACACAGCTTGGACCCAAGAAAAGATGGAAATGTTTCCCCTTGGATTTTGCTCTACAAGTTGGACCATTGGGTCCCACATCCCCCAAACAATAGTTTGCTCCTCATGAAAGCCAGCCTGTGGGACACAGCTGCCCACACGCAGCTTTTAGGGTCCAGACTGCAGCATCCATTCCTGCCCCTGGGATAACTCCAACTCTGCTCAGAGCAGCAGCAGGCAGGGTCTGCTCCTCACCTGGTCCCCAGGAGAGGGTGTGCCCAGGGGTGTCGAACTCAGCGATGACTCTGATGCCGCGCAGCCGGGCATACTCAATCACAGTCCGCACGTCACTGGCTGTGTACACGTGGGTCATGGCATTGAAAGCTCCCTGGGAACATGGGACAGCTCAGTGCCTTGCTCAGGAGCAGAGGCAGGAATCTGCTCACCCGAGCTGGGCACTACATGATGATCATTACCTGCTTGCTGAGCTCTGGGAACGTGGAGCTCTCATAGGGGAAAGATGGGTCATCCACAATGTGCCAGTGGAACACGTTTAACTTGTTGTAAGCCATGACGTCCTGGGAAGGAATAAGGACAAAGATGAACATGCCCCATCCCTTCTGAAAGGTCATCCAGATTGCCACAGATAGAGGATAAGGTTCTCCAGCTCCAGAAGGACAAGGCATGGTCCCTAAATGCTCCCCAGGATCCAAGAGGGATTCAGACACCTCTCTCTAAACACAAAAAGCTGCACAGGGCCAGGAATACTTCTGCTCAGTAAAATCCCTGTTCTCCCTGTAATTGGTGGAGACCTGGAAGTTTAATTCTGCTTGGGATGAGCACAGAACCACCACCCACCTTTGCCAGTATTTTCCCTTGCCTTAGAAACAGCTCAGCCTTGAAGAGTAACCTGGACTTGCAGGAATCCAAAATACCTCAGGGTTTTCTTTTTAACAAAGGCAGCTGAGAAATCACCCAAACAAGGGAGCTCAGAGGAAGGGACATGGAACTAAACCATGTAATCTCCCAGAACGGGTGTCCTACCAGAGTTTCCAGGATGGCTCTCAGAGGCAGGTAGTGACGAGAGGTGTCCAGCAACAGTCCCCGGTGAGGGAAGCGGGGAAAGTCCACAATTTCTGTCTCATTGATGTAGTACTGCACACAGAAGATGTGAGAAAGGCATGAGCAGGATGTTGGGCAAATGGCCACTAGCAAGAGACATTGAGGGTCACCATTGTCTCCAGGGGTCAGCAGGACAGAGGTGCACTCACTGCCCAGAGTACAAACTGGCCAGAAAGAGTTGCAGTACTTCTTTACCCACTCAGAAGGCAGGGATCTGGCTGGATCTATGAATTTCCACTTGGCCCTTGGCAAGGCTGTGCCCACTTATCCCAAGCATCCCAGCAACCCTCAGCCCGTCCCCATGGAGGGAGAGCTGCCTGCCCACAGGGGACAAGGCCAGGACTCACTGTGCCGTTCTCGTCTCTTCCAACAAGCTGGCTGAATGTTTCCAGGCCTGCAGAAAAACACACAGCTCCTTCCTAAGCAAGACACCCCCAAAGGAGCAGAGCTCAATTAACCAAGAAGTCTATGGAAAGAGAGGACATTCCCACAGGCCCGAGGCAGGGAGAGCAGGAATGCCCTGTGGGAAGCGCAGCTCACCTCGGAGAGCTCCCCAGACGGTCTCTGCTGAGAGCAGCATGGAGCCTTTGGAGACAGACAGCTTATCTGAAACACAGCATCAGTGGGCTGTCCCACATGGGCACAGCTCAGGTACAGAACTGCACACCAGAATGCCAGAAAACTAAATTTTGGCCTTCTCTTGCTGTTTTAAAATTCTCCCCATTGCTTTATCAGCACCCTCAGAATGTCCCCTCTGCCCTGCCCCAATGTCTCAAGAGCAGGGACTTGGTGCCTTCCTCAAATCCAAGGGTAATGGCACAGTACTGCACAGAAACAGCCATGCTCCCTCCTGCTCCCAACCCAGACACTTACAGCTCTCCTTGGAGTCCAGGCTGGGAAACCCATCGCAGCCTGGAGTGGAAACGTAGATGAGAAGTTCAGTGCAGGGTGTTTCCCAGGACGGTTCATTCTCTGCAAAGGACACAGACCATGCACATCAACCCCATGCCAGCTCTTCTCCCTGCTTCCAAGCCCACCACTATCCTCCCAGCCCAGCTAGGGATGGAGGCAGAAACAGGCAGCCCTTCCTGCACCCCAAAACAAACATCACAGGGGTGAATTTCAACACATCCAACCAGGAGAACATGAGCTGATCCCAGCCTGTGAGGAAGACCACAGGGAAGCTTAAAGGAGCAAACAAGAGAGGAGAAACATCGGAATATGGACTAGCAGCAGCCCCCGAGGCTTCCTGGACACCAGCCCTGACACTTCAGCTAAAGCCATGACTAGTCAAAGCTTCTTCATCAGAGTGAAGAGCTTGTTTCCAAGCTCTCCCAGCACTGGAAAAAAGTACAAGCCCAAGAGCTCTGCCCTACCCATACTTCTTAGAAAAAGGCAAAGAAAACCTTTTAAAAAGGGTGGAGAATGAATCTGCTAAACTGGGGGGAATTAGAGGCAATTAAAAGATCTCATCCAGCTCAGAAAAGCTCCTGACCAACTTCACCTTCTGCAGAGCAGGTCCCAGGTGTAGCAGCCAGAAAAATGAACCCAGTCACATTTAGACCTCAAGTAGGAGCTCTGAGCACACACTAACTGAAGAGCACTTCCAAGGATGCACAAGCCTGAATCCCCATTCCAAGTCACACCCCATTCCAAAGGGATAGTCAATCTTTGCTGGGACACAACAGATTTACAGCTGTCGGATGCCAGGAGGAGCATGGGGTAGCAGGGTGGGACTGATCAGCACTACCAGGAGCAGCCAATGCTCAATGTGGTCACTGAAAATAAAAACCTTGGCTTTGAATGAGCCAAGACACCAAGAAGTCTGTCTTTCCAGAGAGACTGTGGCACTGCCAGCATTTCAGAGAAATGCAGAGAGCTCACAGGAGCTCACAGAAATCACGATTTCTCCATGAAGGGATGATGAAACCTCTGTGGAGAGAAGGAAAACAGCTTGAAGCCAGCCCTGTTTTGAGCTTTCCTCTCAGTTGCAGACAAGCTGGTAGCCAAGGCAACCTCACAGATGTGCGAGCAGCACAGCAAGACCTGCTCCCTCCACTCAGGAAGGCAGCAGTTCACCAGGAACAGCCACCCTCAGGCCTGGGAACACTCATCCTGCTGAAGAGCCGCGACAGAATTGGCTCCACCACCATTCACTGCATTTGAACCTGCTCGGTGAGGTGCTTCTCAACCCTAACACGGCCTCCAAGGCCAAGGTGCAGCCAGGCACCACTGCCACCACACCTGCAAGGCAGAGCAACCAGAAAATAGTTTCTGCCATTTATTTCCTCTATTAATACAAATTATTTCCTTCCGTCCAGAGTTTCCAATGCCTGTTCTTACTAACCACCCATGTGGAAAAAAAGAGACCAAAGCAAAACAAAGAGGGGAAAAAAGGCCTTAAAATAATCTGTGTCATTTGAGCATCATAAAGCAGGGCATATGGAAAGTGATGAGTGTGAGCTGGATCTTGTGATCACAATGTTGCTCCAAGTGATTTGATGGTCACATTTCCCCTCTGAGTGAAATAGGAGAGCGTGAATAATTAGATCAGCTGTTTTTAGCTCCTAGCAGACAGAGAGAACCAAGAGCAGTCTTTTTGGCTCTCAAATCAAAATTTATTTCTACTGCTACTCACAAGAGTTGAAGAAATAAAATAAGCCAAAGGGTTCTCTGTTTCAAACCTGCTTTTTCAAGACAAAGCCAAGCAATTTCCAACACTGCCACCCTTCTCTGCTTTGATCAGCAGTGACAGAGTTCACACTGACATTTAAAACACTTGGGAGCAGAGTTACTAGCTCTTTTTGATGAATGAAGTGCCTCATATTCCCTGGATATAGCACTTCAGACTGCAGCAGACCCACGCAGCTACTGAGCGTCCCTGCACATCGGCTCCACAGCCAAGAGGTTTCCCGCAGCTCATCCCAGACAAGCAATGGGTGCTATCATGAAGAAGTCTAGGTTTGAGAAACCTTTAGAGCCTGTCCCAAAGCAAATCCAGACTCTCAAAGCTTCTGCCTTTCCTCATCTTACCTTACAATTTCAGAATGAATCCAGGAGCTAATCCCTCCCTGGCAGAAAAACCATGTTAGCTCGGGACTTTTAGCAGCTCCACTTTGGCAGAGGTGCCCCGTGGCACAAGTTTGTACTTGGAAGAACACACACAAAGCACTAAGTCCTTCCTCAAGGTGAGACCTCACACAAGACACCGAGAGCTGCAAGGAATGGGAACAGCCAAGACTTAGCAGTAACCCTGAAGCAAGAGGTGTCGCAAGACGGGGAGCAGCTCTCCCTGCAGCCACAAGAGAAGGAAGCTAAATGAAGCAATGGGGAGCTGTAACACTACCCGGAGGAAGTAAAAAATGAGATAGAGGAAAAAGAGCCTAAATTCTGGCAGGAAGACAACTAGTGCTGTGCCAAACTCCATTAGATTTCTTCTGTACATGCCATAGGCACTGCCCTCCAAATCCCAAGGCATCGCTGCCCTTGCCACCAGACTCCATCCAAGCCACAACTCCCATCCCACCTGCCGCCGCAGAACTGAGGGGAGGCAGACAGCCACCAAACCTCGTGGTGTTCGCCAAAATCAGCGAGGGTACGGGGGGCCGTTAAGCTCAAAGCCAGGTAGGGAAGGGTCAGCGCCCGCCGCGGCCCTCACCGGTGGGACGGCCGAAGAGCAGCGGCCAGTACCGCTGGAAGGCGGCGGCCAGCACGGCACAGCCCGGCCCCACGGCCGAGCCGCTCGCCGCAGTGAAGCGGAACCGGCGAGCCGGCACCGGGCAGCGGCGGCCGCTGGGCGGGAAGCTCTGGGCCTGAGGCATCGGCCATACAGCCCCCGCCGGGCCCGGCAGCAGCGCCAGCAGCAGCGGCAAGAGCACCAGCAGCCGGAGCAGAGACGGCTGCAGCGCCCGCGCCGCCGCCATGTCGCGCCCGAACCTGAGGGAGGCGGCACCGCCCGACAGCGGGGGGCCGGGCGGCCGCGAAATGGCAGCTTGGGCCCGCCCTCACGGCCTCCGCTGCGCTGCCCCCTCGCCCCGCAGCGTTCACCAGGAGCCCGCAGTCGCCTCGTTGTCTTCAAATGAACCCCCTCAAACCCCTCCAGCTCCCCACCGAAGGCAATTTCTGCCCCAGCCCTTAGGCTTTGCAGCCCCCCCCCACCCCCAATCCATCCATGCTTCCTGCTGTCAGGGAGCCTCAGCAACTTGCCTCGGGTTTGACGAGATTAATGGTTTAAAACATGTATTTGAAACGTATTTAAAATACGTACCCGTGCCGCTTTCGTGGAATCATGTACTGTTGGGTTGGAAGGGATCTTAAGGACCACTTAATTCCAGCCCCTGCCATGAGCAGGGACACCTTCCTCTGCTATCCCACGTTGCTCCAAGCCCTGTGCCCAATCTGGCCTTGGACATTTCCAGGAATGGGCAGCCACAGCTTTTTGGGGCAACCTATGCCAGGACCTCACCACCCTCATTGTAAATAAATTCTTCCTTTTATCTAACCTAATTAGACCCTCTCTCAGTTTAAAACCAGCACCCCATGCTTTGGATCCATCTTGGCTTCGAGCATCTTCTGTTGGTACCGTGTATTTTTAGGAGGAATACCGTACATAAATCACTTTTTGCACAGGTTTCAAAGGATATTTTGTAAGTGGGTTGTACAAATAAAAGGGGTTTTATCCCATGGGGGATCCACAGTGAAGTGTTGCAGGGATGCTTTCCATGCAGTGCTTGGCTTTTCCAAGGAAAGCCTTAACCTCAGATGAACTCTATTTAATTTTGTTTCCTCCCTCCAGCTCTGCTTTCTTTAGCAATCCCCAGCTCAAGTAAGGTCCTTAAGCCCAGGTCTTACCCATCTAATTGCCAGCACAAACCTGCAAGGGAACACACTCCATCAAATTATTAAAAACCTATTGTCCCAGAAGATTCCAAGGTATCAGGTGTGTTGGGAGACAAGCCAGGGACATGGGAGCAAGCAGGAGATAAAACAAATGGCACAGAAGAAAGTGTGACAAAGGAGATAGCCCCATCACACATGAGGAAAAACTACCCTATGTGAGCAGGACATAATTATGGAAAGGTCTGGTGGGGAATATAAGGGATTGTCCCTCACAGGAGCAGTGTAGAGAGAACAGGAAATAAAGCATTTTGTAGAAAAAAAACCTCAAGAAACTTGTTGTCAAAGGTTAGAATAGCACCAGCACAAAGCTGGGGACCAAAGGGGAAAGAAAAAGAGCTAGGAAGACATGTAAGAGTTTCAGTGGGGTGAGGAGAGATGGAGAGAGGTGCTGTCCAATGTTGAAGGAGGCTGTGAGGTTCCAGTGAAGCTCTTGGGGATGATGTGGAGATTAAAAAGTTGTGGGGAGACTAGGCACCAGGAGGAGATCACATCTGTGAGAATTTAATGAAGTTAGTGAAAATTAATAGGGGGCTCACAGGGGAGAAGACAGGGAGGGACTAAGGGTAACTCAGAGATAGAGAAGCTGGGCTCCATCAGGAAAGGGGTCAAAGAGAGCCAAGTGGTATTGCCATGAACTCAACACCTGCACAGCACTGCATCTTTCTTTTCCAGACGTGTAAAATGGCAATGTCCACCAAATGTGAAGGTGAGCCTGGAGCCAAGGACAGGCACAGCCTTACCAGGTGGGTGTACCTCCACAGCCAGGCTAACAGAGCACAGGGATGGACCAACAGCCCAGATATCACCCAGAGAATTACAGGTACCAAGTGAAGTCCAACATCAACCTAGGAGTTCCTAGGAGCAAGTACACTCACAGGAGAGATCAGGAAGAATTGGTTGCCTGCACCTCAGATTGAATGGGGCTTATGGAGTTCATGGGTAGAGGTCCCAGGAGAGGCTGATTGTGGCAATGAAAGCCTGTTGGTTCCCCCAGGCTCCTGACAGTCCTCTCTTGTTTTCCCCATGGAGGTGTCAGGACCCAAATTCAACATAATGGCACATGCCAAGCTGATTCTTCATTATTCTTCCAGGATTTTGTGGCCCTTATCTATTTCTGTCTTCATCACACACAGGAAGTGAGAACACCTGTATTCCAGCCTGTGTCAGACCTCAGGGAAAGTGGCCCCTGTCATTCCTTGCATTCAAGTTTCCTGCTGCCACTCTACATAAAGCCTCTGTAGTCTTGAGCTGTGTTTGTTGCTTTTCCCTGTGCAAACTTCTAGAGCACCAGCTGTTTCCACCATTTTCTGACTATATTTGATTGATTCCAGTATCTCTGGACTTGTCCTCAATTATTTTCACTGTATTAAAATTTCAGTGGAAGGTAAAACACTCCAAACAAGCCAGTTTGTTGCTGTCTTGCGTCAGGCAATGTCAGGACTGTGCTTCCCAGCACATGAGACAGAACTGTGGGAGTGCCCTGGCTTGAGGCGAACTCTCATTTCAGCCAGGGGAGGGTGGCATGTTTGCCAGCTTATGTAAAGCATTGTGATCAGAGCTTTCAGTCCAAATATTCCAGCCTTTCCACAGATTCAGTTGCTGATGCTATTTTAGGGGACCTGATGTCTCTGGGGGATGACTCATTGAAGTTCATTTGTAGCTGGCCAGCATTAATCCAGACTAACAGAGTCATTTTCAAATGTTTCTTTACATAATAAAATTGCTTAAGCGTGTGTTTTACTGTGGAGCTTGGCTGAAAGAACCTGGTTAATGCTGTGTCCTGTGGCAGGCATGGAGCACCAGCAGCCTGAAAGCTGCTGATGCTCTTTAGTAGCCTGTCTATAGACCAGCTCATGGGCTCAGAGTGTATCTGCAGGGTGATATACCCACCTGGGAAACCATTTCCAAGGTCTTGTTCCAGCAAGGAACATGCAGGGAGTGAACCTGAGGCAGGGCTGTACTGGCTCAGGTGAGATCTGTGGTGGGAGTACTTACAAATCCCTCCTGTCATCTCTCTGATGCAAAAGCTGGGACTTCTGTGAGACTGCAAAAAACTGCTGCACCAGGACATTGCTGGATTACCTGCCTGCTACCAATTACGAATTTGGTAGCAATCCAAATTAATTATTAGAATAGAAATTGTTATAAAACCTGGCTGGTGTCACATTTGAGTCTTTCTGGTTTGTTTGCCTTCAGGGCATGAAGGTGGCCTTTGGGCTGTCAGTGCAGTTGCACCACAGCATTTTTAAAATACATAAATCCATTTTTTATGCTGTCTAACTCCCTATAATGTTGGCTGCTTCTGCATTTAACCAGGAGGGTGCTTTGCACACAGGTTCTTCCTCTGATGAGAAGCATCTGAGCCAGGGAATGGAGAAAGCCATTCATGAACACCTTACAGGGCATGAGTTTTCTATTTTCTTTGCTCTTCGAGCCAGCAGTCTAGGAAAATTGCTCCTGAATGAAGCAATTTCCAGCTCAAGGGACCTGCTTGCTGGTGGTGTGGCTGGAAGAGGGCTTTGGAAAACACAGATCATCTCCTCAAAATACCTAAAAGACCTCTAACTTGAATTTTGGCATCTCAGAGCCTTTCTGGGCAAAACTACTGTCTCCTTTTGCTTGTTTACCTTCACTGAAATCCTTGATAAAATAATGATGGGATTTGGACTGCAAGCACAAGAGTTGCTGGGTTGAAGTGTCCTTACTTGTGGTAGTGATCTGGAGGGAGTATGGTCAGTATGTGGCAGGTCTTTCAGGTATGTGTGTACAACTTTGTATTTCAGGGATGATGTTGCTCATCATCAAGCAGAGGGGTGTTCACATTTAAATGCTCAGCAGGAGCCCCCAGAGACATTTGGTAGAGCATGTGTACAAAGAAGATCCTAAACATGAGATGCTAAATCCACATCCAGGGTATTTTGACCAGCTCTAACAACTCAGCCCATGAGGAACCATGATGTTTGGGGTAGGGGGGCGAAGCAGGCTGGTGTATGGCAGGGTGCTTTTGGAGCCACAAGGACACATATCCTGTGCTTCTCAAAGCACAGGATAACTCATTTTCATATCCCTACCTTCCCAGCTAGACCAGCACTTATCAATGCTGCCATCGAATGGTTTAGCAAGTGCACGTGCTGGATTAATTTCTCCACAAAGATGGAGTTTAACAGAAGGGACCCCCTCAGCTGGGAGAGCACGTGTGAGGAAAGTGAGGCCTGGGAGACTTGGAGTGAGCAGGCAGCAGCAAGGAGAAGTATTTAAACAGTTATGAGAATGGAGTTTAAAGCAAAAAGCTTGAAGTGAGATGTGTTAATCAGTGTGGAGGATTTGGGATCCTGACCTGAGCTCAGCCTGGTGGTGTTTCCACTGTTGATGCTATCACAGAGCTTTTTTTCTTGTGGGTTATCTCCAGCTCACACAGCTTTGGGGTGGTGATCCAAGGGGCTGCTCAGCCCATGCTTATGGTTGAGGTTGTTAAGGAATTCTCAGACACCCAAAATCAAACCCTAGGCATTGAGAAATGTTCTGGATTTCCTTTCTCCCAGCGTGGGAGCTCTGTGTGTCTCTGGTGATGGAGAAGAAAGGTTTTTTCCAGAGATCCTGCCTGCCTCAAGGAATGTGGGAGCAGCAAAGAGTCTGGGTGGGATAGGAGGTTCATCCCGAATCTGCAGGCGGTTTGTGGTGTGGGGCACCAGCATTTTCACAGCATTTTGGTATCACGAATCAGGGCTTGTCACGAGGAGATGCTGCAAGTTCTTGCGGAGGCTGAGTACATGTGGCTGCTGTCCCTGGCTGCTCCCAGTCACGGCTGTGGGGCTGAGCTGGAATCAATCAGAGCCTGTGGATGGGCCATGACAAACTCCCTGTGCCCAGAGGCGATGCTCCCATAAATCCTGTAAGTATGTGCTTAACTTTGGGGAGCAAGGTGATTGCAAGGCAATATTTTATTCTTGTCAGCTTCAGTGTTAACAATTACCAGAATCACTTGGGTAATTAAGCTCTTGCAAGAATAAAGTGAAAAAGCACCAGGTGTCTATGGAGATCTAAATCATTTTTCAGAGTGGGCAGAAGAGCAGTTTTTGGCTTTCCTCAGTAGCGGGAGTCCTAAAATCCCCAGAGACAGCGCAGATCCCCTCCAAACGAGCTAAAGGCAGCAGCTCTGCTTTTTTCAGGTACCTTTTGCCAACCACCTACAAGAAACTGGTGGGTGACCAGGGCTTTGTACGTGATCATTGGTTGGAAACTTCAAAATAAGGAAGGGCCATTTGCAAAAGTCATGACTAATATTTTATTTCAAAGAGTATTTTTGAGATGTATTAGTGTAACTGTTGCTGGAGTAACTGGCTGAGTAACTGGCTGCAAAGTGCTGATCCCTGTCTTGCAGTTGGGAAAGATAAGTCAGGGACTGTAGAAGGTGAACTGGATCCTTTATCTGTGGGATTGGGAAGATTGCATCACTGTTTATAAGTATTTATTGCTGGGATCATAGAACCATCATAGAATCATGGCATGGTTTGGGTAGGAAGGTAGGTCTCTACCTCTCAGGATCATCTTGTTCCATCCCCTGCCATGGGCAGAGACACCTTCCACTAGCCCAGGTTGCTCCAAGCCCTGTCCAACCTGGCCTTGGACACTGCCCAGCTGCTCTGGGCAGCCTGTGCCAGGGCCTCACCACCCTGACAGGGAATAATTTCTCCCCAGTATCCCATCTAACCCTGCAGTGGGAAGCCATTCCTTGTGTCCTGTCCTTCCATCCCTTCTCCCAAGCCCCTCTTCAGCTCTCCTAGAGCCCCTTTAGGTACTAGCAGGGGCTCTGAAATCTCCTTGGAGCCTTCTCTTCTCCAGCTCTTGCAGCCTGCCTCCAGAACCTCCTCTCTCTGGGATCTGTGCAAGGCTCTGGTCTGAACTCTTCAGCCTTGGCCAAGGCCAGGACAGGGCTCTGGGGAGGTTCTGGGGGCACCTGGAGATGGCCAGTCCCTGCTCCCATGAACAGCTGCTTCCCAAACACACTCCCAGGTCTGTCCCTGAGGAGGAGGTACCTCAGCCAGGGGTTTTGTATCCAAAGCTGCCAAAATCCAATAAAGCCATAATAGCCCACTGTTTGGTCAGTGCCTTTCTTGGGGTCCCGTGGGTAGACGAGCAGCCCCAAAATGGCTTGTGCCTTGTCATTATTGGCCAGGAGATGGGCATGTCACCAGCTGGGCAGGACTGGCTCAGAGTCCCTGGGGGTGACACACAGTACCCTTTGGGGATGAAGCATGGGTTGAGGACCTGGAGCAACCACCTGGGGCCGCACATGACGTGTGAGGTGGGACCAACCTGGCAGATATCCAGATGGTCAGGGCTACTTACATTTATGTAGGGCAGGATGATTAAAGCTCTGGCCTTTGCAATTCCACCTAAGTTGGGTAATTAGAGAACTGGCTTTATTGGCTGGGTGGCCTGGCATAAAGCAATGTGCATGCCTGGTCCACACCCCCTCTGTGCTCCTGACCCAGGCAGAGAAGAGCTCAGGGAGATCCCTGTGTGTCTGAGGATGCAGCTGGGTACCCAGTGAGGGTCCTAAAGACATCTACCAGGCCATTGGGTGCTTAATCTCCCCAGATCCCTCAGGGCACCTGCATGTGTAAGCCCCTGTTGCTTCAGCCATCATTATGCTCTGTTCCAGCAGGAAATAAACACCCTTTTGGATGTGGCTTCTAATTTTCCTCCTGTTTCACAAGGGATTTGTATGAGACAGAAGCAGGAAGCAGGATCCTGCTGCACTGGATGACTCCTGTCCCAAAGAGCTGATGAAATTTGTCACACCTACACCACATACTGCCCTGATGAGTCTCATCTTCATCCGAGCAGAGTGGGTGAATAATGCCACCACATCCGAATAGCCCCACTTCACCCTGGGAAGAAATTATTCCCCAGGGCATGAGGAAGGGGAAGGTGAGCACCAGTGGGAGAGAAGGTGGCCCTGGAGCCCTCCCGGTGCTGTGCCAGGCTCTCACATCCATGATGAACAGTAGTGGAGAGGGGGGAGCAGCTGGTTCTCCTCTGGGTCAGACTGCAGCCTTGTTTCCAAGCCAACCGGAGTTCCATGAGCTCCCCGAACGGCTGCAGACAATGAGCCCTGCGAGCCTGCTCCATTTCAGGCTGAGCACAGCTGGTGCTGGAGGCAGGGAAAGCTGAGACAAAGGGTGCTCAGCTTCTGCAGGACCTCAGTGTTCATCCTGCCCTTTGCTGGCAGCTCAGTGTTCAGGTGAGAGCCTCTGGCAAGGATGAGACCACCTGGGAACGGCATTCCTGAACTGCCCAGGGCAATTGTCAGCTCCAGGAGGTAAAAAAGTCTGACCCTGGTCTGGAGATGAAACCACTTGTGTGTTCTTCCCCCCTCAAAATGCCAGACAGAGAATAAAGGGAATCAAGCCTGGCACCAGTGAAAACCCAGGCAGTACCATCTTCATGGACCAGAAGGCAACACTGGAGCTTGGAGATGGCACCTGGCACAGTCAGAGCCCCCCCAGGGATGGTGGGCTCATGTTTATCCCATGGAATGATTAGGAATTTCTTCCTGAAGGGTCTCCGTGCAATTTTATTCTGATTTTGAGGCAGTGCAACCTATTTTCCTATACCTTTCTTTCCCATTCCCCTCACATTTGCATCACATTGTCCTCAGAAGTCACTTGCCACAGACCCTGCTCCACTCCATTTAATGGTGGCACTGGGAGTCTTCTCCACGCTTGGCCCACAGCACACTTCAGGAGGGCTTCATGCCCCAGCTCCACCTCATGTCCCATCTCTGGGTGGGCAGAAGGAGAAGCTGGTATCCCTTCCAAACCTTGTGCTCCCCCACCCCCCCAGCTTCATCAGGAACTGTACGGATAGGACAGAGTAATAATGGATACAAACTGAAGAAGGGAAAATTTAAATTAAATATTGGGGGAAAAATTGCTTCCTGTGAGGGTGGTGAGGCTGTCCAGAGAAGCTGTGGCTCTCTATCCCTGGAAGTGTCCAAGGGCAGGTTGGACAAGGCTTGAAGCAACCTAGGCTAGTGGAAAGTGTTCCTGTCCATGCCAGGGGATGTAATGAGATGATTTTAGGGTCCATTCCGACCACTTAACATTGTGTAGCACCAGGAGCAGCTGAAGGAGCTTGGAGAAAAGGAGGCTCAATAGCGACCTTCTGGCTCTGCACAACTCTGACAGGAAGGGGCAGCTGGGAGGTCAGGCTCTGCCTGCTTTCAGGGCACAAGGGACAGGACAAGAAGAGACGTCCTCAAGTTGTGCCAGCGGAGCTCAGGTTGGACATCAGGAGGAATTTCTTCATGGAAAGGGCTGTCAGGCATTGGATGGGGAGATGGTGTCCCCATGCGTGGAGGTGTCCAAGGAAAGATTGTACACGGCACTCAGTGCTCTGCTCTGGTTAACAGGATGGTGTTGGGTGTCAGATTGGATTCGATGGTCTCGGAGGTCTTTTCCACCCCAGTGGTGCGGTGATTCCGCTGCGGCTCCCTGCCTCACCCACCCTGGCGCCGCGCCACACTCAACATGGCGGCGCCGGCGTGAGGCGGCTGGGGGCGTGTCGCGCACCCAAGATGGCGGCGGCGGGCGGGGTGTGATGGCGGCGGGCGCGCAGGCGCGGGCGGGTGGCGGTGACGCGCGGGGCGCGCGGTGACGGAGCGCGGCGGCCGCGGCCCTTTGTTGGCGGCGGTTGAGGCGCGGCGGGGCCGGGCCGGGCCGGGGCCAACGGCGGCGGCGGCGGGGCCGGGCGCGGGGAGGCCGCGGGAGCCGCCGCCGCTCCCTCAGCGCCTCGCCATGGACTCGGACGAGGGGTACAACTACGAGTTCGACGAGGACGAGGAGTGCAGCGAGGACAGCGGCGCGGAGGAGGACGAGGAGGACGAGGAGGAAGACGAGCCCGACGATAATCTGGACCTGGGCGAAGTGGAGCTGGTGGAGCCCGGGCTGCGCGTCGGCGGCGAGCGCGACGGGCTGTTGGGCAGCGATACGGGCGGGCTGGGCCCAGGCGGCGGCGGCGGCGGTGGCGGCCTGGGCGGCGGGCCGGGTCCCGGAGGAGGCCCCGAGCAGGAGGAGGATTATCGCTACGAGGTGCTGACGGCCGAGCAGATCCTGCAGCACATGGTGGAGTGCATCCGCGAGGTCAACGAGGTCATCCAGGTGCGGCCCCACGGCGCTGGCACTGAGGGGGACACACGGGGGAAGGGGCGAGGGGGGTGGCCGGACGGGCCAGCGGCCTCTGCGGGGCACCGGACCCGGCCCGTCTGGGGGCCAGGGCCTCACACACGCTTGTCGGTACTGCCGGGGCTAGAGGGGGCTCAACTCGTGTCCCCCGACGCTGGAGGGGCGGGGAGGACGCCTGCTCTCGGTACACGCTGCGGGTGGAAAGGGCTCCTCGTCACCCCGTTCTCCCGGGAGGCCCCCCGGGCCCGGCCAGGATCTCGCTTCCTGCTGTGGAAGCGTCGGGAACGAGGCCTTTGGCACTGAAAGGGCTCCTCTTTCTTTGTGTGGTTGTGAGCCGGGGGCCGTAATGTATGTTTTTTTTTTCTTTATTCTCCTCCGTCCTCATGGTGTTTGACGGGGTGTACCTCCTCCAGCTCCTTCGGTAGCCCGCGGAGTGAGTGCATGGCAAGCCCTGGAATTCCAGGAGAGGCACTGCTCTGGTTTTGTTGCTGTCTCCCTTTCCTCCCCCCCCCACCCCTCCCCCGCCAAACAGAGGCTGAACCTTGTGTTTATTTCCAACACAGCCCAGGAGGGGTACGAGAAATCCCTTCACGATCGTAACTTTTTTTACCCTTAGTTTTTAGCCGTGTCTCTTTAAAACTGAAATAGAGTTTGAAGTGGCATTTACCTTCTTTAGATTAAAGTGTCTGAGTCTTACTTCTTGGCTCCTAAGTTTTTCGGGAAAAAAATCAAGCCACTAAAGTGATTTAGCATCCCTTTCTAAATATTCGTGGTAAGGTTTGGCTTCAGCTGAGCATCACGTTTCTGATGCAGTTCACTTTTCTTCAGATGATGGGTTTTTAGTTCCCGGTTACTTGCCATTACTCAGAGTCTCTAGGAAGTGCTACTCTTTTGCAGTATGCCAACGGGAATAGCGTAAGAAATCTCTGGATATTAAATATTGAGGGATCCAGTGCCCAGAAAGCAGTTGTTTCACTGGTTGTGTGTGTTGGTAAATCTCTTTAAACACGAGATGCTTCAGTGGACGTTTTTTCTCCAACTGTCCTGTGCTCTGCAGTGGCTGCAACAGCAGCTTTAAAATGTTGCTTTAGTTTATATGGAGCTCGATGCAAACAACTGTAAAAATATTTGCGTGCTAAATTAGTAAATGGCATTCCTTAAGTCAAATTAAAGTTTATAACTTTAATGATAGCATTGCCCATGTGAAGCTGAATAAAGGAGTCTGCCCGGATTACCCTGCAGTTAAAGAAGATCTCATGGTTAAGCAGGATTGTTTCTTTGCTCCCAGTTGTTGATCCTGATGGAGGGAGTGAGACAATTGGCGGGTAGACATGCAAACAGTTAGGAACTGCAGCTTTTTACTCTTTCAAATAGTGAGTTTGTATAATGATTAAGATTGCAAAAGTCATGGCCCATTCTGTTTGTATTGACCAGATTCTGACATTCCTTATCTTTGCATAAGAAAAGTGGTGGAAAAGTTGCTGTCTGTGAGGAGTTATGAGTGTTCCTGCTCCTGCATTTTCCAGACACAGGTGGACTCACCTGCATGTTCTTAGTGAGCCAATTTATTAGAGAAGGTCCTGATTGCTGGTCTGAACGGATTTGCCCCCCTCTTACACTGCCCTGAAGCTGTTTGACTTGTGTGCTTGACCTGTGAGTTGCAGAACTAGTGGAGAGAAATGGGTTGAGGTGACGAGCCCCTTGTTCTGCAGCGGGAGGCCTGACCCTGTGCTGGGCTCTGCAGAACCATCCCCCCAGACCTTCCCGTGGCTGCTCTCTTGCTCCAGTTTCTGCCTGGGGTTTGCAGTGGTTCCTCCTGATTTAGCAGAGCAGGGTGCACAAAGTCTGTCAGAATATTATGGGTAAACCTGGGACCCAAAACCAGCTTAGACCCTGGAATGCATCAGAAGAGGGTAGGAAAACACTTAGTTGCTGTGGATGGCTGTTAAATGCCAGCTTCCTGCCATCAGATTTCTGGGCTGTTCTGAGGTTAAGTGGCCCTGCTTCGGCTGATGCTTCAGGATTTGCTCATCCTCACTCCTGTGGCTGGTGGTGAAATCTTCCAGGGCTCTGTTCTGTTTATTTCCTTGTGTTTGGCGCCCAACCAGGATTGCTGCTGCTGCTGCTTTTCTGGTTCAGTAAACCTTTTCTGGAGTCACATTGGCTCGGGATCCTGCTGCGGATCCTCTGTTGCTGAGCTGTGATTCACTTGTTCCAGTCAAGTACTGGATGGCTTTGGTCCCCGTGTGTCTGCCGTGGGTTCTTGGTAGCAAATAGTGATGGTTGTGGTTACACCTTTGAGTGCTCTGAACTTACTTGTTCAAGAGAGATGTAATGTGCAGCCTGAAAACTTTAGCTGTAGGTCTTGTGCTCTCTAATGAGTGATCTTTTTGATGATGAAGCGTAAGGTATAAATGGGCTTTTGTTTTGCAGCTTCAGCAGAAGGAAGATGAGCAGGGAGCCTTGGACTGTTTGCAGGGAGGTGTCTGAGCTTTGGCAGGTGTGACAATATTAAAACATTCCATTTGAGCAGTTACTAGCTGACAGGGCTATAGTTGAAGGGACTAAATTCAATTTTTTCTCCCATCCGTTTTGTCATTTCTAAATACCAGCCGTGTGAGAAGACCATGAACTTTTCAGGGGAGGGATTTGATCTGATGGAGTCTTGGCAGAAGTAGGAGCTAACTTGTGGTGACGTTGCTGCTCACAAAGCCTGTGATTCACCCTATAGCGTGGAATGGGCTTTTGGAGCCATCTCCTCAGTGCCAAACTCTGCTATCACTTGGCCTCCCTAAGACCACTGAACCCTCAGTGAACCAGGCAGGTTTCAGAATGTCTCAAATATTCAGAATATTTTACACTTACTCTTTCTTGTCTGAGCATAAGCAGGATTTCAGGTATTTGATGGTGGTTTTTTTTACAGTATTTGGTGCTTACGCTCATAATCTGTCTGTGTGTCGCATGACAAGAATTCCCCTTGCTCTCCAAATGCAAAAATAGGGGCATGAATAACCCCATTACCTCGCACTGTTGGTTGGCTAAGACTTGTAAACCTCAGAGTATTCCTCCCATACTCTCCCTGTGATTAGGTGGAGCAGAGAGCCATTTGCCATGGTATTTGGAATTTTAGTTGTCTGTCTGAATAAACAGGCGGATTTCTGGTGGTTTTCCAGCTGCTGGCAGAATAAGTTAGCAAGGGACTGTAAAAACCTAGACACAGAGGTGCTGTGGAACAAAAGGCTTCCTCCTCCCAAAGGCATGTTCCCACAGTTGAATGTTTCCCCATATACTTCTTCTGTGAACTTTTGTCCAAGTAATCCACTGCCACTTTTAAAAAAAAAAAAATTAGATCGCTATTTCCATTTTCACTCTTGATTTTTTTTTTCTGAAAATAAACTTGAAAAGTGTTTAGAATGGCATATTTATTTCTGCTCTGAGTAGAGCACATGATGTGTCTCTGTAGCCTGACTTGGCCCAGTGTTCTCCTTGCTTTGTTGCAACCTTGTGCAATTCCAGTCTTTCCAGGTGGGATTAATTTCCCCTTTTTGCCTGCCTTTTTCTGGAGCATTTCAATGACATTGTTGTGATGTCACTGACCATATTTATTCTTCCTGGACTTGGTAATGGTGAAGTATTGAAAATATTGTGATGAAGCTTAGAGGTGGCATTAAAAAGAGTTGAGCTTCTTGTCTTTGCCCAGCCCACAGCAGTGATGAGGATCCTGGATGTCTCTGGGTGTTGTGCCTGGCCTGTTGTGTGATTGTGAGCACGTTGAGCTTCAAACCTCAGCTTTCTCTGGAAGGATGTGGCATTCTTGGATCCAACAAAACTTAGTCTAGCTCAAAATAAACTTAACTTTTGGTTAAAGGCTGTAAATTAGATTTTTTTTTTTTAGAGCAGACCAGGTCTGGTGTAACATCAGAGTATTTGCAGCAAGTGCAGGTTTCTTACGTACATGATGGAACTGGATGGCTTCTTTGGAAGCAAGGTTAGGTCCTTGCTGGTGGAAGTTTTGCCATTAAAATAAGCCCAAACCCCAGACCACTGTGAAGTTAAAAACCCATATTTGTTGAGGAATGGCTTTTCCCAGAGGTCCCTGGAGTTACACGCCCTGGTTAAGTAGAGCTCTGTCACGACAAGTGCAAACCCATTGTAACAGGAAGGATCTTTTTAAATCATGGCTTCGCTTGCTTGGACTCCCCACTTGCTTGGACAAAACATCCTGATTCCAGACAGAACTTAGGAAATCTTCCCAATTCTGATGTAATTCAGCATACTGTGGGCAGTACATTCTAAAGGTATTGCCCAAACCAGGGATGATTTGCCAGTGAGCAACAGGAGTTGCTGCTTGTTGCTCAGGGTAGTACTTAAAACTGTATTTAATGCTGGAGATGACATCTTTGAAATTTGAAATGCTTGGAGCTGCCTGACAAGCATTAGGTGGGAGTCTGTGGGTGGAAGCACTCGAGGCTGGTGCTGCTTCCATCCGGGTCCTCTTGCAGCGTGAGGTGCATTAGCAAACCTTCTCGTGTGGTTACTTATTTGATAATAAAATTCATGTCAGGGGCCTAAATATTATGATGCTGGAAGGAAATGCTTTGTTAGACCCCATGTTTCTGTCACGTGGTGTTTATAAGGTGTTTCATTATAGTAGGAATGCATTTAATATTTCCAGGGAATGGAATAAACTTCATTGTGACAAAGCATTCCTAGAATCTTGTACAAGCAGTCATTCCAAAGCTTTTGGAAATGACACGGTGTCTGTCTCTGACTGGCAAGACATGTAATTCTAAGTATGATAGATTTTTTTTTTTAATATTACTTTAAATTTCAGCATTACCAGGTAGAAGTCTTATTAAGTCTCCAGAGGAACTTCAACTTTGTACTTAAATATGACCCATTTGCTTTGTGCTTTATTTTTTTGTTAGGCCAAATGCAAATCTCATGGTTGGCCACGTGTGAAAACATTTGATGCTGGTTGCTTTTGTCTCAATGCAGTGTTCCCAAAATCACAGCAAAGCAGCCTTTATCTCAGGAGCCTTGGGGTGCAGATGGGGACCTGCGTGTTTTGGGATGTTTCAGAGTGAAACTGAAAACAGTTATTGTTCTTTAGCTACTTTTAAATGTTTGTTTCCAAAAGCTAAAACTAAATAGTAAATACAACTGTTGCTATTCCCTGTGGGTTTAATTTCAGGGTTGTTTCTGCTGTAAGTTAGAAGCTGTGCCACGAAGTCAGAGTAAAGACTGCAGTTGATGCAAAACGAGCTATTTCTGGGTGTTAAAGCATCATTAAAAACAAAAACTTGGATTTCCCTTTTATATTCCAAGCTCTGATCCCTTAGTTTTAACCTTGCATGAGTTCAAGTTCCTAATAGCAAATAAACCCCAAAGCTCCAATGCCCTTTGGAAATGTAGGAAAGTTGTGTGTTTTTGGCACCTGCTGAATGGTTTTCAATTTTCTGTTTCTAAACTAATTTCTCTTCCCCTTCATTAATGAGACAAACAAGAATGTGATTCTGCTATTGGTGTCAGGTGTGATAGTTGAAGAAAGTGATGGTTGGTCTCCACATTGTGCTTGTTTTAACAGCGAGTCAATGTTTTCATCCAGAATTTCTTTGTTGGAGCCTTTTTTCATTCCTCTGCTCAGAAAAGCTGGTTAATTGGAAAAAGAAACTGGAATTTGTCAGTAACTGTGAAGGCTGGAGGTCTTCTCCACATAGCTGAGTCCTGAATTCACCTCTTCAGTGTCCTCCAGATTTCTGGTACTTCGGGAAGTTTTGGGATCTGAGTGTTGTAAATGATGCTTTGGGTGCATACAAGTGCATAATGCTGCTGAATTTCATCAAGTCATTTAGTAGCTGCAGCAACTGCAAGGAAATTGCAGCCTCATTTATTGTAAAACACCTTGGGAGGGTTCGTAGCTGCTGGGTGATGCCAAATGGTGCAGTTGAGCGCAGCCCGGAATACAGATGCCTGAGGTTTGGGAGAGGGCTGCTGGATTTGTGTGGGATGTTGCTGCAGGAGTCTCTGAGGGGACGAGGTAGTCAGCTGGAGAAAAATCATTAGTAATTTGAAGTGGAAATGCTGAGAATACTTCAGTATTTTCACCATCCCGGGTGTTTGGTGTTGGAGCTGGCCTCTATTAGAATTTCTTGCCTTGCTCTTAGCTTTTGATCTTGAGCTGTGATGGAAACACTGTTTAAATAAATGCTTTGAAAACTGCCATGCAAGGCATCTCAGTAGTTATTTCAGGTATAACTGGGTTTATACTTCTCAAGTCTGTTCCTTTCCTGAATTTGGAATGTAAGTGCAGAGTCTCTTTCAGGAGCAATCCCTTGTTTAGGTGGTTAGCAATGCCAGGTCATCATCTCTGGGAGTCAGAGCAGCTCACTGTGGTGAGAGTTTGAACCACTCACACGACACTCAGAGCCATTGGCATTGAGTCTTTTCCTTGTTTTTAGAGACTGAGAACTTTTTCCAGATGTCTGTAATCATTTCAGATGCAAAACCTGATGTAGATGGCTTTTGACAGCATCAAAGTCACTTGGGAAGAAGTGAGTAAACCCTTGTGAAAGTGTCTTGGGCGGTTGTGGTGCATTTTGGCATTGCCAGCAGTCTTGTCTTGAGTTTTGGGCAACTTTTGGGAGCACAAAATTGGTGGGCATTGCCACTGCTTAGTAAAATGGGAGACACAAAGAATTGGGTTTGAAGGGAGATGTCCCCCTTGGTGCTCTGCCTCTGGAGAAGCAAGGAGCCCAGACAGTTGGAGAGGAGAGCACAGCTTCTCCATGGCTGTTTCATGGTGCCTGTCCTTGTTGCCAGGCTGTGGCATGTCTGTGTGATGGCAGAAGGTTGTGGTCCTCTGTGGGTGTGTTTGGGAGAGGAGCCAAATACAGCTGCTGGGGACAGGGCAGTAGCTGAGAGAACTGTGAGCAGGTGGCTCCTGACTGTAGTCTGCAGTAATTGAGAGTAAAACCTACCTAAAACAGGGCTGCTTCATCTTCTCCTGGTGAGCACTTACTGATGCTGGCACATTAAGGTTCCTCTTCCCAGTCTTTCTGAAACATTCCTGGCTTTGTATCTTCCTTGGTTAACAACTTACATGCTAGAGCACCATGTGACACCTCTTGTTTCCAGAGACAAGCAGTGCAAGGATCATGTCTTGGCCATCTGCTTCAAAATTAGATCTTGTAGGAGAGTACTTGTGTCTCAAACATGGAGCTGTGAAAAGCTTCCTGGTCTGGGGGGAGGGACTCTCCATGGACTGTGGCACCACAAATAGGCCTTTTCATGTGCATTTTGGTTCACAACAGATGAAGCTTTCATTGCTTTGTGATTTGAGAATTTGGGAACTGGAGGGAGATGTAAGTTTGGATATTTGCTTATTGCCTTTGCAGCGTTCAGAAAACTTGTCTGATTGTTGTAGTAATTTCAGCAGATGAGGGATGCAGACTCCAAACTGTTTCCCAGCAGATAATCAGGATAGAGTAGGAATTCCTGCTCCAGAGGTTTCTACTTGGGCAAAGTTGAAGTCCTCTCAAAGTGGAGAACACACAGTAAAAAAGCTTAGTAGAACTAGAAGAATATGTATAATTGCACCTGAAAGTAGTCAAATGCCAAAATAACTGACTTCTTCAGGTGTTAATTCAAAGATTTTCTTTTTTAACTAATATTTGCAATTCTTAAGGAGACAGCCTGAAGAGACTTTCTTCCAAGGTGAAGAAATGAAAATTTGTAATTATTCTGAAGGTTCCTACTTCCTGCCTGGTGTTCATGACTGGGTCAACCTCTGAAGGAGTGTGTTGGGTGCTACCCTGCAAAGGGTTTTTTTTTTTTTCTTTTTTTTTTTCTGTTTTCTTTAGCAAAACACTTCCAGAGCCACAGAGGAAGGAGCTGGTATTGGAGGAACACCCTTGTGTAAAAATCACAGCAGGACATGGCTATTTTTACCGTCCTGTATTTGCTTTGGTGTGTGTGTGGACCTGGTGTGGTACTGACAGTGCAGTGCTTTGCTCTGGGTTGCTTCTTTAGGGTTTGCCTTTGCTTTTCTGACTTGGGGCACCCGGAATGGGTTTGGTTGGCTCGAAACACCAACACATTCAAACTGTTGTAGTGTTTGAGTGTCTGTCACTCATCCCCAGTGGTGCTTTTTGGGATGTACAGACACGTGCACCCACAACAGAGCCGTGGTTCCGTGGATATTGATCTTGGACAGTTGCCATTCCCTGACTGTGTGAATGCAGCTGTTTGCAGGGCTGTATAATGCACGGGATCAGGCAGCTCTGCAGTTAAAAGTGTCTTCTCTCTGCTCTTCCTGCTCAGCCCTCTGAGCCCGTGAGCAGCTGCTTTGTTCCAGGTGCCTGAAGTGATGGTGTTTGAATTGTTCAACTCCATCAGCAAAACAAATAGATGTGCATCCACACCTCAACTTTTCTGTGGCCTGCTTTGTGTGCACATCTAGTTAGAAGTGCATATTTAACTTTGGAAAGCGTTCTGGAGGATTTTCCAACATTTTGATGCCCTCTGCAGCTGGTAACTATGGCTTGGTGGGTTCTTGTGCAACAACACACGAATGCAATCAGCATTCCTTTGTCTGGTAGATAGAAATATAGAGAGGGATTAGAGGAAACCTGGAGGACTCACATGAATAAACAGTGTCCCTTGCAACAAGCTTTCCTGTGTGGGATGAAAAACTTAAGATTAAGTTAACTCCTAGTTATCTTTATCCTAGTCACCTAGGATCTGACAAATAGGGAGTGAAAGGAATGGTGTGGAAAGAAGAGTGTGGGAGAGCCATGTCTTTTGAGGTTGGATTCCAGAGCAGGAGCTTGGAAGTGACAGAGCTTTATTAAACAATGTGTATCAAAACTAGGCTGAACTGCAGTTTTTTAATAAAAAGGGAGGAAGAGCAACATTGCAGCTCATAGTTAGCCATGCAATTTTTCTTCTGGGAGCAACAGTGGAAAGTCCTTGAAGTAAAATCTCACCTAGTGTGTGTAGAGGAATAATAACTATAATATAAAATAACAATTCAATTAAAAAATTAACAATTTTTTTACGTTATGAAGATCCGATGAAATAATGTCGGATGTTTTTGTTCTGGCAACTTGTAATACATCTGCAATGACTGAAAGGCCATCTGAGCAAATCGAGGTGATACTCTTTGATTTATACACATTTGAGATATGCATTAGGTTGTTCTGTAGTACCCAGTCTCTTTATTTTACTTGGTAATATGAGATGCTTGAAATGTCCTTGCATATATTGTTAATAGAGCTGAAATTGATGGTTGAAAATGTGCACAAAACCATTCCTGGCTGGGATGATAACTTCTAGGAGGGGAGCAGTGCAAAGACTTGGAGTTCTCTTGGGGATGATGGATACTGATATTCTCTGGAGGGAGGGTGTTTGGGATCTGTGTCACTCTCGTGTGCCCTGGTGTAATTACCCTTTGCCAGGGTGTTTCTGCAGCAGCACTGGGATTTGGAGGAGGCTGGGTGCCAGCCTGTTCAGGACGCTCAATTATTCACCAGTCATTAGTGTAATTATTCCTCTTGTTGCCCTGCACAGCAGTTACAAGGCAGGGCTGATTAGGTGGGGTTTTCCACTTGCAGAAGCCAGATGTCTTGATGATGGGAGAGGAACAAGGGGATATCCTTGTCAGCTAGAGTGCAGTCCATCAGATACAAAATTGCATGGCCAGGTTAGTTTCCCACTCTCTACCAAGGTGAATAGAGATAGGGAATCTGCACCATCCTGCTGGTTTGACTCAACAGCTGTAGAAACACTTCTGATTAAATGAGTGCAAGTCTGTGTAGAAGCAAGTTTTCAAAGCCCTTAAACGAGAAAATGGTGAAAATACTGGAGGTTTCCCATTCACCCCCACTGCTTGTATGAATTGTGTTCTGCTATTTCTGTATCAGATCCCATTAAACTATTTTCTCTTAACTCAAGGGAACTCAGGTAACTGTTTGAAAAAGTACCAACAGCAATTAGAGACTACAGTTAGATTTTGAGGTATATCTTGTTGGGAACAAGAGCTAACAAGTGATTGCTGAACTCCTTATGACTCCAGAACATCCTTTCTTCAAAGGTGGCTTCTGCAGAGTCCTTGGAGGAAAACATTTTGGGGTGTAAACAGGCAAAATTACTTCTTGTAGTGGAAATCCCAGTTTATGAAATAACATGTTGCCAGGGCTGTATTTTGTTGGCTGTAAAACTAAGTAAGAATAAATGAGCAGAGCGTGGTAAATAAACTGCGAAGTCATCATTAAAAAATGATCTGAGCTAGAAGAGGCTTGTTGGGAAAAGGATGCTGGCAGGTTTTCCTAGTGCAGATGCAGGTTGTGCCAGCAGAACAAAGTGCTTTTGCAGGTAAAGCTGCTTTTTGCAGGGAAGTGGTATAAGCCACAACCACATCTGCGCTGGGGCTGCTGCCAGTGTCAAGATGCTGCCAAAGATTACATCCCCAAGCCACTGCTGCATTGGCAGTGGTTTCCTGGGCCTAAAGAGTTTCTTAAGATGGCTAAATTATTTTTTTCCTTGATTGAGAGTTGTAGACTAAGGCATAGGCATCGGCTTCACCAGAATTTCCTTCCTGTTTGTCAGGGTGGCGTTCGGTGTTTAAAACATATTTTGTCTGTGATGGGGAGATGAAATCACCCTAAGGAATGTGTTTTTTTCTTTCCTAAAATGCTGTGAAGTGTGGTGATGCTTCAATGGGATGGGGAAACTTCCTCTTTGCCCCAGTGAATGGGGAATGGATAATAAAAGTGGGTGTTCCTTTGAAGAAGGGACAAAATCAGAAGCAATGAGGGACAGAGAACTGAAGAAAAGTACCAAGTGCTCACCTCACTAGGGCCTGGAGGAGAAAGAGAAGCTAGAAGAATGTTAAGGATTTTTCTTTTGTTCTCCAGAAATGCTCATGTGAATTGTCCCTGGCTAAAAATTCTTGTGTTAAGCCCATTTTTCTATCAGTCACACTGTCACTGAAGGGGTTAACACTTGCCTAGCACCAGAGACTATGTATCCAAATATTTTTTAAGTAACCTGGCTATTGCAATGAGAGAAGTTATTCATTGAGATGGCTTTTGTTTACTTACCATGGTAGATCTTTAACTTGCAGGGCTTTGTGGGTGCCATCTCACTGTGCTCATGGAATAAGTTATCATCCCTTAGGATTTTCTTTTTCCTGTCTGTTTTTTGGAAAATGTTAAGTGTAATGTTCTGAACTGAAAATGAGGAGTCAGAACAGGCTGCACAGGCATGTTGCTGTGAGATTTTTGCATAATGAGTTATTTCCCCCAAATACCTGTAAGTCTGAGGACTCAAATTTCTGGGGATAAAGCTCTGTTCACAGTCAGGTTATCCTGTGATTTTTAGGAATCAGCAGAGGTTGTCTTGAGGTGATACAGAGTTTGGCTGGATTATATCTTGTCTACTAAACAACTCATGTGTCTTTGTGCCCAAGCACCCTGTGATATGTGTTCTCCAGCAGTGCCCAGTAACAGAAGCAGGTAGGAGGCAGATCACCCAAAACCCGAGACATAACCAGCAGTGTTTGAGAGGCACGTTGATGCTGATCCTGTGCTTGCACACTGTGTCTAAAGAGGGGACACCCTTAAATCATCATCTGGAAGGACAATTTGAGAGCCCTTTGCTGAGAACTTATTAAAGTTAACCCAGAAAATCAATTGGTTGTTTTCATGGCACATGTTTGTGCCTATAGACAGACCTGCTGTGGAGGAAATCCACAATCTATTGGGAATTTACCCTTTCCAGTATAACTGTGATGCTGAGTGTTAGAAAAATACCTTCATCCTCATAGAGTTTGTCTGATTTCTTCTAAACATTTCAGCTATGCTGTGGTATTATTTCCTCAAGTTGCTTCTGATACTTGCTCCACTGATCTGCTCATACCTGCCTCCTGACACTGCCCTGGACTGGGTGGTGCCTCTGAATGTGCTTAAAGCAGCAAAGTTCTGTTGTCCTGAAGCTGTGCAAAATCCGTGAAGTGCCAGGTACTGCTCCTGTACCTGTTTCCCAGGTACTGGGAAATCATTCACTGGCCAGAGCTGAGGTGCCTGTTCCTTACACTGCACGAGCCAGCAGTTTTCCTCCCTGGTGTGGAGAAACAGTGCCAGTCTTCTGCAGATTTTAAAATCCTGGGATATGGGTACAGCCCTTTGGGTGCCTCTGGCTCTGGGCCAGGCCCTGGCAGTGCCCACTGTGGTGAAAGAGCCAAGTCAGTGTACCAGTGCATATTGGAGTGAGGCAAAAGAGCAGGGAAAGCTTTTTTGAGCCTCCATGTAAGAATGATTTAAAGGACAAAAGCAGAGGTACAGTTCATCTTTCAGCTTTATTCCTTTAACATCCATTTCTGCCTGCAAACAGGACAGTTTCTGGAGCTCACATCAGCAGACCTGTACTTTTCCCAGAAATGCACAGTTCATTCAGGAGTTGAATCAGTGAAGATAGCACATGAGAAATGTGCTTTGGGTTGTTTCCTTTCATCAGCTTGATGGGTAGCTGGCCTGACATATGCCACGTCCAGTCTTTCCAACATTGACTAATAAAAGACCTTAAAAAAGAGTGTATTTCTGTCAGGCTCTTGTGGTTATGTTCAGGACACTTAGTAGTAGATATTGGCAGTATTCCCATGGTTTAGTATCAAGATCTGCTATTTGGTAGGCCAGGTGAACACAGCTTCAGACTCTGGAGTGAAGAGGGTGATGTCCTGCTCTTCATGGTGAGATAATGGAGGAAAAAAGTGGGACCTTTGGCTGTACCTGGCATCAAAGTATACCCCAATATGCTTTACAGTCTTTGGGACAAGAAGATTTGGGGGTCTGTTCATGTGGGAAGACCCAGCTTTAACATGCCTGACACATGGCTCTTGGCAGACTAACAGATTGTCCAGGTTGTGCCAGTGCAGCTGTCTGGTGACATGGTGATCCTGTCTGTCTTAAAATAAACCAGCAACCCCATTTACCCAGTCGTTCCTGTGTCTGGTCACTCGTGCTCCCCATCACTGACTCTGGTGGCAAGTCTGGGAGCCAGTGCTTGTGTGAGCTTGTGTTACTGCTGAATAAATATTTTTCTGAGCTGGTCTGGTCTTGCCCAGTTACTGCCCTATTTCAGATTAAAACTGAAATCCAAGTCGCTTCATCTCGTAGGCAAAAATAGAGCAAAGCCATTCTGGGTGTTTGGAGTCTTCCTCGGCCTCTCTGGAATCTTGTGCAGGGGGAGAAATTTCTGACCTATGCTCTTGGGCCAAGCCATGGTGTTTTGGTGCTTATTGCCAGTCACTGCTTTCATTCAGTATAGTTTCTTTCTGTGGCAAAATGTGCTTTTGCTTTCCTTTTAAAGCAACACAATGTATTTTATTCAAGCCAGGCATTAGTGGGTTGTTATATGGATCTGAGAGAATTGCAACTGTCCGCGTGTGTAGCTTTCTAGGGACTGTGTAGAATTGAAAGTATCTAATGATATTTTTTCTGCCTTAGGATGCTTGTGATCTGGAGAGAACCCAAGTTTTTTTGTCTGATAGTGCTGGACACATTTGTGATCCATATGTAACTGCAGTAACTGTGGTGTGTCCAAATTAAGTGCAGTGTGGTAAGAATTTCAGTAAGATTGGGGTCATGTTGGGTAGAAGAGGAAAAATGGAACCTGGAGGTTTGGAAGAGCAGTGATGTCAAGAGGGAAGCAAGCTCAGATGTGCTGTGTGGACACTGCTTGTGGGAGTGGTGATCTGTTGACAAGCAGGGAAGGTGACTGCATCATTTGTGATGGGGACACAGAGGTCCAGTATTGATTTCCTGAACATCCATTCCTATTGCATGGTCTCTCATCCTGTCAGCGCAACTCTGTGGCACTGAAGGTTTGTCTTGAGCGGAAAACTGGTGATTTCCAGGCACTTGGAGTTCACCTGGATGAACACACAGGCTCTTTACATCCATGGTAACCAAAACTTGCAGGGTTTTTGCTCTCACTTTGTGCCCAGCCTGGCTGCAGCGCTGGGGGCTGTTTGCTTCCTCCACAGCGGATGGGGAGATATTACGGAGCTGCTGAAATAGTAAACTGGAAGAATTATATGGAAATGATGCCATCACTTTCTCCTACTCTTTTAAAGCAAGTCTTTGCAAATCCTTGAGTGGGAGGCGTAGAATTGAATAAAGCCGTTGCGCAGTGTACTCTGGCAGCCATGTGCTCCCGCTTCTGTGCTCAGCACGGCAGCTGCAGTTGCTCAGCGGAGACTCCAGAAACCAGAGCTGGGGCTCATGTTGTCTACCCAGCTTTGCTGAGCTTTTGTTCATATGTTGGGATTTCTGGTGCTGGGAGGCGCCAGGAAGAGAGAAATCCTTTGGGTGATGCTGCTGTTGTGGGTGGTAATACATCAGCACAGGACCTGCTGATCCTTCCTCTTCAAAGGATGGACGTTTTGCTCCAGAACTATAGCAAAAGGGAGTAGAAATCGAAGTGTTCCTCAGATCGAGTGTATAAAATAGGGGTTAACATCTCTGTATCCTGTCACCAAATGCTAGCTCTCCTGCTATGGAAGTGAGCATAGCTGAAATGCTGGAAGAAGACTTCCCTGGGCATTTTTAATTTGTGTTGAATTGGTGGTAGAGCTTCTGCAGTTGTCTGAGGGCAGCAGGGAGAATCCATGCCATCTTCTTTTATTTAGAAGTATTGCAGTGTGAATTCAGTTTTTGCGTTTCCAAATTTGCTAATTCATCCTGGAATTGTTGCTTTAGTATTTTTTTTTGTGATTTTTAAAAGCTCTGTTAGACAATGGCTCTTCATTGCAGCTCCTAATCATTAACCTGAAAGCTTTCCAAAAGGCTCTGAGAAAATGTAAAGCAGCTGACTGCTTCATTTCTATCTCTTGAACCAATTAACTGAAGTAATAGAGTTTTTGCTGAAGTTGCTTTTCATTATCTTCCCCTGCTAGAAGAACTTATGTTCAGCAGAGCTGGAAACAGTCAGTAAAGTGCAGGTAAGTTACTACAAGCTGAGATCACCACATCAAGCTACCTTTTGGTACCATCACATAATGGTACTAATTCAGTAACTCTGTGAAACTTAATTTTCAGAATTAGGTGGTGATATGTGAAGGGAAGTTAAGGAGATGAAGGAAAATGTAGGGTGCTGAGGAGATGATGTGTGTCAAAATTGAAGGCTCTATAGGTGTTAATGGGAAGTTATAGTGAGGTAGCAAATGCCAGATGGAAGACAGCATATGACAACAGTCACAGGGAGTAGCCTGGCTTCTGGTAGAGTTGTGTTGAAATGGCAGGAAACTGGTATAATTTTCAGGTGGTTTAGAGTTCTAACTCAGGTCTTCTGATGTGGCTTCAGTAGTAAGATGCAAAGACCATCCCCTGTGGGGTACACAGAATGAGCAGTACTGATGTTATCTCCAAGGGGTAGATGAGAAGTATCTGAGATCCACCAGCGTGTTGTGCTGTCCCTGTAAACCCTGAGATGGCCCATGGTGTGGTTCTCTCCCAAATCCAGGGGATGGCAGAGGGAGAGAGCACGGATGGGTTGGCAGATTGAGCCCTTTATCTTCTGTCCTCTTCTTGCAGCAGCCCTCTCATGTTCTGGCTGTAATCAAACCAGAGAATATTAGATTACACTGAAGTTTTCCAGCAGCTTCTTGGAGTGCTCAGTTGGTGATGGTTAAAAACTAGTAAGTTTGAGATCATGTCCTGGAAGTCCTCAACACTGGGATCTCATCTTCTATGCTGGCTTCCTGGGGATTTTATTAAGCTGCTAGAAATGAGGTTTTGTGCTTGTAAGATTTCATGTAATTGTCTCCTGGAAGAATGGATGTGGATGGATCTCCACAAATAAAGGCCACTCAGTGTACTTGCAGAATAGTGCAAACCTTTTGCTGTCAGTTGTACTGTGATGTGTTTCAGCAGGTTAGAAGCTGATTTAAGACACATTCTAGCTGTATCTTTATATCTGAGCTTATCAGTTTGAGGCTGGGAAAGGTGCAGGTGAAGAGCAGAGGGTCCAAGTGGAGCAGACATCAGATTATTGCAGAATTTTGGCCTGATGCCCCGTGGTTATTATGTGATGAAGCAGCCCTTTGGTGTCTGGTGCGTCATGTTAGCCAAGGTCTCTCATGGTGGGGTTGCTCCTCCTCTCCTCACTGCCATTAAATGTGACCTCTGGGTTATTTCTCGGCACTTCTCCCATGGCCCAGTGTGCTTGTGATAAACCTTGGAGATGATGGGCAGCGGGAATTTGTGCTTGGTGCTCTACTCTTGCAAACATTGGGGGTTTGGCTGGTTAAATATTTACAGTGGTGGTGTGACACTGTCCACAGGTGCCACTTGACTGGAGCAGATATTTGTGCTGCTTGGTGCTTGTGATGGCTCTTTGCTCCTCCACCAAGCCAAACCCTCCGTCTTGTCAGGGGATGTGAAACTATCGGTTTCCTTCTGCTGGGAAACGTAAACCTGGTCTGCTGTCCCCATGGAATACAGCAGTGGACATTGCTGAGGTTTGAATCCTGTACAAAGTTCTGAGGCTTGGGCAAAGCCAGGGTTTCTGTAGCATCTGCTTGGATTCACAAGTGCAAAACAGTTGTGTAGAAAACCCAGCTGCAAGCAGCATCCATTCCTTATTGCTGTAAAAGCCTCTGTTATTGGGATGGAGGTGCAGTAGTTGGGATGTGAATTGTTGGAATGCAGAAGCTACCATGGGTAGAAACCAAAGTCAGCCATGACATGGAAAGGAGCAAAACAAAGAATTTATCAGTATCATGTCTCCAGGAGGTGAGAAAGGATTTTGCTGGACAACTGAGCATAAGTTGTTCTTAAATTATTAAATGCTGAAACTGAACCAGGAGCTGACTTCCAGCATGTGACAAGAAGCTGAACTGTAAAATGTGCTTTTCTTTGTAATAACATCAAGAATTAACCATGCAGCTCGTCTAGATGGATGGAAACATGAATGGATCAAGTGCTCCCAACTGTCATTCAGCAAATTGTGCTGCTTGGAAATTCTGATTCAAGCTAATGTTCTAATAGTATTTAATTTATAATTCATTTATGCATTTAAGTGCATCCTGATTCTTCCTTCCGATTCATACTTTTGTGTTTTGACAGCAAAAAGAATTCTGACTCTTATCACTGATGAAGCTTACAGTTGAATTAAATTAAGGCATTTTATTTGAATTAATAATGCTTCTTTGGTGAAGTCCAGACCTTTATAGGGTTTCCCACTGCTGTATCTCCTTTTTGCATTGGTGTGCTGGGGCATGGCAGCATAGATAAGGACAGTGAATGTAAATACCTCCAGTGAAAAGCCGTGGTGGAGTGGAATTTGTTTGAAGCATATGTGAGACTTGTTTGCTTTGTTAGCTCCCCCCCCCCACCGCCCCCCAAAAAAAAATTCCCTGCTGAAGGACTGAGGGTGTTTCTCCCTGGGCAGGGCTTTATTCAGAATGTTTTGTTAGGGAATCTTTTGAAGTGCCTGGAGAATTTTAACAAAATGGCTGCTTTCCTCGGGTTTGTTCCTCACTGGATATCAACAGGCTTGCTGCCCTCGGCTCCAGGCAATCCGCCTTGGCTCCGACATGTAAAATTTAATAGGAGGCTGCTGTAAATGAGATCTGCTGTTTCAGCTTTCATCAGACCACGTTTGAGGGAGAAGGTTTTGGCTGTTCCCTTGCTTTCTGTCCATCCCTGGCTGCTTTCTGTAGGAAAATTTGTCTTTACAAACAGAAAATAGTCTTAGTAGAAGCATGCTCTTGCAGCCTCAGGAGTAATCCCTTCTGAGCAGCAGTGGAGCCTGTTCATAACTAATCTGCATGGTATCACTCGTAGGAAATAATCCTGTGTGCCAAATGAAGAGGCAGAACAGAGCCTGTGACTTCCCAGTGCTGTGTAACCCATTATTTGGACATTTTATTAATTTTTTACAGTATGAGTGTCCAGAGTGGTGGCTGAAGGTTGGTGGGAGGCTGGAGCAGAACTGTGTTGAAATACTGCATTATTTTGGTGGTGTTTTAACCCTGTGTGTCTGAGCTGCAGGACACATCTCTCTCTGGGGTGGATGCTGTGGTTAACTCCTCCAGCACTGCTCTGGAATAACTGTGAGGCAAGTATTTGCATGTGAGCTGTTCCCTTGGAACAGCTGTTCTATGATGGTGTGTCTGGTCTTAGACTGGAACAATCCTTCATGCCAGAACTTTTGGCATTTGTATTTAACTCTGATTAACCCCTTAGCTGCCTCCCTCCCAGTCTCTTGTGCTCCCTGTGTGCCTCCAGCCCAGATCATGTGTATTCCTGTCCAGGGATGAGCAAGGGCAAGGCTGTGTTAATTCTTTCCTTGTGTATCTGGGAAACAGCCAGGGGAGGTTTGAAGGCTACATCTGGGTGGTGGCAGGCAGTGAAAGCTGGCAGCCCAGCTATTTCTGGTGGGAGCTTGTCATGCTGCTGGCGTTTCTTTTTACATGTTCAACCAACAGTGCTGGAGGAAGCTGGAGCCCAGCAAGCCAGGAGAAGGTAGTACACAGAGTCAGCTGTATAATCCTAAATAATGCCGAGTTTTTACCCATACCTTGTACTGGGATACCTGGGGGCTCTGACCTAGGATGGAAAACTGCAGTGCCTGTGTGTTGGGAAAATGGAGAAGCCACAGATGAAACCCTCTTGGGTGTGTCCTTTGAGGAGGGGTATTTGCTGGATCACCCTTGTTCTACTCAATAATCACTGCAGACCATTCAAGTTTCTTATCCACGTACTGTAACTTTTCCTTCAGTGCAGGGGAAACCTTCTGTCTTTTTAAAGTCAGCCAGAGACCACTACCTCAGCTGCTTCTTAGCCTATTAAGTGATTAAAAGGTGTTCCCAGAAGCCTTAATAAGTGGCCAAGTGTGCTGCTATGGTAGAAGGTAGGACAAGACTTCGGGCTGCTTTTAATTAAAACTCTCTCAATGCCTTTGCTTGAGAAATGAAGGAAAGTGTGTATCTCTGTACTCCTTATGTTGAAGGGCTGTGTGCTTTGCTGTCTGAAATGCATAACTGGAGAATTACGGGGGCTGGTATCATAACCAAGATAACCTAGATATAAGATTGGCTTATTTACTAAGGTATATTTTAATCCTTGATTAAGTTTCTCCAGGAATTATCTTTAAGTGAGCTTTTAAGAACTCCTTTAGGTACTGCTACGTAGTACAGAGTTACAGGAAAGGTTGTTGTGGAGACCCAAATACAAAATAACCTGGAAAGATGAGAAACTAAACCCAAAAAGAGGCTGCTTGAGGAGCCCTTTGGTGAAGGAGACCCTTAAGTTCCCCTAGAGCTGCTTGTTGGCAGGACTGACTTGAGAGAGTTGAGCTGCTTGCTCCCCTCTGCAGGGAGGGATGCTGTTGGAGAGCTGGTGGCGCGTGGTTGTCAGCCAGACACCTTGTGTTGCTTGGATCCCTGTCAGCTGGGACACTGCTTCAGGTATGGGCCAGAACCACCAGAAGTGTCACTTTGCAGTGTTAAGCAGTACCCATTTCTGGTGTCTCCTGCCCCGTACTGTGTAGATCTGCTGTCCCAGCTGTTTGAGGTTCCACAGGGACTGCGTCAGGGGTCTGGTCAAAGCTTTCTAAAGCTGCTTTGGTTTGTTCACATGGGCTTTTCAAGCTGGAAAAAAAGTCTTAGTTTGGCCTTAAACAATCTGTGCTGGCATTAATAAGAGTCAGAACACACTGTAGAAGGAGGAGTGTCACTTTTCATAGCATAAAATACAAGGCTGGTTTTTTGTGCTTACTACAGTGTCACCCGAGGGCTTTATTTCAGTGGAGGTTTTGTTGGTGTTGGTGGTGAAAGAGGCTGTCCTGCTTTTCCCTTGTGTTAATGCAGCTGTTTGTGTGGTCAGGCAATCAAATAGATTGGAGAACTGATTCTGTGAAAAAAACAACCTGAAGGAAAAGAGAAGATCAGTTTCTGAGCCATTATTTGCAGCATAAAATGGCTGTAGTGGTAATGGACTGGTGAGAGCAGGACATGCAGGGATGGGGTGGGATCGCTGCTGTGGGTGACAGCCCTGGCTTTTGGCAGCATCAGGTTGTGGCTGTAGCCCCAGGGCTCAGGAAATCACATTGCTGGTTTATGTCCTACTTTTCAACAGCTTCAGAGAGTCCATTGAACGTTGGCCCTGAGGCAAACTTCCATTTTGGTGTCAAATGGCAAAGTACACACAGCTGCTCTCAGGGCCCTGCTCTTGTCTCCTTTGCAAAGGTCCTAAAACTGAGCCCAGGAATGAATTTGGGGAGCTAAAATGTGGTTCTGGGGTGTAACAGAAACCAAATGGTCTGCTGTATTTCTCATATAATCAAACTCTTGGCTGATAATTCAGATTTAGTTGGAATAAAAACTTGTACACAAGTGAAAATCAGCTCTTGTTGCACCTTCGTTTTGCCCTTTCTAGGCTGTGTTTCTCATGAGTTTTTTCTGCATTTCATGGTGCTTCAGGAACTTCTAGGGTCTTCCAAGGACTTTGTCATCTTACTCTGGCAGTCAGTTGTGTTCTGGGACAATTTCCAGCCCAAGTGTTTTGGTGGTCAGGGCTGGATTATTCCTGCTTTGCAAGTAGCGTGGAGATTGTGGCAAAAATGAGTATGTTAGGTGGAAATCAGCCCTTCTGCATTTTGCAGACATCCTGGAATTGCCCTGTGTGGGCATGCTGGATGTGGAGATGCTGGCACTGTGATAGGTGCAATTAATCTGGTTGTTCAATCTTCACCCAAATTCTTGTTTTATACAGATGCTTGGATTTGTAGAATTGGTTTGTTTTTTTTTTTTTTTTACCTTTTTAATTTGTCTCTCTGTTCCCAGTCCATGCCAGTAAACATGTATAGTCTGAACAGATGATGATATCAGACACCCTGATTCTCCCTTTGCCTGTTCAAAGCTCTGCCTGGTGTTCACACTCTGGCTCTCACTTGGTTACTCAATTATTGATTCTTTTTCTCTTCTTTCTCCAGAATCCAGCGACTATCACTCGGATACTGCTTAGCCATTTCAACTGGGATAAAGAGAAGCTGATGGAGAGGTAAGCAGCCACTTTAGCATGCAACCATCTTGTGCCACAGAGCTGAAAAAAAAATGTTTGCTCCTGGATTAATTGAGGATGGATGAATGCACAGTGTGTGGCAGGAGAATCTTTTGTCTAAGCTCTAAATGTTCCCCCTTTCCCAGCTAAGGGTGACTCATGACTCCTTAGTTTGATGTTATTGATGCTTGGTTAGACTTAGAAGTTGTGGAAGTTAAGTTGCCCATTGCAAAGAGGGATTTCCAGTTTGAACATGTACAGACTTTGGACAGGCTTTGGAAAAAAGCAAGCAGGAACAGGTTCTTGTTATCTAGCAACTGTTTTGGATTTGGGTTTAGCTGTTCTTGCCTGTCATGCTGGCATGTGTATTCCTGGCATGTTTATTTGCTGCTTTGGCCAAGGCTAAATTGTTCCTGACTGCTAATGGTCCTGTCTTGTCTTCATCTCCACAGCTCCAGGTTTTCTTCAGTGTGTGTAAATAATGGCTTGAATTTTGCCTCTCCCTCCCCCTCAGAGCAGAGTGTTTTATGGTTATTTCCCATCTTTGATTCCCAGCTCTTGGAATGTTGCTTGGCAAAGGTACTTTTCAGTTTGTTGTTATACAGTGGAGACCAAATCCAGCTGCATTTAATCATTCCAGTGCCAGTGTTGGTATTGAAGATAGTTGAAGGAGCTGGAGAATTTAATTTACTTTAGAAACTGGGAGGAGAATTAATCTGGACCAAAAGGAGCAGTAAAAAGCTGTACAGGGACTTGCTGGGTGTGGTGTCTGCTGGTCTTACCTGCTGTGAGATGACCAGTGAGTGTGAAGGGCCTGGTAGGATCATTAGTTTGACTTTTCTCTTAATTACCATTTCCTCTGCCTGATGATCAGGTATGGGAAGATGAGATGTGCTTGGTCAACCAGGAGAAGTTGTTGGTGTTCCTGTGAATTGATAAATGTCCTTTCACTGAGCCCCTGTAGTTTGGTACTCTGTCACCCAGGGAAGGAGGAGCAAAGGTTTTTACGATGTTAGTAATTATATTTTGGAGTATAAATACTTCTATTATCTTTGGCTAACGGGTTTAGAACATCTTTAGTCCCCTTTGAGTAATATTTTTGGTGATGGTGTTCAGGTATCTCTTATGTTTTGTTTAACCTAGATTTTTTTTCTGAAGTGGTTGTATTTTTTTACAGCTTTCTAGTTCTTATTTTCCTGAGATTGACACCTTTTAGTAAATGTTGGAAGTCTGAAAGTTTTGTGATAAAAATATGTCTACTGTTTAACTCTGACTACAGTTGTTAAGAATTATAATTTGATTCCTGCTCTGCAACATGTCTGTTCTCTTGGTATTTGAGTTTCTTGGGCTGGTTCTCTTTGTTGGGGTAAAGTTCACTCTCCTTGGCAATGAGATATCTCTACACAAGTGCCCTGAAAGGCCATCCCTTTGTACAGTAGGTTTTGTCCCTTATTGAAAGCTTGCTTTGGGCTGCCATCAATGTAAAAATAAAAATTGGGCTGTGGTTTTGTTTTTGTTTTATTTTTTTCAAGGGAGGTGCCAGCCAGGTCAATGTGAGGTATTATTGTTAAGGCTTTTACAGTTTAAGTACATGCTACGTTCACAAATCCACAGGTAAACATACTCATTGAAATACTTAACTCGAGATTACCCCAGTGAGTGATAGAATACATAACTTGCTTAGGTGGACCTGTTGCACACTGATCCCACTTTTGGTGCTTTTTGATGTCTTGTTGTATTAGAAAAACACCAAAACATGATCTCTCAAGTGCCTGCTGCTGCTTTCTGTCACTTTTGTACCAAATAACTTCCATGAAATCATCTGGCATGCTCAGCTGTGTTAAAAGCAGGAGTAGGAAGCTGGGTAGAAGGCTGAGAGCAGACTCTTGGTGTTCAAGAGGGTTTGGTCATTGCTGTGGTGATAGTTGAGGATTAAGGGGAAAAAAAACCCAGAATAGATAATTTTGCTTGAAAGTTCCTGTTGTTTGGTGGTGTATATTTGCATTTCCTAATCAGTGCCTGTTTTCCCTTAGCTCATGGTGAGTCAGCGCAGCCTCCCAGCAGCCTTATCAGACTTGGCCTGGAGAAAAGCACTTTAACTAAGTGGCTTCTTTTTTTTTATTTGATAAGTGGGGAGGTCTGAGCTTGTGACATGAAAATTTCTGTTTACCCACTTTTTTTAGCTTTGTTATGCCTGTTTTTAACGAGCAGGTTGTTACTGTCTGTGCCAGCTTTGTCATGGAGTAATTACACAGTGGTGTTCAAAGGGCAGATGTGCTACAGACATTTATTGCACTTACAGTAAAGTAATAACAGCCACAATTGAAAAACTGCCCTGTCCCACTGGTGAAACACGAATTGTTTGTATGCACAAGCAAACTTGGGGGTTTGGGGTAGATTTGTTTGTAGGATCAAAGTGGTGAGTGGAGGAAATACTAGTTCAGCCTCTGATATGCTGCGTGTGTTTAGGAGAATAAAGATGTCAAATATTGTTTTCCTGGGTCTTGCAGGCTTGATTCATAGGGCCCGGAGAGCACCAGGTGCAGAATGACCTCATCACCTCAGAAAAAGTGAAGAAAGTGCTTTAGCTTGAACCTTATCTTGATTAGCTTCCAATTTTACTATGGCTTTCCTGAGGGGAGTTTGGGGAGGAGCCTCTGTGTGATGAAGAGGTTAAAATGCAGCTCTCCTGCTTTATGTGCTCATTTTGTTAGGAGAAAAGTGTCTCAGCATGTCCCCAAGGCCCGATTTAATCCCTGGAGGCACAGCCAGAGATCCAGCAGTCCCTTGTAGCTGCTTATCTGCCTGGCCACATGTCCCTGTTCCCTCTCAGAGGAGGAGGGATGTCAGGAATGCCCAGATTGCCTCTTCTCCACAACCTGGCTGCTGCTTTCCTTGGAACAAATAAATGCTTTACACTCTTCAGCAGAGGCTGAACAGGTGAAAATTGGTGCATGGCAAGAGTTTTGATGTGGAGATATCTTTTACTATGAGTATATTGGTGCACTGACACAAATGCTCTTCCATGAGAGTGAATATCCCAAAGTGTGTACTAGAAGCAGGTTTTTTCAGTGAGAAGGCTTTTTATCTTTGATACTGCCATGGATAGGATTTGATTGTGTCTGGAAAATGGTGATTAGGCAGTTCCAAACAGCAGGAGGGAATTTTGAGGAGATAAAGGGGCTGATATCTTGATCCCTCTGCCAAAAAGACTTGGCGTTGTTATAGTTTTGGTCTTGGTAAATAGAAAGGCTTGAAAACAGTGGACAAACTCTGGTTTGTCTGTTCATTTTAAAATAGCAGAAAAACTCTCAACTTTGTGATGAAGCAACTGAACTTTAAAGAATTAATAGAGGAAATTCGCATGTGCCAGAAGTGCTGGAATTACTCAATATCTGCATTGTGAAGGGAGAGGAGGGCAGAGGATTTAAAGAGCTGTTAAAGGTGCTGTGTTCCTACCTAGGATGAAAATAAGGATGGAGGTACCAAGAACCAACCCTTTAATAGAGAATGTTTGAGGAAAAGTCAGAATTCTTGGAGTTGTGAAGGAGGTGAGGAGGGATGCTGACATGGAGGAGATCTGGAGGAATGCAGCCATCTTTTGTAATGAGTTAGAATACATTTGCAGGAGAAATGTGAATGAAATTGTATGAGATCAGCGTAAGAACAGGACTGGGACCATAAGTGTTTGGCTTCCTTGGGTTCAAGGAGGATGGATGGAAATGGAAATTGTTGGTGGAGAAGGTTTGCTGGCTGGGGAAGATGGTGAATGTCACATGGAGGGAAGGGTGTTAGAGCTGTTGCCTGAGAATTCTTTGACCCAAGAACATGGGGAGGGCAAAGGGAGATCTGCCTGCATGGATGGTCTCTGGTGATGCTGGAACAAGTGGCAAAAAGGGATGGTAGTTGGAATTAGGTGTTGTTCCTAACCATTGTGAGAGCTACAAGGGTCTTCTGACTGAGCCCTAGGCATGTTTGTGTAAGGAGTGGTGGAGCAGTTCGAGAGCTGTTGGACTTTGGAGTATCCATTGGAGCTGTGTTTTCAGAGATCCACGTTTTCCTCTGCATTTTCTGGAATTCTTGTGGCCCAGTGGCAGCATGAGTATGAGTCTGAGACACGGATAAAAATAAATGTGGAAATCACTTATTGAAAAGAAAACAGCATGGAGAAGCATGAATACTATCCATAGGTACTTAAAGGGAACAGGTAATTCCAGGTGAAAAAAAGCCAAGTTCCTGACATGGATATTCAGCCTTAAAACCAGCCCACAACTACAAAAACCTCTGGTATTTCCATAAGCACTTAGCTGGTCATGAGTGTCAGGGTTCAAGTTGCATCATAGCATTCATATACAAAGCTATTTTCCTTGCAAACTTCACACCCAGCTATGTGTCTGCTCTCCTCAGAGCATGGCCTGTGCTGCTCCTGCTGCCTCTAAGAGCAGTTGGAGGGCTGGAAAACTTTTGTGGACTTAATATTTATCCATGATTCTTAATAAACAAATACTGCCTATAATAGAACTGCACTGAATTCACTTGCTAAAATTTTCGAAATATCTAATTTTATATATTGAGATTTAAATAAAACATACAGCTTTCTAAATATGGTCCTCTAAACAAAGAACTTGGTTGCATAAAATCCTGAGCTAACTTTGAAGAATAATGGCAAGGCCTCATGGATGCTGTGATGCCAGAATTCACCACTTCCTTCCAGATGTAGTGTCTTGAAATTTAAGATCTAAAATAAATGTATGACACTGAGAAACATATGAAACAGCAGGAAAATTGAATTTTTTTCAATTATAAATCAAGCCTTGTTAGTAGGTAGAGCTGTAAGGGAGCCGGGGAATGACTTAGTGGGTTTGGCTGGGGGATCTGTGCAGGTGATGGGACTGCTTAATTGTCTGGTTTAATTAGTCCTTTGCAGCCTGCTGCAGGCTGGAGAAAGGTGTGTGAAGGATTCTGGGAAGAGGCTGAGCTTTCTGATAATGATTCTCTCCAGTTTGGTCCTCCTCTCCCAGGAAGAGCTTTTTATGAGCCTTTAAAGCAAACCAGTGTTGTTTTCCTTAAGGGAGTAGGAAATAGAAAGGAAGTGATCTTTTTTCACCCCCCCCAAGCAATTTTGCATCCTCCTTTCCAATAGGTACCCAATCTTCAGAAGCATTGTAAACCTGGAACTGTGTTTTTTTAGGAGGTTGTTAAATTACCTCAGGTTGTCAGAATAGAAAAGATGCTCAAATGAGTAATGCTCAAAATATTAGGAAAAATAGTAGGCTTCAGTTGAAGAGAATTAAACTTGAAGGCATCAAACCTGTGCTTTAGGAAGGTGTTCCAATGCCTGGACTGTGAACTCAGGTGTTCTTGCTCTAGTTTCCTGTCCTGGAATTCTAATGCAAAGCAATCACTGGGGAGAATCACAAGTGACTTCAAGTGCAGCTGAAGAATTGAAGGTGCCTGAATTTCAGAATTGTGTAATTCTGGTGAGAGCCTCTGAAATTATGTAGTTTTCTAATATCCACCTCTTTGTTGTGTTAGAGAAGATTTTGTTGGAAATGGTGGGTAAATGAGCTTTGAAATATAAAAAGCATTTTTGTACATTAACTGCTACAAAGCATGGAAAAATGATTTAAAGGTGGTTAAGTTTTCATTCTTTCTGTGTTGTGCAGGTACTTTGATGGCAACTTGGAGAAGCTCTTTGCAGAGTGTCATGTAATTAATCCAAGTAAAAAGTCGCGAACGCGCCAGATGAACACCAGATCATCAGCCCAGGACATGTCCTGTCAGATCTGCTATCTGAACTACCCAAACTCGGTGAGTACCCCAGTGGCCTCAGTGCTACCTGACCAGCAGCTGCCCAAATTTCTGACCTGAAACTCCAGATTTTCCTGGGGAACACATCTGAGGGTTCTGGGGCTTGGGCAGTGATGTAGTAAAGTTCAGGAAAAAGCAAGTAGGTGATGTTTGCAAAGGTCAGATACCAACTGAGATGTACAGATAAAGGATATGTGATATTGAAAATCTGTGGAAAGCGTGATGGGCAAAGGGATTTACTTCAATAGAAAGGCAGGGTAGGAAACAGCTTTTAAAAGCAGTAGGTAATGCTACAAAACTAGCCAAACTAGGACATCTAGAATGGAAGAAGTAGAAGTAAAATGTGTGGATATCTTTGGATCTTTATCATGTTTGGACAATACCCTCTTGGTCAGATGTGAGGGTGTGTTATCCAGTGCTTGCTGGGGCTCTGCATCAATGTCCTGGCTGACAGTGCTACTTTTTTGTTATTTTGCTGCTGACCAAACTGAAGCATTCCCATACGCTGCTAAGAGGTCCAAGCTCTGCTGGGGCTCCCAGGGGCAGGAGATACTGTTGGGAGATCTGGGAGAAAAGGAGGGGAGTGGAAAAGCTCAAATAGGAGAGTTCATCAAAAGGCAAAGTGCTGGTAGTAAGGAATTCTTCCTTTTATAGGAACCTGGTCTTTATAGGAGAGCTGTGCCTCCAGAACAGCCTAAAACATGTTGGGCCATTCCAGGCAAAGCTGCCCTGACATAAGGCTTTGCTCTTGCTCTGGGTGTGTTTTCAGCAAGGAGCCATGATGAACTTGGAGGTTCAGGAGTAGCCTGGGGTGAAGTTCCCTGGTTGTGGCCTCGCTTGCTCTGGATTTTCTTCCCTGGAGTGGGCAGAGCTGAGCCAAGCCCAGCTTCAGGCCTCCCAGTCTCAGCATTAAGATCCCTGTTTCTCTTGAGCCAGGAAGCACAAGCTTGATATGTGTCCTCTTCAGCCTTGTGTGCCCCGACTTCCTTCTTGAGGAGTAGCTGCAAAAGGAAATTCCTGCTCTGTATGATGAGGTGCCTTGACAAAGGAAGTCAGTATATTCTAATGTATCATTCTCTCCTTTTTAATGTGGTTGCTGTGCTGGGTGGGGGTACAACTCAAAGTGGCAGGCCTGTCCTCTGGCTGGGGATACTGTGCTGCCTGGGAGGCAGGATCATTGAATCTTGGAACAGGCCCACAAAGATCATCAAGTCCAGTTCCTGGCCCTGCACAGGACAATCCAAAATCACACCCTAGCATTGTTTAGAGTTTTGAAACTGGAAAGAACAGCACAAAACAAAGTAGCACTTCTTGATTTTTGTAGCTCAAATAGCAGTGGGCCAGCTGTTAGAAGAGCAGATTTTTAGCTGGAGCAGAGAGATGATGGCAGGTGAGCAGGGCTGTCTCTGTTGCTGGTGTTAAACCATCAGAGGGGTCTCTGTTTCTTTGCACTACAAAACAGCTGGAGCTTATAGGAAAACTAGTAGTTATTATTTCTTCTGGAAAAGGCTGTAGTGTCTGTGTCTAAAGTGATTGAAATTGGTCTTGAAGCTGTTTTAGTCAATGTGAACTATAAATTCTAGGATTATTTTTATACTCAATACTCAACCTAAAATCTCAGCTTTGAAAATCCTCTTGCAATGGTCTGCTAATTGTTTTTCCACATGAAAGCTGGGGAGGTTTTGCCCTGAGTGCCCCATTCAGACTATGGAAACTGGGAGTTTGGAAGTGTTTAGAAGTTTTACAGTGTACAGTTGTTGCAGGAATGTTAGTCTTGAAATTCCCTCTCTCCCATCTACAAAGTCTCTGTAGCTCTCCAAAGAACTGTGGTTTGAGGTTTTGGGAAGCACCTGCCAAACAAGGCATTCGAAGCTCTTACCCTGCAAGTCTGAGGATTTAAGGGAGATGCTTCTGTGTCCATGTCTTGCACTGTCAGGTACCCAACAGTTATTCTGGTGACATCTTTATTGGTAAGACAGGAATTGGGAGGGTCATGGCTTTGCCTTCCTCCTCTCTTGCCCCTCACACTCAGGAGGGTGGGCTGGGGGTGGTTTTGGGAAGATCCTGCTTTGTCCACGCTGCAGATACTGAGCACTGATGTGATCCTGGCAGAGCAGTCCCCTGAGCTGATGAGCTGCCTAAGGAGTTACTGTTTCTCCCCATCCTTGGTGGTTTTATGTTAGCCGTTTTACTTGCTCCCTTGACATCTGCTGTCAGCTGAGCCAAAAATAATTGGGAACTCCCTCAAAGTAAAGAAAAGAGCTGAGAGATTCTCTGCATTCCTTGCAGCCTGGGAGGAAGCATGTTGGTGGCTGCCTTTCTGTGGGCATTTAGCAATGCATTTCCTTGCCTGAAATAACCAGAGCAGGTTTTACACGAAGATGTGTTCTGTGGCGGTTCCTTGTGTGCCTGCTGCAGGAGTATTTGGGTTCAGTAAGGGATGATTCCCTTGTCTGTGCTTTCTTCCCATCACATGTGGGGAAGCCAGAATTCGTGGAAAAGCCAGTGCTGTCTTTGGGCTGGTTTCATGCTGTGGCATCCCAAAAGCTACAGATGTTAAAGTGTTTTTACTTTAACTGCATCTCCAGGAGATGTCACTTGGCCACAGCAGCATCTTGAAGCATCTGATACCTTGTTAGCTGGCTCAGTAGGGATTCAGAAAGTGGAAGGTGTATTTTTTCCCTCTTGCAGCCAGTGTACCTGGCACCACATAGGTGTCAGCCTCCTCTCTGATCTCTTTGTTGGTTTCTTTGGGATGGATATCTCTGTTTTTACCTGGAACCAAGTCAGATGCTCAGGTCAGATTCACCCATGCTGGTGCTCACAGGTTGTAGCCTGTGCTGGTAGCAGGAGTGTCAGAGCAGTGTAATCACAGCCTGCCACCCCCGGGAAAGGGGTGCTGACAGACTCCTTCCCTGGGGAGTGCCAGAGGATCCAGAGATGGCACAACACAGCTGCTGCACCTCTGTGGGATGGACAGAACGTACTGTCGTGTCTGGGAAGGTGGTTTGGGAAGAACATTTGCCTCAAAGGGATTCTCCTTTCCTCAATTACCACCATCCTGCTGTTGTTTTGGGCTGTTCCACAGAGGATTCTGGGTTCTTTCCTCTGTGGAGTTTCACAGTTTGATGGTATCTGAGGGTAAAGTTCAGGTTTTATGTTACTAGCTGAGAAGTTGGTTTGAGAAGCCGAGCCAGCAAATACCACCTCTATAGTGGTACCAATGAAGTATTTAAATACAGTGTTTTAAATACAGCTTTCATTGGTGCTGACTCTGAGTATAAAATAACTTTAGGCTGACTAGAGAAAAGTCTTTCATTCCCATCTTTTGTCAGCAGTGTTTGCTTTTCCACCCCTTGTGTAATCACAGTCCCAGATGTCTTGTCAGCTCTGTGCAGATGATGCAGACAAGGATGGAGTTGTCCTTGTTGCTGTGACAGCATATCATTATTGAATTTTATTTAGTAATTTATACCTGCCAATTAAGATTTTGAGTGTCCTCATCTGATGAGCATCTGGGCTTTGGGGGAACTTCCCTGAGGAGATCGGGGACTTTTGGGCAAGGGGAAAAAATAGGAGGAATCAAGACTGTATCCTTATCACTGTGACCTGTTTGGTGTTGCATGACTGATTTCCAAAGTAAAATGGGAGAGAGCCATGCTGTGCTCCATATCCACTCCTAAAACAAGGATAAATTTAAATGGCCAGGATAGAAACATGGGCCACACCTTTCCTTGCTGCTGAGAAGGGGCTGGGGATTAAAATCTGGCTTTGGAAGAGTGATTAAGGCTGCCTTGGCAAGGTTCTGTAGGGGTGATGATGTAAAATGAATAGGAGTGTCTCAAGTTTGGTGTGGAGAATGAGGAATGGGATGGATGAGCTAAGAGGATGAAATTCTGGAGTGAATGCATGTGACAAAATGAGGCCATGTCTTGTATTCTTTGTCATTGCAGTACTTCACTGGCCTAGAGTGTGGACACAAGTTCTGTATGCAGTGCTGGAGCGAATATTTAACTACCAAAATAATGGAGGAAGGCATGGGACAGGTAAAATCTCAACTCACCTCATGGCTTATTTCTGGAGATTCTGTGTATTGGAGAGACGAGGGAGAGTCTTTCTGCTAAAGTTTAAAAAACCCCAAAAGAACAAGGAAAAAAACCCAAACCCCAGATAGTGAATCTGGAGAGAATTCTGTGAAGTTGGTGCTGGTAGCTGGGCTGGGGAAGGAGGAACCAGGGATGTGGTGAGAGAGGCAGGGCACTCCTTTGGCTATCAGTTGTAGTGAGGTCTTTTGCCTTCGAATTCCTTGTGAATGCAAAACCAGGATAACCACTGTTCCTTCTATGACCTTTTTGTGTTTTTCAGACCATTTCATGCCCTGCCCATGGCTGTGATATCTTAGTGGACGACAATACAGTTATGTAAGTAATGCTCTTCGCTCTGTTCTCTACTCACGTGCTATTCAGATCTATCTAAATGCTTATAACAAACTGAACAGAGGCTTGAAGGTGACAGAGAAGCCTATCTTGAACTGTCTGTTTTGATACCAGAATGTCTTCTAATTACCTGTTTAGGTGTGAAAACCCCATGTGATGGCACTGGGAGGAAAGACTCCCTGACCAGTTTGGTCAGCATGGCACCAGGGTTGCCAAACCTTGTTTTACTGCTTTGTGCATTTTGTTTCCTTTGATGTACGTAGGAATCTAGGACTTCTACCCAGGTCAACCCACTAGTTCCCCAAGCCCTGTAGCTGTAGTTAATAGGTGAGTCAGAGGACAGGAGTCATAAGGGCTGATTCAGGATGTGTTTTTTGCCCTCAGATAGGAGGCAGTTGACCCTCAAACACAAGATTTGATTAAGCTGTGTCAGCCTGTGTCCTTGGATTTAAGTTGTCCAGCTGTAGAGTGACTGTCAGTTCATTGTGGAGCAGTGAACTCTGTGAGCTTCCTTCTCTTTTATACTGGGGGAGGTTGTTGCATGAGCAATAGCCTCCATAATTCTGAACTTTGTACAAGTTCATTTTAATTATTTTTGCTAAAAAGCATCTCAGTAGAGGCTTATTCTTTCCTTCCTGAAGCCTGACTCACTCATTGATATTAATTTGGTGTTTTTTATTATCAGTTGCTTTCAGAGTAGCGGTTTTCCCAATTTTGGCTCTTGGTTACTCATGGAGTGTAGGCTGGATGGAAGTGGAAGTAGCTGAAATGCTTTCCTGCCCTGTTGAGGAGTGGTTTGTAGAGCCCAGTGGGTGGAAACTGAGCTGAAGTTGGCATATCTTGAGTAGCTTGATTGAGATTTTTGTTTACCGGGGTTGAACTTTAATTTGTGGAGTCAAATGCTCTCGGTAGGACTTTGGTGAGTGTTCTCTTGATTACAGCAGTTGGAATGAGCTGTTCAAACAGTGCCTGTGAAACTGAAGCTCTCAGAGGCTGCAGTGGCAGCAGCAGCAGCAAGGGAAGGATGGAAGAAGAAGAGGGCAGTGCTGTGGGATTCCACTTGGCTTGAGAGGGCAGGGATGAGGCCTGGGATGGGGCAGTGGCAGCTGGGTGCTAAAGCAAACAAGTCCCATTTGCCTGAGTAAAACTAGAAACCGTTTCTAGAGGTAGAAATCACCTCTTCCCGATGTTACGTGGATTTCTGTGTGGAGGAAGGTGCATTTTTTGAAAAACTCCTTTAAAAGCCAAGTTGGACAACTGTAACAGTCTTAGGATATGTCAGTATATATGGCAAAAATGTAAATGGTCTCAACTGGAACTGGAACCTGCACCTACTTCTGTGTCCTTAATTATTACTTTTTAGGTGTTTTCCTGTTTACAAAGTCTCCAGCTCTCAGTTTCCAAGCGATGAAAATACAGAATTAATATGATTTATGAGCTCTGGGCATGGGTTTCCCCTCTAAATTTGTCTAGCTTCATTTATGATTTTCCAAAAGACAGTAATATTCAAAGCAAAATTCTTGACAATCTTGACCTGGTGATGTTGATTGAGACAATCAAAGCATGTCGATAAGCGAAAAAACAGGGGCTTATGTGCTCTGGTTAGTCATGGCCTGAATATTAATTTAAATTCCACTACCTGATATATTGCTATAATATAATACATTTTCAAGATGATATTTAGTATGTCTTGAAGTCCAGATATGGGGTTAAAAAAAAAACCAAAACAAAACCAAAAAGAGATTTATAATTCATGGTAAATTCAAATAGTTTTCTTGTTCTTCAGTAAGTTTGACTCCGGAATTGCAGGAGAGATGCTTTGTCAGCTGATTTGTTTTATTTTAGCCCTGGGAATTGAGCTGCCACGTGCTGTGATTTATGTAATAACCAGCATGTGCTTTAGTGAGGAGCTCCCCAGCTGCCCAGGGCTGGGATGTGTGCACATCCCGTGGGCACACACACTCCTCAGGGTGTATTGTAAGGATAACATGCAGGAGTACACTTAGTTTTGGCTGCAGCTGGAAAGGAAATCCATTAATTCCAATATTTACCCATGGTATGGCCCGTATAATGCTGTGTTCCACAGTAGGATTTAAACCAGGAATGCCACAAAGGGTGTGTAAATGCAGCTTTATATTTAGATATATTGGGAAGATACTTCAGTCACAGATAAAAGAAGTTTGTAGAAGTGCTCAGCAATCCATAATTACGTTATTTTGGATGCATTTAGGCTGAGCAGTGTGCAAATGCCAGCTGGGATGGTGGTGTGCACAGGAGAAAATTGGTCACCATGCTTGTAAAGGGTTCCCATCAGTCAGTTTTCCCCTGCTCTCCTAGTTCCAAGCAGACTGAAATTAACTTAAAGTCTGTGTTGTGTACAATGCTAGTGATGTTGAATTCAAATCATCTTTGTTTTTATGATAAATAGATTAAAACACCCCTAATTTTAATCCTAAATTTTTAAACCAGCTAGCATGAGGCTTCCCAAAGTTAGTAGCCACACAAGGGTCATTCTGGGGCTGTTTCAAGGGATTTGCCACAAAATGTGTGTATTTCATGTAAATGAAGTGATTAAATTACTTTCTTTTGTTTCTTGGGCTCTTCAGGAAAGGGTTTTTAAATAAAAATCCTCTCACCAAGAGTTTCAGTTCTTTTGAACCACATGAGCTTTCTGTTTCTGAGGCTAATATATTTATATATTGAATAGAATGAATGTAGTTTTCATAATAATAAATGATCTAACAAATAGAGGACAGGTAAGTACAAAAGGTGCCCTCAAGTGCAGAAGAATGAATCAAACTATTTGTCTTAACTTACTGGCAGTGTATGGAAAAAACAAGATTTCTGCTACAATTTTTCTGTTTCTTACCTTCCCACAGGCGTCTGATCACAGATTCCAAGGTGAAATTAAAGTACCAGCATTTAATAACCAATAGTTTTGTAGAGGTGAGTTTTTATTTGAATTTTTTAATGGCTTGTAGGTTTTTGTCTCACACATGTACCCAGCCTGGAGGCTTTTTTAGAAGTGCAGAGCAGGTTTTTTTGTATAGTGTGAATGCAGGGGTTGTTTTATGGTTCTTTGTGTTACAGGGTTAGTTGTAGGAAAATACTAAAAAAACTTTAGGACAAAATACCTAAAGAGAATGTAAGAGCTGTTGCTTAATATCTGAGTTCTGAGAAGCAGAATTACGTAGTTAAAATAGTTATATAATAGTTATATAATATTTATGACTCTTGAATGTTACCTGAGATACTTCACATTGGAAACCAGGAAATGCTGTAAACAAGAGCATGCCTTGAACATTTTGCCAGTTGAAGCAAAATGGCAAAAGTGCTTTAGCAAAATACTAATAGTTTTATAGCCTCAAAGTAAACTTGGAGGAAGGTGCTTTGCAAGATGTTGAGTGAGTTCAGCTGTCCTGTAGAGCCCGGGGCAGAAGATTGGGTAAAGCCTTCAGTCCTTGCCAGAAGTGATGGATGCAGTGGGTTTTGGTTTTAATTTCTTAGCTGTTTGCAGCCACAGCAAAGGGTGCAGGGCAGGGGCTGTCCTTGAGCATGTCCTTCCTCTGTGATGTGGGATCTGTGCTTTGTTTCGCAGTGTAATCGACTGTTAAAGTGGTGTCCTGCCCCCGACTGCCACCACGTCGTTAAAGTCCAGTACCCGGATGCTAAACCTGTGCGCTGCAAATGTGGGCGTCAGTTCTGGTAAGAGCCAGCAAGGAAAATGCTGATTCTGCTTGGTACTCACTGCCCTGGAAGTGTGTTAGTGTGCCTTCGTGGAGTTCCAGACTGCTGTGGCTTGGGAGGGACCTTAAAGGTCATTGAGATCCACTTCCTGCCATGAACACCTTCCACTATCCCAGGCTGCTCCCAGCCCTGTCCAGCCTGGCCTTGGACACTTCCAGGGATGTGGTGACTTCTCTAGAAACCAGTTTCAGTGCTTCACAACTCTCACAGTAAAGAATTTCTCCCTAGTAACCCTATCTAACTCTGTCCTGGGAGTGGGAAGCCATTTCCCCTTGTTCAGTTATGAAGTGGCCCTTGAGGAATTTCAGGGTTGAGGGGGGAGTGTGTTGAGTTTCCTTAGGACTGACTTTGAACAACCCAGAAGAAAACTTACACTGTTTAATTCCAAGTACAATCATCTGAACTGTTTGCTTACTTTCCCTTTCTTTCCATTACAGCTTTAACTGCGGTGAAAACTGGCATGATCCTGTTAAATGCAAGGTGAGCACATAAAGGTTCATGTCCAAATGAAAAAGTTTAAAATAAATTTATGTGCAAGACGTAGTAGTGAAGCCCAAGTTTTTATGGCTATCCATAGGATCATAGATGAGCTGGAAGGGATCATTGAGCACAATTGTTGTTCCCATCAGGGAGCAGAGTAGCTCACTTATTTAAATGACAGGGTGAGAACCAGCAGTGAAATCCTATTGAGTGCCTTTACTGGCTGCTGTTGGACCTTGTGAGGGAGCAGTGCCTCTTCCAGGTATGGAATGTCTGGAAGAGGAGGTTGTTAGACCTGTGACCCCTTGCAGAGGAGTGAAGGTGCTTTTTGGACAAGGAGCATTCCTGTACGAGTTGTTCCTGTAGGCGTTTGGTGCTTTGTCATGTGTTATCCATTGTATGCTGGAGGAACTAATTTGATTTTGCTCATTTGGGTTGGAAGGCATCTTAAAGGTTATCTAGTCCCACAGCCTGCTGTGGGCCAGGATAGCTTTCACGACCCCATGTTGCTTCAAGCCCCATCCTTGAACACACCCAGGGATGGGGCAGCCACAGCTTCTCTGGGCAACGTGTACCAGGGCCTCGCCGCCCTCACAGGGACCAATTCCTTCCCAATATCCCAATATCCCTGCCCTCTTGTAGTGGAAAGCCGTTCCTTCTGTCCTTGTAAACAATCTCTCTCCATTTTTCTTGTAGTCTCCTTTCAGGTACTGGAAGACCACAATTAGTCACTCCAAAGCCAGAATGTCCTTATTATTTAAGAGTCCAACATGGAGTTTGTGTTGATTAAGCTTAAGAGCCGCAAACTTGTTGCAGGAGTGTTTGTGCTGGGTGCTGGTGCTTGCTGGATCAGGATGGAGCTGCAGGAACTGCCACTAAATTAGTGGCTGTTTGCACAGTTTTTTAGCACCAACACTCCCCTGTTTCCATGTGGCTGGGTATATCTTTCCTTAATGTGATCAGATGTCTTGGGAACATTTGCAGTTCCTCCAGCTAGATTTAATGCTCTTCTCCCATCATTTTTTTGACAGTGGTTAAAGAAATGGATTAAGAAGTGTGATGATGACAGTGAAACCTCCAATTGGATTGCAGCCAACACAAAGGTGAGAGTTTTACTCATATTTTATACAGAGATTTTATATAGATTTATCAGGCAAAAAGGACATCAATCTAATTTCTTGTACTAGGATTGCTTTTTCTGTTCCATGTTAAGAGCAAGCCTTAAAATCCACAGTACGCTGAAGTGCTTGCTCTTGTTTGAAGAGTGAACAGGTGTTAATGCCTGGAATCAGGTGAGTTTCTTCAAGTTCAGGAAGGAAAGTGCTTGGAAGAAAGTTACAGTAATTGCACAACTATAAGGTGCACCCTTTTGACTAAAATTTTGATCGAAACCCAGAGGCGCACCTTATAATCCGGTGCGCCTTATATATGGACAAAGTTCGGAAATTTGCCAACCCAGAAGTGCGAGCTGAGGCAGCTGGGGGCGGGAGGGAGTGCCGGGACCCGCGGCACAGGGAGGGCACCTGGAACTGCGTTTAAAAGCTATGCCAATCTGTGAAAAATGTTTGCAAATTGAGCACCTGCCAGTAAACCCCGTGTTACTAATTCGTTACTTTGTTGTGCGCGGGCCAGTGTGCCTTATATGTGCCTTATATGTGGACAAAGTTTGGAAATTTGCCAACAACCTAGAAGTGCACCTTACAGTCGTGAAATTACTGTAATAGGAGGCCAAAAGGAAGCTTGAGATTAAAGTCTTTGGGCTCCTGTCTGGCACTGGTGGCCTCCCTAAGCAAATCCATGGCCCGTTGCATGTGTGGAACATATTACCACCACCCGTGGCTCAGTTTGGCTGGGTTTGTTTATATCTTTCTTCAAATCCCTGGGTTTGGCCTCCAAAGGAGCCTTCATTTCCGCTGGGCAGCATTCCAGGTGGAGACTGGCAGAACAGCTGTCTGGGATTTCATTATGTAAAGGTCTTCATTCTACTTAGCCCAACTTTGCCTGAAACTTTAGCATTTGATCATTTGGGGACAAATTAAAACCAAAATTGTCATGGTGGCAAGGACACAAAAGCAGCAGATCTCATGGTGGGTAGGGAGCAGGCCTGGGGCTCCCAGCTGAAGGAAGAAGGTGGGGAGGGAGGGAGGAAATGGCTGCTTTGTTTTCTTAGCTCTGTTGTGTAACTGGTTAATAGCATTGTTTGCAGCAGCCTCGCTGCTTTCCTTCCGGGGCTGGCTGCCTGGTTTTCATCGAGCTGGAATGTTGTGTTATGGTGGCAGAGAAACCCCTGCTGTGCAGCTCAGATCAGGCTGAAGTTGGGGCTGTGTGGGCCCTGCTTGGAGCTCACAGTGTCATCAAAGGGACTTTAGCTTTGTCTCAGTGTGTTCCACTTGGAACTTTGGCTTGGGGACTGAACCAGGTTTGTTTGGAGTTTGCTGAGGCTTCATGGACTGCTCCTATTAAACCCAAGGAAGAGCAGCCAAGAGCTTGGAAAAGGCAGAGTGTAAGCACTGCTAGCCTTGGGGCTCACATATTTAGGACACTGGAACAGCCACAGCCCTGTTTTGCCTGTTAAAGCCCTCAGGAGGCTGCTCTTGGGGTTCCCCATCTTGTACCTGAATAAGAAGAGTTTTGGGAGTGGGGAACACCCATTTGGAGGGTGGCACCTGGCACCAGCCCTGCTTCTTTGTTGGTACCTCTAGTCTAATGATGTGAGCAGCAGAGGTGTCCTTGGGACATCACTGTCTAAGCTACTTCCTCTAATACTAAAGTCCCAGACATTCCTACATGGGAATACTTAGGAGCCCAGGCTTCAACAGGGAGAAAAATTACCATCAGGGTAATTGCTCCAGACATTTGAGCAAGCCAGCTGTCCTCAAGTCTTGTGGCATCCATATCCATTGAATTAGCAGAAGGACAATATGGCATTCTTCTCTCTGAGCTGGTGCTGGATTCAACTGAGGGGAAAGTTGGCAGGAAGCGTAACCCACCCTCATGCTGATCTCTGATCTCCAGCTTTGGCTGCTGGGATGTGTGCCCTGGGAGCTTTGCAGCCTCCAGAGAGCCAGGCCAGCCCAGGATTGTGGGGCTGCAGCCACTTCTCTCCTGCCTCAGTTCCCTGCTGATCCCTGGCTGGAGGCATGGAGAAACCCAAGTGCTGTCTGAGTGTGGGGCTCTAGTGATAGACTGGGATGGCAGCTGTGCAGTTTGGAGCGTGTATCCATCCTTCCTTTCTCTCTGTACTGTTCCTAGCAGGAAAGCAGGGCAGCCGTGTTTGGCGAGGCACAACTTATGCCTGCACTGTTGGCTTCACACACAGCCTGAATTCTGTGTTGGATTTCATTTTGAAGAACCTAGAAAGGAATCAGGTACCATCAGATGCAAAAACCCCCATTGTCAGTGGGAACAGCTCTCCGAGGAATTCAGTTGCGACTACAGGCTCCACTGCAGTTTCTGGTTTTTGGAACGTGCATCCAGGCATGAGTCCTGTCCCATGTGAACTCCTCTCAGGGAAAGAGACTTCCTGTCATACCAAGATGGAGGTGTAAAAGCAAAATACCAGTCCTCTGGAATGTGGGCTTGAAATCTGGATAATCCTTTGCAACGGGCGAATGTGAGATACATTTGTTCCGGCTTGTCCTGGGAGATGGAGCTGGAAAGGAAAACTAGGCAATTGTGTGAGAGAATAGAAAAGTGAAACCCAGCTGAATTGGGTTCTGTTCCCAATCTGGAATGATGTGATGCATTTTTTGACGAATGATGTAGAGTGGTCTGAATGAAAAATGAGGACATTTGAGTAGTGAGTGCTGTCGTTTCTGATACGATTTTTTTATTCTTTTGCTTTCATTTACTTGCACTTAGGAGACCTAAATTCCTTCTACTTTGATAAAAGATACAGCCCTTTCAGCAGAGTGTGCTGGAGTAGATGGCTTTTTTCTTAAAATACAGTGCTTTCACATGAGTTCAGCTTAACTAGATTAATTTCAAGTTGAGATAAGGCCATACCAAGTTCTTTATCAAGCCGGTAATTCTCAGTCTTCTTCAGGAATGGGGTTGAATAGTCCAAAGATTTGCATATTTCTTCCTTTGTTTGACAAACTTGGTTCTTCAGTGGTTCCTTTTTTGAGTTAAACTAGGCAGGTTTCAGTGTTTGGGAAAAAAGAAGCCACAGAGATTCATTACTTTTAAGTGGACATTGAAAGGAGAGAAAAATAGAGAAAACTTGGATTTGTGCATTTATTTTGGGCTTTTAAGGTATATCAAGACTATGTGCAAGTGGTCTAACAGGAGGAGGGGAAAGCTGTTTGGAACCTGAGTGTCAGTGATAGTAATCTCTGCTTGTGGGAATACCAAAGGCAAAAGAACACAGCTGGTAATGGTGCTGGCCTGCACAAGGCACTGCTTTTTATTGTGGAACTTAAATTGGTGTTAATGAAAGTTGTTCATCTGATATTAAAAAAGTGCCCCAGCCTTGCTTCTTTGGCTCCTGGCATATCCCCATCGTTCCCTTCCGGGCCAGACAGAGCTTGAAGGATAAACCAGAGCTGGTGGATAAACCAGGCACATTTTCTTCTCCAATAAAACCACTGGCTGTTCTTCTCCCCTGCACGAGATAAAATGGCATGAGCCCACATCTCTCCCTTTTCAGGTCACTTTTTAATGGCTGGGCAAGTGCTCCCTCTGCACTTTGTGGAGATCCTGCATTTGTTCTAATGTGTGGAAATTCTAGCAGGACACGGAATCCTCCTGAACACCAGCACCAGACTGTGGTCCTTCATTTCCCACCGTGCTGGAGCCATGATCTGTGTTTTTCTAAAGGAGCCCAAGTGCTGTCTCCCCTACTCAGACAAACTGGTGTTTAAAATCTGTTGTAAAAAGTTTTGCTCTGTGACTCTAGATGTTAGCATGGTGTACTGTTTTGTGCTAGCCATAATTAAGTTTTCGGATTTTGTTGAAATCCGTTAAGAAATTCCCGATGTTTTTTGAGGATTCTTTTTATAGGATGGGCTAGGGGTGAAGGTGTTGCTGTGAATGTGGCTGGGGGAGGCTGATGTCCACCAGCTCCTCTGGGAGTCTGGAAAGGACAAACCTCTTTCACTTGCCCTGAAATAAGAAATATGTTTCTATTTAGCTTTCTGGTCATAAAAGAGCAGCTGAGGTTTATGGTGCTTTATGTATGCGTGGACTTTTACAACAAAATCAGGATTGTTCAGGATTGTTCTCCTTTGCCAGGTTTGCCCAGGCTTTTGTTTCCAAGCCTGTTTGGAGTAGAGCAATGTTAATGAGGTCACTTCTGTGTTGTGCTGTGACTGATAATGTGCACAATAATCTGCAGGGTTACTAACTTGATTTGCTGCCTGTTGGGTTGTTGCATAGCCATAATTCTCAGGGAGATCTTGCTTTCCTAATCTCATTAATCTATAAGTCTCTCCCACTTGTAAAGTTGGTGACTTGAGTAGTTACTACTTATTTTTCTGGTGATGTCTAGCATTTCTTTAGTATGTGCTTTTCATGGCTTTTAATTTTTAATAACATTCAGCTTTACACTTTTACACAGCTTTAAGGATCTGCACTGATACTGTGTCACCTCTTCCTTGTGCTTTGCTAGACAGGAGCATAAAGGCTTGGAAAGTATGACATTCCCTCTTGAGGACTGTAATGAGATCATAGAATCATGGAATGGTTTGGGCTGGAAGCACCTTAAATAAAATTCCACTCCTGGCACGGGCAGGGACCCCTTCCACTATCCCAGGGTGGTCTGAGCCCTGTCCAGCCTGGCCTTGGACACTTCCAGGGATGCAGGGGCAGCTGCAGCTGCTCTGGGCAACCTGTGCCAGGGCCTCTTTACCCTCACAGCTAAGAATTTTTTTTCTTCCCAGTATCCCATCTAACTCTGGAAGTGGGAAGCCATTCCCCCTTGTCCAGAGTCTCTTTCCAGGCTCCCCTGGAGCCCCTTCAGGCACTGGAAGGATCTTTTTATCCTAGGTTGCATTCCAGAGCTCAAAGCCCTGAGCACTGTGGACACACTGGAAAGCTTGGTCTCACCTGAAAGACAGGAGTGCAGAACTTGCTCCTGATGGAGCCTCAGTGGGGATGAGATGGCCCCACATCCCTGTGCTGTGGATGTGCCTGTGGCACCCCTCCAGCTTGGCAGGTCACCTGGGAATTGTTCTCCATCTCTTGCAGCTGTAGATTTTGCTCAGCAGGAAGGATCACCGCAGCTGCGTATCCCACGAGAGATGTTGGCACCTGATGGGAGGAGATGTGTCTGGAAGAACTGCACAGCTCCACAGCCTCCTCTGAAAAATCACTCTGGCTGCGTGCCCCGGGGTCATCACGGTGTGACAGGGACAGGGCCACTGTCTGCAGTGAGAGCCACCCTGGCTGATGAGCAGACTGAGTAGGGATCTGCACAGTTGGGCAGGACATTGCTGGCATAAACCTAAATTTGAGTCTTGACCTGTTCATGCTGGATTGGAAGAGGGAGGAATGCTGCCTGGAAAAGCGAACTTCCCTGGCTGACTATCTCTCCTGTGGACAGTCCTAGGGAACATTTTGATGTTGTGCCCTTGAGGGGACCAACACAGGACCTACTGTGCTTCACTTACTCTGTTTGCAGTACAGTTACTGAGTCTGGAGGACAAACACAGGTGACTGGGAACAAGGCAGGTCTGCAAAATTCCTCTTTTGTGCTTGGTTGCTGCTTGATCCCATTGGTTTGATGTGCAAATTCTCCTATCTGTGACAATACAAACTGGCAAACTCGTATAAAATGCAGTAATAGTTGGGATGCTCAGAGTGGGTGTACAAGAACCCGTTGGATTGTGTCCTATATACCAGCGGTTATGGACTGGTTGTGCGTGTTGGTTTCTTCCTTTGAGACATTATCTGAATGCCAGGGTAGGAACTGCTTGCTTTGGCTAGCAAAGACACGCTCCAGACTGGGGAGGGAATTTCATGTGCTTCTGACCCAAAAGCTGCAGCTGATTTTAAAGGTGTGTGTATCACTGGTTTGGATGTTTGTTATTGTATTATATGTAAGAACTGGCTTGTGCAGAGACTTCATGAAGACTGGTGTGGTTGTGGGATGAGCTGGACAAGGAGCTGATTCAGCCTAAAATGGTTTTGGTTTTATGCAGCTTTTTTTCCTCTGTATTTGCTGTTTTGTTGATTTGTTAATTTTTAAGATCATGGAGACCTTGATATTGGTGTTCTATTCCCCAGATATTTCCCTGTGCAGAGCTGCCCTTTGAGATACTCATATTTGTCAAAAGCATTACTCCTGAAAGGGAAACCCCATGTGAGCTTTTATGGAAAAGTCTTCAGTGAGGTGTCACACGAAGGGAAAAAAGGGACCTGATGGGAAGCATGGAAACACCTCAGGAAGAGAAGTGTCTTTTTAGCTGACAGCAGCTTCTTTGAAGCACACTAGAGTCTTGCTGCATGTTTTGAGCTCCTTTCTGGATGGCATGTTTCAGCTGCAGGTTGGATTGGTAACCACGTGATTCCGGCTTGGTCTCAGTCCCAGAGTGGAGCAGACACTTGGTGGTGAGGAAAGCCACGTGCTTCCCAGGCTCTTAGAGACCACCCCTCTGCTGGGATTTTGGGGAAGGCCATGAAGTGACTCGCCCAATGTCCCTCTGTGAGAGCAGCATAGATAAAATATGTTATTCCTTAAGTTTTTTTTCTATCTAACTGCTCCGGGTTTGGAAGTATTTTAAGGCCTGACTGAAGAGGATCTCGCTGTCCAAAGGGAAGAATTAAATCATGTATTTCACTTGACGTGCTCTGTCTGACTGCCGTGGGAACCCTTCCAAGTTCCCCAGGCTGTTGTGGTTCCGTGCTTGCCCTGCTAACGGTGCTCTCTGTCCTGTGGACAGGAATGCCCGAAATGCCATGTCACCATCGAGAAGGACGGGGGCTGCAACCACATGGTCTGTCGGAACCAGAACTGCAAGGCGGAGTTCTGCTGGGTGTGTCTGGGCCCCTGGGAACCCCATGGATCTGCCTGGTGAGTTCGGGAGCGTGCCTTGCTGGAAGGCGAGGAGGTCGTGGTGCAAACGGCACGGATTTGGACTGAAATCTGTGGAATCGGTGTCCCTGTTACAGGTACAACTGTAATCGCTACAATGAGGATGATGCAAAGGCAGCAAGGGATGCACAGGAGGTGAGTCCATAACCTTTGGTGATGAGGGAGATCATCGACCCTGTGATGTGCTTTCTGTAAACCTACACATCTGCTCTGAAGAAATTCATGGATTTGGGCACAGATCCTAAAGGACAGTTAAGTCTTTTGACCTTTACGATAGGGATGGCTTTGCCTGGTGTGTGCTACCTTTGTACATCCACAACACACAAGTTGAACTTTACAGCTGGTCTGTCAGGGTGAAGAAAATAAGATTAATGACTGTGTATTGAGTCATCTTGGTTCTCTTGCACTATTTAGCAAACAGTGCTTTTCCCCTGCTCTGTAATCAACCTGAGATTGCCCTCTTAGCATGAGCACAGTAATTAAATTCCTTATTAGAAAAAAAAAAAACAACCCAACAAAACACCATCTTCTCACTTTCGTCATGATGCTGAAGCATTTGAGTGCTGTACCTCGAGTCGAGAGGCTGAAATACAAAGGTGATGAGGCTTGAGCAGTGTGATTGTAATTGCTTCCAAGGTTGGGAGTGAGGGTGTCAGAGCTGTGCTGGGAAGTGCCCGGGTGCTTCCAAGGGTTTGCAGGGCCACACGGAGCTGTCTGCCCAACGTCACGGGAGAGGAGCCTCCTTTGGAAAGGAAGCTCGTTCTCTCAATCAGGAAGAGCCCTGGGAAGGGTTTACTTTTCTTGCAGCCATTACTTTGTTTTAACTATTTGTTTTCTTTCTCCCTAATGGGAATTAACACAGCGATCCCGAGCAGCCCTGCAGAGGTACCTGTTCTACTGCAACCGCTACATGAACCACATGCAGAGCCTGCGCTTCGAGCACAAGCTCTACGCTCAGGTGAAGCAGAAGATGGAGGAGATGCAGCAGCACAATATGTCATGGATTGAGGTGCAGTTCCTGAAGAAAGCAGTCGACGTCCTCTGCCAGTGTCGTGCCACACTCATGTACACTTACGTCTTTGCCTTCTACCTCAAAAAGAATAATCAGTCCATTATCTTTGAGGTGAGAGAAAATGGGGTTATCAGGAATTCAGATTGCAAAACTGAGGAAATAAGATTTAATGCTTGGAGGCCTCTAGTCCCCACTTCTTCCCAAGCTAGTCTGGTTTAATATTCTGTTGTACAGAAGTTAGAGGCTCTCTAGGCATTGTGTAGAATTGTTTGTTCGGGGAGTCACAGAATCACAAAGCTATGGCTGCCCCAACTCTGGAAGTGTTCAAGATTGTGTTGGATGGGGCTTGGAGCAACCTGGTCTAGTAGAAGGTGGCCCATGGCAGTGGGTGGACCTGGATGAGTTTCAATGTCTCTTCCCACCCAAAATCAGTCTGGGATTCTGTGATACCTAATCCTTTTTGGTACTGATTCCAATTGTGCTGAAATAAAAATCTCCCCCTTTCCTTTACTCCCCTCACCAAGCACTTTCTTTTTTTTTTTTTTTTTTTTTTTTACAGAATAACCAAGCAGATTTAGAGAATGCTACAGAGGTGCTTTCTGGGTACCTGGAGCGAGATATATCCCAAGATTCGCTGCAAGACATAAAGCAGAAAGTACAGGATAAGTACAGGTTTGTGTTGGAATACTCCTTTCTCTCAAAGCTGCGAGCGTTGCCATGCCTTGTGTCAGGTAGTGATCTGAGCAGTTGCCAAGATACAGTTTCTCCAGAGCCACATCCTTGGACTTGCTCTTGGCTTTGTGCCACCCATTGTGAACAGCCAGTCCCTGGATGTCTGAGAGCAGCAGCGCTGTCCCGCCTCGGCCTGGAATCCTCCTAGAAGAGCCCACGTGCAGATGCTGGCAGTATGTTTTTGTGCCCCTCCTGGGACCAGCTCTCAGGGAAGGTGACAGCCTGTGGGGAGAGGCTTCCAGCTCTGTCTTCCATCTGCTGTGCAGAGCAGGAGCTGGAAGATACAACCCTGGAATGTAAAAAATCGCTTGTCCAGAAACAATGGCTCTCAGTACACTGCTGTTTTGCACAGAAGGAGCATGTGGGAATGGCCAGCACCAGGATAGGATCTGCAGAACGAGGGCCAAAGAACAAGGAGTGACTTTGTTGTTACAAGCTGCCAGCTTTGGCCTAGGATGAACTGCCAGTAGAGAGCAATTGGCTCTTTTAATTGTCTGCTGGGTCCATTTGTGCAAAACGTGAGTGTAGGAAAGCTGTCCCTGAGGAGGAGGTAGAGAGCAGCCTGCCCAGCTGGGAAGGGGAGCAGGGGACTGGAGTCCAGGTGACACAGATGCCAGTGCTTTGTTCAGTCTCAGGGGAATAATTTCTGCACAGTGGAAAAGTACAAAGCTGAAAATGCGGATGAGTCACAGGATTAGGGCTTGGATTTCTGAGGCATTTTGCCAAAATCACTGAATTTGTTATGCCTGGCTTAGGGGGAAGAAAATATCCAAAGTAGGGTGAGCTGTAGAACTCAATGGACTGTGGGGCGTGGCACAAGCTGTTAAGGTTTGGTGGCTTATTCTGCCCAACTTTGGCAGCACAGCTGGGGCTGGGCAAGACTTTCCTGACCTTCTTTTTGAAGACATTTTGTAATTTACCCTTTAAGGCCATCATTAATTTGGTATTTCATATGAAGCTGCTTGTTTACGTCAGTCCTCTGAACCTGGATGCTTTTGTAGGAATTAAATTAAAACCTAATATAGCCTGAATTGCTTGGAAACAGTATCCCAAAGCTGTCTTCACATTTCTGGGAAGCAAGAATGCATCTGTCAAGCCCATGCAGGTCCCTAATTTACCAGTTCAGTCATGTCTGAATCATGTCCTGCACGGTTCCCTTTGATGCAAGACTTGGAGCAGGATGTCACCAAGGTGGGTTTAAAGAGCTCTGGGAAGCTGCAGGAACTGTCCTCCAGGCTGGTTTGGTTTCAGCTGTTTGGATTTCTTTGCTTGTAGAGACATATCTAGAAAACAGGATTAAGCCCCCCACACCCAACCAGCAGAAAAATAACTGAAGTTTAGAAAGCAGAGACCATGTGTTTGCCATCACGTGCTCCTGAAAATCAACAGGAGTTTCTCTTGGGCCAGCTGACAGTGGTGAGGGGAGCCACAGCAGCTCAGATGGATAAATTAGTCATAAGGCCCTGAGCAGGTGAGGAATTCCTGCCAGGTGTTGTTAGTGTGTGTTGTGGTCAGGGATATCCTCCCACTGGGACATCCCTCGAGGGATGCCTGACTACTGCCAAGCAAGCTGGGATCCCAGCAGCCAGAGCCTCTCAGATGCTTATTTAGAGTTTGCTCTTGGAATTTGAATTCGTTCAATGTTTCTGTGCTTTTTGTCTTCTAGCATACCCGAAATGACCGTGGTATCCTTTGCTGTGTTCTGTGATATCCCTTTTCCTCAGGATCAGTGATCCTGGGAGGACTGGACTGGACTCTGGGATCAGTTTTATGTGCAGCAGTTTTCAGTCAGCATAGGTGGGAATTCTCCAAGGGTGTAGTGTCCCTCTGAGAGCCAAATGTTGGGATTTGAGGTGAAACCTGCTTTCCAGCCAGACCAGTAACCCTTTGGACTGCTTCCCATCTCCACTGGGGAAAAAAAACTGTCAGTACTCCTGAGGTTTTCATCATGGACTGGTTTGGGTTGTGAGGCATTTTAAAGTAAATCTTGTTCCACCTCCTGCCTTGAGCAGGATGCTTTCCATGAGACCAGCTGGCCTTGAACACTTCCAGCCAGTTTTTCCCAGCTAACACATGCCATTTGGTTGTCCTGACAGGGCTTAGAGCAGGCACCAGCCCACGTTTAAGGAGAGCTCATCCCATTCCATGTGTCACCACCAACCTGTGCTCAGGCTTTCTCAAACCACAGCTGCTGCTTCCTCTTCTTCCAGTTATTCTTGAAGGTTTCTCAGCTGTAGAGGCTCTGGGGATACTTTTGCCTGAAAAACTCTGAATTTGCACACTGATTTTTCAGCCAGGGACCTGGAGCTGAGTGACTGGAGCAACCAGAGTCTTAATTAGTGCTGTTAACGGGCTGTAAATCCAAATTCCCTTCTCAGGGAATCACCTCTTTTAGAAGTGAGGTATGCTGTAGTTTGGATAACTCAGTGCCAGGGATGCTCCACGATTCCTGACCTGCCTTTTCCATGCTGTCCCTGTCCCTGCAGATACTGCGAGAGCCGGCGGAAGGTTTTGTTGCAGCACGTGCATGAAGGCTACGAGAAGGACCTGTGGGAGTACATCGAGGACTGAGCCCGGCCCTGCAGCAATGAACTCTGAACCCTTTCCCATCTTAGAGTGCTCATGCAATTCCAATAAAACCCACCCAGGGCGCTGCTCCGCCTCTTACACCGCTGGTCTGTAGTACCGGGATTCTGTTTTGTTAACAGAAAAATTAAGTAAATTATATTGTAATAAAAAACAAAGGTAGATAAACCATTGTACACCAGTATTCTAGGCGGCCAAGAGTGTGACAGACGCACTAAGAAACCCTCCAACTTTAACTTGTAACGTAGCTTCATCCTCCAAGCCGACTTCTTTTTCTTTTCTCTTTCTTTTCCTGTGTGTAGTACAGATGAAACTTAAACCAGTTTCTTGACACTGCTTTTCATGTCCAAACCAGCCATTTTGATGGACTTCAGTAAGGGGGGTGGCTCTCCCACCCCCCTCCTCCTCCTCTCTGCCACCCAAGTACATGGATGAATGTGGATTGGCTCATTGTAAAGATGATTTTTGGGGAGGGAAGGAGGGGGGTACACAGCAAGGAAAAAAAAACCCCAACCTTTGTACATGACTTTTAAAACAAAAAGAGGACAACACAGTATTTTTCAAAGTTGTATATAGCGCATATGCATGGACAAAGAGCAAGCGTGGCACGTGTTTGCATAATGTTTAATTACAAAAAAATATTTATTCTTTAAAAATCTTCAAGATTATGTCTATTTGCTGTGCATTTTCTTTCAGTTTGATTCTTTTGTTTGGTTTTGGTTTTTTTCCCTGGGCTGGGGTGGGGGAAGCGTGTGCTGGTGTAGTGAATATATCTATATATATATATTTTATTTCTTTTCTTTTTGGAAGGCTTTCTCCAGAGCTGTTTGGTTTTTCCTCTTCCTGCAGTTCCTTTCTGTCCAGGGCCTCCCCCAGGTCTGTGTGTGTATCCATTGCTGGCGACGGACGCGGCCCCTCACAGCTCCTGGAGCTCTGGTTCAGGATGCTTTGCCTTTTTCTTGGTTTACTTTTGGCCCCAGAACTTTACCTGCCCAAATCCAGCTCTCTGTTCCCACTCGTGCACGCAGGACACGTGCTCTGATCCCAGAGGAGGCGTCTGTGTGTGTGTGTGTGTGTGTGTGTGTGGGGTATGTGTGTTTTTAGAGGTTTGTTTTGGATCCCGAGGTAGGACAAGGAGGGGTGTCTTGTGTTTTGCACCACTTCTCCAAAGACTTCCTGTGAGATTTTGTCTGTGGATCTCCTCTCTCTCCCCCTTCATCTGTCAAAAGGACCCTTTCTTGCTGTTTTAATTTTCACTTCATTATAACGAGTCATAGCATTGAAAAGGAAAGCTGATGGAATTGTCTTTGTGTTTGTTTTGGGCTCAATCACTGGGCGTCCTGTCCTGGCAACTATTTAACACTCTATCTAGTGCAGTAGAAGCTGAAATCAGCAGAGTATTTTTCAGTTAAAAGGGGAAAGAACTAATGAGTTTAGCTACTGAGTCCATTTTTATGATTTCTGTAACAAGAGCTATGTTAAAGTAAACAATTGGTGGTGGTTTTATTAAATTTACTCCTGTATAGGAATTCCTTCTGTGGTATTTTTCACCAGGCAAGTGTCCTCTCAGCCTCCTGCCACTCTGCCAGCTTCCAGGGGATGGAAGTTGTGAAGGGATCAAATAAAAAGGCAGCTTCCCAGGCAGGGCTGTGACACGGGATGCTGTTTGCAGCTGGCAGCGGGGTCACTTTGGCTGCGAGGTTACACGGGTGTGGTTTTGTCCCCGTGTGCCCTGGCAATGAAAGGTGAGGGAGTGCAGCCGCTCTCCCCGTGCTTTTCCTGCTGCTGCTGGAGGGGTGGGATGGCGCGGAGCTGCCTCTATCCGGCCCTGCCATTCCTGGTGGCAATTCTCCCTTCATGCTCGGAAACGCTCGCAGCTGGAGCGTGGTGGGCTGGGCAGGTGCAAGCACAGAGGCGTTGGGTTTTCACTCCGTGTTTCCCGAATGGAATACGCCAAGGATGTGGGCACTCCACTGGAAAGGAAACCCGGGCTATGGCGTCCTCAATCCCGATGGCTGTTAGCAAACCTAAAGACAATGCCAAAGCCCTGTTCTTGTGGGAGAACCTGCTGCAGTTCCTTTCCTCCGGCTTTCAGGCACTCGCAGCTGAATTACCTGGCTGGTGGGACCCCATCCCCACAGACACTGTGGAAATACAAAAGGAAAAATGAATCTGCTCAATCCAACCTCCCTACTGCTGATGTGGGGCGGGGAGGGAGCGGGGCCGCTGCCGCTGAGCGCTTCCCGGATCGCCCCTCCTCACCAGCGCTCCCATTCCCCTCTACACTACGGAGTTCCCAATAAAACCTTCCAAAAGCCGGACATTTTATTATTTCTGTGGTTATTTGGGTGTTTCTGAGGTAAAACGGGGTCCGGGAGCTGGAGGGGAAGGGTGGGGGGGACGGGAAAAGCCGGAGTTCTCTCGCCGCCGCCTTCCCGCCATGCCCCGCGCGCCATGGCCGCGCCGGAAGTGGCGGGCGGTCGCCATGGCAACCCCAGCCCGCCGAGGCCATGGCGGAGCCGCAGGACACCACGGTGAGGGGTGAGAGCCCCCCGGGCTGAGAGGGATGGGAGGGGAGATGAGAGGAGGTGAAGGGAAGTGAGGGGCGGTGGCGGCGGGAAGCTCTTTTGAAGAGCGAGTTTTTAATCTCCACACTTGGTATGGAAAACACGAGGGAAATGCAGCCTTTGCTGAAATAATCAACATCAATAATCGATTATTATGTGCTGGAACAGGGGAAGAGTAACGGAGATAAGGAAGGGGCTGCACTGCAAGGAGCGGCTGAGGAAGTTGGAGGTGTGCACCCTGGAGAAAAAGATGCTCGGGGAGAGCTCAGAGCCCCTGCCAGTGCCCAAAGGGCTCCAGGAGAGCCGGAGAGGGACTGGAGACAAGGGAATGGCTCCCACTGCCAGAGGGCAGGCTCAGATGGGATCCTGGGGAGGAATTCCTGGCTGTGAGGGAGAAGAGGCCTTGGCACAGCGCACCCAGAACAGCTGTGGCTGCCCCTGCAGCCCTGGAAGTGCCCAAGTGCTCCAGGGGCTTGGGTTTCCCAGCCCATGGCAGGGCCTGGAACGAAATGATTTATAAGGTCCCTTCCACCCCAACCCATTCCATAATTCCGTAGTTTATTTTGGTGGAGGGTGGTTGAGGTAAAGCCCCACAGGGGTCACAGCCAGGCCTGGGTTGTTCAGTGTACTTAGAAATGATCTGGGCCAAAGGATGAGTAGAAGGTTACTCAGGTGAGGAGGAAACAGGAGAAACTCCAGGAAAGTCTTAAAAGAGTGGAGTGAGAGGACTTGGAATGATGGGCATGCAGATTAAAAAAAAAAATGCAATATATAAAATAAAGAGTTGTTTGTGCTGTTTATTCCTGCTGGGGATGGAGTGCTCGGAGTTGGGGTAATTCCATGAAAATAGCAACTCGGTTTTTCACAATAGGAATCAGAAAAATCAATTACATTTTAAAAAGCTATTAAGAAATGAAAAAATAAACAGTGAAAAAAAAAAAAGAGCCTTTCTAGGGTTATTTTTCATCTCTCAAGCATCTCTGATCTGGCCCATCTCCAGTAAAAAAAAAGATGCAGCTAGAAAATGTTCCCAAAACATTGCAAGGAACAAAGATTGACTGAATCTCTGATTTTAAAAATGGCTTTTTAAGTAGAGGGGAGGTGACACAGGTGTATAAAATCCTGTGTTGTGTCTTCCCAAAAAGCAAAGTGAAAAATAAAAATACTTTCCTGTGTAAACCTCTTTCTCTTCCATGAAGGTTCGATGGTTGATGCAAAGTAAGAAATCATATGAAGTTATTGTGTTTTCCATGGACTGGGAGCTCTGGACAGTGTTTGCTGGGGAAGCTTCCCTGCCCTCCTTGTGATGGGACATCCCTGTGCTCACATCCTGCCAGCTCAGATGGTTCCCCAGGAACAGCTTTGCCCTAATTAACTTCATAAATATTTTATGATAAATGTTTTGGACTTGTTTTCTGTGTGATCTCTAATTAGCTTCTTAAATACTCCAGTATTTATTTTTTTTGCAAGGTAAAGATCACTTCCTAGGATGCTGGTGCTCAGAAGTGACCCCACGACCACGGATGAGCTGCACAATGAGGGTGTTTATTTAACTGAGCTGTGGAACAGAAATCTCTGCCTTGCTTGGCAGGGCAGAGTTTGTCCAGCAGCCATGCTGCTATTTTTATGCCTTCCTTTGGGATTTGCCAGTTGTCCTTTCTGATTATTTTCTGGAACAAAACTTCAAGAAACCTTGCCTGGTATATTTACTACTCCTGGTTTCTGTTTTTTCAGGATTCTTCATCGCCAGCGGCTACACAGCCAACAAAACCCCGAACTAAAAAAGGTTTGTTTGAAGATATGATTGTATTTCTTGGGCAGGTTGGTTTTAAGGTTTCTTCTATTTCTTCAGTGTTTGCAGCTGTCTAGGAGGAAATAAATGTCCCCTGGGATCAGAGGAGACTGTCTAGACTGTAATTTGCTGAGTACCTGTGTTTTTCCAGGGTCTCTGTGAGCCTAGTGCTGCTCCTGGCTGACTTACCGTAGCCACAGCCTGTATCATGTTTGCCTGTATTCTGTGAGACTGTTTATTCTATTGTGTACTTACTTATGGCACTGTTAATGAGTTTGATACTCATTTATCCACTCGAATAATAATGGGTTTGTTTTGAGTTCTTCAGAATGATGTCTTGCTCTGGAAATAGACTTGGGAAACCAACCCATGTCTTGTGGGTTTTTTATGTCGCATGTTCCAGTTTTTGAAGTAAAAGTGATATCAAATCAGGCAGGTTGTGACTTAGTTTAGTTATTGTTCCTTTGCTTTTGTTTGCTTTTTCTTTTTAATGCTGAAAATGTGGTAATTTTCACTCTGCAAATTGCTGTTTTGAAGTCTTGGTTGAATCTGAACTGGAGCAGGTACAATTTCTGTTCTTGGTTCAAAAGGTCTGACCAAATCCTGCTGGTTTTTGGAGGGATCTGGTAAATTCTTGAGCCTCTCCCCCATTCCCTCATTCTTGAGGCAGGACTTGTCCTGACTCACACAATGAGTGTTTCCTTCTCTGTGGCACTGCTCCCCTTCCAGCACAGATCTAGTCACTGCAGAGCCAAAGCTGAGCTTTTGAGATGCTTTTTGATGGATTCTCCTTTCTCAAGTGTGCAGAGGGCCCCATCAGCTCAGATTCTAATTATGAGTATTTACTCCCAGTGCCAGAAGCAGTTCTTCTTTTCCATTGCCTTTGCATTCAGGGAACCTCAGCTGGTGAGCAGAGTCCTTTAGCCATTTTCTGCCCTGATGTGCCTGTCAGAGTGTTCCTTGGGATGGAGCCTGCCTTGGAATAATGCTGGCAGTAAAAAGGAGTGGACGCTGCAATGACGTTCTGTCTAGCTGAGTTCTTTGTTGTAGGCCTGGGAAGCTGGAAAAGCCACTTTGCTTTTGGGTAGCTCAGGCCAGCCTCACATAGTCCCAGTTCCTGGTAGGAGAATTCCAGCCCTTGAGCAGAGTATGGCTTTCCTGGAGATGGAGCTTGAGGTGTCAGCACAAGCCCAGGCCTCTCTGGTAGCTTGCCCAGAGCTGAGGAGAAGATTGCTGCTGCTTTGGGTCTGCAAGTAAAAATAACTCCCAGATTTACTTTCATCTTGACCCTCAACTCTTTCAGAGCAGGGGTGGCTCTAAAATGACTCTAAATTGGTTACTCTTAGGCAATTAGTCTGACTTCCATGGAGGCACTGATGGACTCCCTGGTGAGCTATTTCATCTCTATCCTTTCCTGTAAAGGGTATGACTCTCATCTCCTCATCCTCATAACCCCCACCCTGCTGTGCCTCGTTGTGCAAGTCCCATTTATTTGTGGCTCTGGATCTCCCTTTTGTACTGACACAACCCTTGACTTCAAGTAAACTATGATGATTTGAAAAAAAAATCCTCTAGCTTATGACTTTTGTAATTCTCTTTTCTGTCCTCTAAGGTAAATTGAGGCATCTCCAGTGCCTGGCACACCTCAGGTCATTCTGACTGAAATGCCTTCAAAGCCTTTGGGCTCTGCTGTTTAATATTTGACTTCAGTGCAGCGGGGAAAGCTGATTTGAGCTGCCTGATGCTTAATCTCTGGGAAATGAGGGCAGCAAAAAGATTTGTACTTGGAGTGATGTAACACTGTCCTCTGTGTGTGGGCGGGGGACTGGGGGCATGAAAAAGAGGAGGAGGGAGAACGAAGGGATGTTGGATATGTTTTTGTGGAATTTGGCAGGAAAGAGCAGCATCCTTTTTCCCCATGACAGCTGGGTTTTTTAAATAAAATATTTGTAGAACATCTTAATTAAATATCTCATCCCGTTTTAGTTTGGCTGAGGAGAATTATGATGAACTTTATGAGCCAGGCTACATCAGTGCTGTTTTAACAGAAGAGTGCTGCTAAACTTACTTTAAACTGACATTTTAAACATTGAATGGCCACTTTCTGTTGCAGCAAGTTGCCTTTTTATGTTTGCATTGTGTTTTCAAGCAGGATAAAGGTTTGGTGTCAGTCAAGAGAGATCCTGAACTCCACATTAGGACAAACAGGTCTGTGAAATGTAGAGACTGTATGAGCAGTTTGGTGTGGGCAGAAATTGTGCCCACATGGAGCAATAATGGATAATGTGGCTGCACACAGGTGTAGCAGAGAGGGACCAAGTCATTACTGAGGCCCTATATTAATTAACCATCACAGTGCTGCATTCAGCCTCTTCAGCTTGTCTGTGTTTGTACTGGGCAGGAGTAAGGTATTAAATGTGTATTTCTGAGAATGGAGTCTCACATTTGCCAAAAATCATTGGAATGACAAAATACACCTGAGGTTTGTAGCTTTAAGCAGAAGGCCACGTTTCTAGTGATGCAGGTCTGAATGCACTGGATATATTGAACCTGAATTGAGCAGCTCTTCCTTGCTTTCCTGCTATGATCCTACCCATGAGCCAAGAAAAGGTGGAACCTACACCCAGTGTTTAGCAGGGGTTTTAATCTCCCTCCTGCATTCTAATTTAATAAAATATTTTCCTAAATGTTCTACTGGTTTGGAATTGAGATGGGCAGTCTCCCATCTTGCCACTTTCCTTTTTCACACGCAGGCAAATCAAATAATTTTATAGGATCTGATAATACTGGAGTGGAGAAGTGCTTTTACCAGCTTGTTTATTGCTTATTTTTATGGAACATAACTTGAATTTATTTCCCTTCATTGTGGAAAAAATGTTTAGAAAGTAAATTCTGGGCTCGTGTTTGTCTAATAACAGTTCAGAGGTTAATGGGACAATTTTAAATGCATTTGGATTTCTACATGAATATGAGACCTCAGACTTTCTGAGATGCACTGATGGTGTTTTAATGGTAAGGTAGAATCCTAAATGTGTCCATAGTATAATAAACTCACTGGAGCAAAATGGATTTCATTTGAATCACTAGGAAGAACTTGTCTCAAAAATCCATTAATGTGTCAAGAATGAGAATTCTGAATTGTCATCAACCACCTCTGCACTTAGCACAGCAAGGGTCAGTTACATAATTTTGGAAATGAAAACCCTGTGAAACTGTTAGCAGAGATCAAGTGTTCTCCCAGGCCTGAGCATCGGGGTATTTTTTGGATGCTTTGTAGGTAAGTTTTTTCTAGGGTTTGAAGCAAGGAATTAACTGTGACCTTTGGAAAAGTGTCCTGGCTTTTGTTGCTTTCCATTTATCAACCACAAGCTTGGCCTAATATCCAGTGACAGGTTTTGGATGCTTTAGACTTTCGGTTAACAAAACATTTGGAGACATGAAATGAAAAGTATGATGTAAATGGATATATTGCAATGCACTGCTTGGCCTGTTGGGTGGTGGGTCTGGCTAGGAAGTGCCAGTGACAGTAAACAATCTCAAAATGTCTCTCTTAGGTAATGAATAATGCTCAGATTATGCAGAAATAGGTAAGTGGCTTTGGATGAGCTGTCCTGTCTCTCTCTGGGTGGCTCCTGCTTGCCTAGATGAACCAGTGGGGATCCCTCCTGCTCCTGCAGATGTTTTAAGGGATTCTGTGAGTATTTAATCTGAAGAGCAGGAGCTCTCTACCCCATGGAGTCAATTCCATGCACTTGTAGTGCTGATAATTTCTGAATTTCTGATACAGTTTCTTAAATCAGTATAAATCCATTCTTTGAGCTGGCTTCAAAGCTGCCTTTGAACTTGTAAGAGTGAAGCTGCCTGAGAAATCCAGATAAAAACAACCCCCTTGAGTTAAATTAATTAATACTTCTAAGTGTGTCAGAAAGAAAAGACCTTAGTGGGAATGTCGTGGTCGGAGGGAGCCAATCCAGCCCTTATCTGTCCATACCCATTTGCCTCCATTTGGCCACGTGCAAGCCAAGATCTTTTAGTCCATTTGAACCCCCAACCTTGTGGGAAGAAATTGGTTCCTAAATAAGATAGATTAGTTGGTAATTACATCATTGTTTTATGTAAGAGACTTGGGTGTTTCCATCTCATCGATAAGTGGGGAGCAGTGAGTGCTGTGTGTGATGCTCAGGATCTGCTGCAGCTGCTAGTTTTGACTAGTGAGATTAAAAAATGGATTATCATTTCTGGGTAATTAAATTCTATAATATCCTTCACTTCATCCACTTCTCCCCAGAATAACAGTCCAGTAATCCCTGCACTGCAAAGAACTGGTAACACTTAAATTGGAATGTGCTAGCACAGCTCTGCCCTCTTGTGCGTGTACATTAGTATCTGTGCTGATGAGAGCAGGGAATCCTTTGCAGGCAGCACAGCAAGGAATATTGTAGTGCCAGTTTTTAAAACAAGTAGATTGATTTTTTGAAGCTTCTTTGAAAGTCCTTGGTGCCAGGCAAGTTTCTTTATATTTTAAAGCCTTCAGCTGCAGTTTGTTGGCGTGCTGCGTACAGATAAAATGGCATCTCCTGGTGGGAATTTTAAAAATAATTCTGTAAAAATAGTAAGTGACAAATTTAGGAAGGGTGGGACTCATCTCTCCGCATTGAGATGTCTCTGATGCAGAACAAGTCTCAGCAGATCACCCGTGCTCCGTATTTAGTCAGGAAAGGGCACCTGTGCCATTCCCTGACCTCTCCCAGCCCCCTGTGCTGGGATGAATCCCTTCTTAAGGATGCCTCTTCCTGTCCTTTACCTTGGACACTGCCCAAGGCAAGTCACTCATACCTTCATTTTCACACACTTGAAGGAGATGCAGCTCACTCAAGAGTCAGAATTCCCAATGTGCAGCTGGAATTTGGACATCTGAGTCTTTAGTGACATAATCACCTGTTGCATTTAGCCCAGCTGTCCTACAGCATCTGTGGCACAGGAATGATGGGACATGTTAAGCAAGGAGCATCTCCTGAGGACTCTGTGAATAAAAAGTGTCTCCATTCACTCCTTGCAGGGCCTGTCCCCTTCACTGCCAACGCTTCCAGCTGCATTATGCACGCTGCAACTCCTGGGATTTAGTCACTGGTTTATTCGTAATTCTCCACAATTTCATTCCTTGCCTGACTGTGATTCATTTTTATACTTATAATTAGAAGGAGGCAGGCTGTGCTTCTGTGACTGTGTAATTAAAGACTATATCATTAACACATTTGTGCAGTAGAGGAAGCAGGCAAATGTTCATCCTGGCATAGACTGGGATTTCCCACCTGGAAAACTTCATCCTGAGGCAATGAGGCTGGAAGAACTCAAACTATAAGGTCTTGTAGTAGGGAGTATTGAAATGGTTGCAAGACCAGCTTCTATTTTTTTTTGTGTATATATATCTATGTTCTTATGATATTCCTTCAAGGTAACATTCTTTGGCAGTGGATGAGCTGAGGACAGGTTCCAGGTGCCATTCCTTATGGAGTGGAAAGTTTCCTGACATGCCTGGATTGTGGTCCTCTCCATGTTGGAATTTTATTTTGCTTACTAAAGGAAAAGCTTTTCTTACAAACACCTTACAAATGATTTTAGTTTCAATTTCCATGTGAAACATCTCATGCTGTCGACAGAAAAAGACTATGCATAGGAATTAAAGCCAAAGGAAGGATTAGGCTGGAAATCCCCAAACTACTTTGCTCCTGATACCGGAATTAATGAGAAGCTGGTTATTTTGGGAATGCCTGCAGCCACTTCGTGAGGGAAAGATCTCCCATGCCAGCGTTGCTGTGGGAGGAGGCAGTGAGGAGCCTGCAGTGAGTATCTCAGACCACCTCTGCTGTTCGTGAGGCATTTTATTGCCACGCCTTTGCAATGCTGTGCTCTGTTTCCCAAATCTGGGAACAGCGTTGGCAAACAGGCACCTGGAGAGAGCTCAGACTCCACCTTGCCTGCAAAAGCTCAAGTCATCAAGCAGGACATGGTTTAAACAGAGGAGATAAGAGTTGGGCTTGGATCCAAGTGTGGTGTCTGCATCCTCAGGGACTTAAGAACTAACATGTAAAGTAGCCTTTTTTGGTTTTTTCCCCCCCAGTTTTCTTGGTTTTCCTCTGTTCTGAGCGCATCTCTGCTCAGCAGTCAGAACTGATGGTCAAAATTGGCTCATGCAGGCAAACAGACTTCCAGTTCTCATTTTTCAGAAAGACCGTACTTTTCAAAATTTTTAAAAACGTCTCTCCAGTGTTACTTGTTTGAATCAAATTTTAGGCTTGAATTGAGCATTATCGGGCCTGAATGGAACTTTTTAGGGAGCAATGGTCAGGATCATTGTGTTAATTGTGTTATTTGTGTTAATGTGTGTAAATCTCATCCCTCCCAGATGGATGCAGGACTGCACAGTGATATCTCACCAGCCTCCCACTGCTTACCAAGATTTTCCAGTTCTGCCCCAGGGAACCTCACTGCCAGTGGGAGGTCCAGGGGGATGACAAGTGTGTTTTTATTTACAGATCACACCACTTCACCTTAAGGTTGAACTTGAGCAGCATGTAGGGGAAGAGAAATAATGGAATAAATTAATTCTATTTATATGGCAAATTAATTGAAAAATCAGTGTATTTATTTCATAAATGAAATGATCATTCTTTGGAGTAACTCAGAGCTGTAAATGTCTTAAATCAGAGAAAAACACAAATCTGAGCAAGCAACTCAGTGAGATTTATGCAGTGCAAAGTAGCAAGAGAAAATGTCCTTTTTTCCCCATGACCTGGAGTATAAATCAGATTTAAGATACAATTTTGAAGTCTTTCATCTATCCATGGCTAATTTTCCTGCAGGGGGAGGTGGAGAGTCAGAAATGTTGTACTTTTTTTGTTGTTTAAACCGCTGTCTTCCAGCCTCCTTGCAGCTTTCCCGGCACCTCGTGGAGCTATTAAACCACAGGAGGCAGCTCTGGGGATGAGTTAGGGCTCCTTGCCAGCGCCGGGCTGTGTGTGATGAGTTTTATGAACCCCAGCTGACTGTAAATAACGAGCAGCCACACGGCTTTAGGGCTTGATTTACAGATGTTCCAGCAACAATTTGCAAAGGGGGAAACAGAGGGAAAAGGGATTAAACAGAGGATGGCTGCAGTGCTGGTCCTTTTTTTGCTGTTGCTTATATCTATTTTAGAGGGATTTGTGCATACAAACACCTCTATTCTCACATATATTCACTCACACGTGGTGAGTGAAATACAGCTTCTAGAGCCTCTTTGAGTGCTGGGTTTTGGGGTTATTTTTCATTATTACTGAGTTTTGAATACATTAACGGCTCCATTTTCAAACTCCAAGGATGGATCTGGGCGTAGGAAGAGCAATGTTCCTGTGCTAGTTTTCTTCCAAAGCTCTAAAGTATTTATACTGCCACAGTCTCAGTAAGAGTCTGAGGAAGGAAGAGGATTTTTTGTTAAATTTGGCTCTGCTAGAAATTTGTAGGATGCTCCTCTCACACCAAGGCAGTCTGTTAGTTTTAAATCTTGATAAGAAGATTGACATTAGAGCCTACAAATGCTTTCTATCCATTGTCATACCTTGTTTTGGGAAATCCAGTTCCCTGCAGGGCTGTGTTGTTCTGTAGAAGCTGTTTGAGTGTGTGGCCTATTATTTTGGTGTTATTTTTACCCAGAAGATGCTCATTCCCTCCCTTAAAGTGGATTTACAAACGGCAGCGGAATTCTTGGTGTTGGCAGCTTGTGAAGCTCAAGGCAAAAAGGAGACAGGCACAGATGGGCTCGTCCTCCCTATCCATATTTATTTAGCATGGATAGGAGAGCACAGAGCTGCATTTGGGCTGTAACCACCACTATGCCTGAACCTTCTGTGAGCTCTGGGAGTGGAAATAATGGTAATCCTGCAATAATGCCAGCACACGTCCACAGCAGGCTGGGCTGAGAGTGCAGGATGGGGTGGGTGGTGCTCCACAGGGAATTCCACGTGTTGCCTCTCGGATGTGGATGCTCTCCTGCAGCAACAAGTGGATTGTCTTCATGCCATTGGGAGTTTGCCATTAAGGCAATGACTGGAATTACTTGGAAGTGGGGATTGAATCTCCAAACTCGTCCAGTCCTGCTGCTGTGTGTCTGAGCGAGCCTTGCCTGATGATGGGAACAGATAACCTGCATCTCTCTGGCTTTGCCACAGCCCAGCTTCCTGCTTTGATTTCTTCAGAGCAAGGTGCAGTGCTTTTAAACTGCCAGAGGACAGGGTCACATGGGATATTGGGAAGAAATTCTTGGCTGTGAGGGTGGGGAGGCCCTGGCACAGGGTGCCCCATCCCTGGCAGAGTCCAAGGCCAGGTTGGATGGGGCTTGGAGCACCCTGGGATAGTGTAAGATGTCCCTGCCCATGGCAGGAGGGTGAGACTTGATTATCTTTAAGGTCCTTCCAACCCAGACCATCCTATGACTCAAAGATTCACTTTATGAAATTCTTTTGTGGTTTGGCTGCCTCAGTAATCAAAGTGTCACAATGGAGAATTCAGGTACTGCCTGGATGTTTGTTAGTTTTGAAAATATCTCTGCTCTTGGATGATGCTGTTTTGCAACATGGAATTTCGAATTAGAATTTGGAAAGGGACAGCTGAATCCTTTTGGATTCACACATGTGTGGTACCTACCACAGTAGATCCAGACTGTGGCTCATGGAGCTACTGCAGTATAAAAAATTTAAAATACTTCTGTTTGACTGCCTTTACAAAGCTTTTCTGTCCTCTCCTTGTGCTGCATGTTACGTGTGCTTTAGGTTATTGAGGATTTTGGGCCATAACAAATTCTTTTTTGTGTTTTCTTGAGTCTTTTACCCCTTTGCTGCTGTTGCTCAGGTTGCTGCAGGTTGGGTTCAGAGTTGGAAGGGGTGAACTGGGGCTTGGATCCTTTCCAATAATCTGGATTGAAAGGAGGGCTGGGCTCTGAACTGGTTTTTTCCCTCCTAGATGACTAAAACGTGTTCTTGAGCTGCTTTTTACTGCTGATGCTTTAGAAATCATTTCCCCCATAAAATCTCCTAAGAGTTTTTCTCCCCTCTTCTTTTTAGAGCAATTTATAGCCCTTTTATTAAATCTAAACTCTACTGTTTGATAGTTCATCCCTAAGATGTAATTAACCAATATGAAGATGCAAGCACAAAATATTTTCCTAGGGAGGTTTACACAAAAGGGAATAATGTTTTATTCCCTTTTATTTGATCATTATTATTATTAATTATTATTATTAATAGTGATGATGATAATAACAACGATAAAATTATTATTTTATTCAGTCCATTGAGAAAATCTATAAGAGGATGACTAAAGGGAAGAGTGATGATTGAACAGCACAGATAGAAACCTGATGATCTTACTCTGATTCTGTCAGGGTTTCTGCTCCAGTGGCTTCCTTAAAGGAGCATTGTCAGAAAGAAAAATCACATTGCTGGAGGTGGCTCGTGCAATCAATCACTGGCCAGCGAGGGGATCAGATGGATTCCCTTCTGAATTCAATCAAAACAGACTTCAAAGGCATTTAATCATATATTTGGTGCCTGACTCCTTGGCACAGGACTTTTGTAGTCCCACAAAAGAGAGGCCAAAAGACAATTATGCAAGTTATAAACACTTTTGGATGTAGATACCAAGTTCTTTGATGATTGTGTTTTCCTGGACTGGCCCTTGGGCAGAATGACTTACAGCAAATAATGGCTATTTGCTTCTTCACTGCTAGCAGAATCTAAACTTCACTTTTCCAGCCTGTGCAGAGCCTGGATTATTGCTAGAGCTGACAAGAAAAGTGTGTCTTCGTACAGCAGTGACATAGGAGAAACTCCTGGAGGTCCATATATTGGAGAAGGTGTTTTATTCCCTTTCTCTGGAGCTAGAGACCCAAATAGCTAGGCATTTGTATTTCCATTTTCTTCAGGAGAATGCAGTGACCCATAGCACTGCAACAGCCCTTAGCAAACCTGAGGGAGATAAATGCCAAGAACAGGTATCCACTGCTTTGTGGGAAAGCAGAAATGCAGATTAAGATGGTTGTGGCTCTGGAGAGCTGTATAAATAATTTCCTAATACTTTCTGCATCTGAATATAGCTTAGAGCCTGGAAAGAATCCTTTACTTCCCACAGTCATTTTGAGGGGGGATCAGATATGTTCCTGTGTCAAATTTAATCTTTAATGTAGGCACAGATTTTGAAAGAAAATCAGAAATTGTTTGCCTGCTTTCAATTTGCTTGTCATAGGGAAAAAGAATAAAAAAAACTATTTGTGCCTCCTCAGTCAGCCTTGTTGCTATTTCTAAATGATTTTTAGGAGCATGAAATCTCCCTGTGTTTTCCCAGTCGCAGAATTATCCTTAGCTCAGTGTGTCACTGGAGGAAGCAGAGCTGGTTTATCTGCAGATCTGAATGCTGCTCACTCCTGGGGCTCATGATGACTTTTGATTTCTCCATTTTCTCTCCATCCCAGCACTTTTAGGCAACTCCTTGGGTTTTCCTCTTTCCCTTTGCAGCCTGGTGTTCTGCTCAACCCTTGGTCTGACGTTCAGCATTTCTTCTTTCCCATCCCAGCAGGTGTTTCCATGGTGTGGGAGTGGAGTATAACATCCTTCTTGTCTCACGAGTGTGAAAAAGCTCTTTCCTTCAGCAATTAAACAACTAATCCTCCATCCCCTCCCTGGAGTACTGGTATCTTATCCTAGCCCACAACATTGCTGTATATTTTAACCTTTAATGGTACTTTTTAACCTTCCAGTAAGGTATGAACAGATTGTTGGAGACCTGGTGGGGCATGTCTGGAGATTTTTTGATTATTCCCTATTTCAGACAGCTGCAGGATTTTCTAATTTGAGGCTGTATTAATAGGCACAAAACGGTGAAGGATACTTCAGTTCTGACTGTTAGTGGAATGTTGATGGGTACACAGAGCTTGCAGTGTCTGTCCTTAAATCCATACTTACAGAAGAAGGTGGGAAGTGCTCAGGTGTGTCAGGTGTGGTGTTTTGTACCAGAGAGTGGCTCCAGGAGATACCAGGCAGGAAAGGGCACACAAGTCTAGCTGCTTTTATAGAATCCCAGGCTGGTTTGTGTGGGAAGGAGCCTTAAAGGCCATCTGATCCCACCCCCTGCCATGGGCAGGGACATCTTCCATTGTACCAGAGTGCTCCAAGCCCCATCCAGCCTGGCCTTGGACACTTCAGGGATGAGGCAGAGCAGTTCCTGTGTCCCCAAGTGCTGTGTTTCTGTCACACCCTGGTACTGGGAATAGCCTACACAGGGAAGTAATTACAGAGTGTCAATGAATTAGGTAGCCCCTGAAGGGGCTTCAGGTGTGACATAGAGGGGGTTCAATCCCTTTGTAGCTATTTAGGTAGCCCCTTGAGTCTTCCCTTCATTCTTTCAGTCTAAAAGGACAAATAGGAAACATAAAGCCCTCAGAAATCAATTAATCTGATCTGGGAACAAGCTTATTGAAATGTCTTACTTACAAAGATCCAGATACTTCTCAGCAAAGCAGAATTCTGGGACATTTGGATCCCTGATCTGTGCATTTGTGTTAGCTTAGCCTGTTTGGATTGCTCCTTTGTTTGGATTACTTCTTTGTTTGGATTACTTTTTTGTATGTTCAGATTACGTTTTTGTTTGGACTTCAAGCTTTCTATTTGTTTTAGGGTAGTTGAACCTTCTTTAGAAGGTATTTGACCTTAAGTTGCTAGTGTGCACATTTAATTCTCAGCTTTAATATAAATCTAGGTGGATATGCTAGAATTTAAGAAAGAGAAACCAAGAAAATGAGAATGGCTTTGTGGAATGTTTTCCAAATTCAACAGCTGAAAGATCTTGGATTTAGGAGCTCTCAGTGAAACTGGACTTCATACGGCTTGTGGGGGAGAGCCTGGTGTGCTCCAGAGGTGATTAAAGCTCAGCCATTCCAAAAGATAATTACACATGGCAGCTGCCTCCCGACGTGGTCCAGCCCTTCCCCTTGCAGGGTTTCTTTTTCCTCACCTCTGATGGCAGAGGGCCCATGGGCTCTGGTCTGCTCTCGTGCTCTGTGCTGCTGGAGCTGAGCTGGTGTGTCTGGAGTGGCTCTGCTCTCTGTTGTGCTCCAAGGGGCTGCAGAAGGTGTCCCTGTGCTGCGTCCCCCCAGCTCTGCCCCAGCCCTTGCCTGGCTTTGCCTCTGCACTCATGTCACAATATTGACTTGCAAAAACGGAGCTTTTGGGCCAGTTGCTATGGTTACCCCTCAGAATGAAGACTCCAGTCCCAGGAAATACATTCCCAGCCTTAATGAAATGCACAGCAGTGTGTTCAACTTGTAAACCCGACGTGGATATCGCTAAGCAACATCCATCCGTGATTTGCCATAATTACTGCTGCGAGCTCCGCGCCGCTGAAATGCTGGAGCACAAGGCTTCCTCCTCCACTGCATCAAATGTTTTTCTGCAGTAGCTTTGCAGTCTCTCAGACCTGTGATGTTTCATAGCCCTTCACAGTTTCAAAGAACTAAGTTTGACCTCTTTAAATTATTCACACCTTCAGACCCCATCTCTCCAATCTCCTCTTGTGTGTGTTGCCTGTTTCCTGTTCTTTCAGCCCCAGAAATTTATCTTAAAGACATTTGCTTCTTTTGCCCTAGATTGAAAATGTAAATTCAACTCATTTCCTCCGAGGCTGCTTCTTGTGTATTTGAAAAGATCCAGTTCCTCCAGCCAGTGTTGGTGTTGAATTAAAATGTATGTGTGGAGCTGTTAACTCCAGGATCTGCTCCAGGAGGAGCCAATGCCTCAAGTCTTTTGGAATCCCAGACTGGTTTGAGTTGGAAGGGACCTTAAAACCCATCTTGTTCCAGCCTCCTGCCATGGGCAGGGACACCTTCCAGTACACCAGGTGGAAGTTTTCTGCTTAGAGCTTTTATTTAGTGTCTATCCTGAACAAGGTGTTTTATCCAGCTGTTTGAGAAGTAGAATAAAACCAGATCCTGGTTAGAAATCCACATTTTAGCCTTCAAGTCAAATCATTAATTGCAATTGCAGTTCTTGAATCACTTGCCTTGTGCAGGCAGTTGGGATGGTTGGGAATCCCTCTCCCAGTTTCTCTGCTGCTTAGTCTGATTCCTTGTGTTCTGTGAATATTTTCCATGTACAGCACCAGAGCTGCCAATCCTAGAGAGGAAGAACTGGTTGATTTATCTGCTCTATGTCCGCAGAGACTATGAGGAGTGTAAGGTAAGAGCTGCCTCCAGAATGTGGGAATTAATTTACTGATGTAATGAAAAAACAGTTTTCTTGACAGTTTCCAAACTACCCTCTTTCCTGACTACTTTTGGAATAGGGAGACCAAGAGAAAACACAAGTAAAGTTACTTCAGTGTTCTCCAGTCCTTGGCTTCCTTCAGGATCCAGGGGTGCTGCTCTCTGGAGCAATCTGTGAGCTCAGGATGTCACTGGGAGGGGAAAAGTGGAAAGAACTGCAAACCTCTGTTGTTCCAAGTGATGGATAGGGTTTTCCAAACTGATAATAAAACAGTTCCACAGTGCAGGTTTCTTAATGGTACTACAGAGACACAATGAAAACACTTCAGTTGAGGGAAACATTACTACCAAGTGTAAATAAAAAATATCCTGATTACTCTTGAGCAAAATTCTTTCATTTTACACATGATCCATGACACACTCTGATTCATCTTGGGCTTGGTGAGTAGTTTGGAATTGGTTGTTTGGGATTATAATAGTAAGTGGACTAAGGAAATAGCAAATTATTGTTTAACAGTATGTTTTCCTAATAAAATAAACACAAGAAGATGATGCACCCATGGGCAAGAGGAGAGGATAAGAGCTGACATTCTGATTCTGCCTTGTGCAGCAAAGATCTGAAAAGACTTTTTGGCTTCCGAAACACAGGTTGGTCAGGACTTGCCTCTGCTGGAGGGGTCCTGGTGGTGCTTAGGAAACAGGCAGGCTGGAGGAATTTAATTTAGCTCTTAATTAACAGAGCTAGGGAATTGTATCATTACAGTAATTTCCTCTCAGATTTTGGTTTGCACAGATAGAAATACAAGTTGGACCATCCCTCAAAACAGAAAATTGTTTCCCTTTTTTGTCGTCTAAATGGAGTTTCTTGGTGTGATTCTCTGTGTTGATTGTTTCTGTGATGGGATGTGGAATCACAGAGTACAGAAGAGAAAAATACATGCAGCTCAGGAAACCAGAGAAAATAACAAATGGATGATATAAAGGCAACACTGACGTCTCCATGTCTTCATCGCTCATGGAAGCGAGGGAATAGCAGGGCAAAATTGAGAGAAGACAGCTAATAAATACTCCTCTGCTTGCCAGGCCAGCTCACAAAACAGTGTTTTTCCAGTAAAACTGGAAGATACCAGGTCAGTTTGGACGTTGTTAAAATCTGTTAGTTCAGTCTCAGTCAGAAACAAGTGACCTGTCGTGTTAATTAATTTTGGTCTTTCTTGTTCTGTGCTTTGAAATGCTCCCTCTCTAACACAGTTTTAAAACCTCTCGTACTTTTCAATGGACTAAAAGTCCATTAAAAACTGTTCAGGTGCTGACATCAGCTCTCCAAAGTCAAGGCATTAAAGTGATTTTGAACCTTTCAGTGCTGCTTGGGCAAGGTGCCAGGCAGGCATCCCCAAGAGTGTGCAGCTGCAGCATCCCCTGGGATGACACAGAGACTGGTTGGTCTCCAGCCAGTTGTGTCTAAATTCTGTCATCAGCACCCTGAATAAACATGGGGGGGAAAGATCTGGAATTAGAGATCATATTCCTCAGCTGAGGGCCTTTTGCTGTGGGATTTTTTTTGGGTTTATAGAATTAATCAGATTTCTCTAAAAGATAGCTCTCTATTGCCCTCTCTTGCTCTGAGAATCTGGGCTTATGCAGATGGAACAATCCAGAGTATCTGAACTGAGGGGATGTTAGTTATTTCTGAGAAGAATGTTACATAATTTTGCACTTTGGGAAGAGTTACATAGATAAATTAGCAGATACAGGTGAGGGAAGAGCAGCTCAGGCGTGTTCTTCCTTCCTCTCTTTACAAGTGAGGATTGTCAATAAGAACTTTCCTTCTTCTCAGGAATAACATTCACAATAATAGTTTTCTTCCCATGTGCTGTATTTGAGGTTCAGTTTTCAGTTCCTTCAGTTCTGTTCCTCTCTGAGGCTAGGGATGCTGGTACTGGCCATAAACATCTGAAATGCCAGATGAGCATCAGGTCCCTGCTCATCCAGAAATTATTCTTACCCCCTGTATCGCTTCAGTTTCTGCACAAAAGAGGAGAAATTATGCTCTTGGTTCCTATCCAGGGTGTTCATTCTCACAAAGGTTGGACCAGTTGTACTATGGAATATTTCCAAGCTACAGCCACCCCACCCTAAACTGGGAGCTGCATGGATGCAGCCAGCAAGAATTTACATTTTCATCCTTTTTTTTTTTTTTGCTGTTGACTCCTCGTTTGTTCTTTTGGCTTTCATTGACTCAGATGAAGTTGCTCCAGATCAATTTATTTCTTCAACAAAAGGCTGGAGTAGATACCCTTATCAGCAGAGGATGATTTCAGAGATGCCTCCTGGTGTTTTCCCCAGGTGGTATCTTTGGGAATAGGAATGAACAGAGGAATACTAAAAGGACCACAGTGTTCTTGGCACAGAGCTCTGTCGTGCACAGTGTGGTTGTCCCAGTCATGGTCCAGTGCCCTTATTAGGGGTGGAGTTGTGGTTTTGTAACTGGAGCCAAATCTCTGGAATCAGCTTTGTTGAAATGATGTGAGTTTTGTCCTTCCAGGCTGTCATCAAAGAGCAGCTCCAGGAGTCCCAAGGGCTCTGTGAATACGCTGTCTATGTTCAAGGTATGTCTGAAAATCTTTCTGCTAAAGCAGGTCATTCCTGATTTGAGAAACAGAGAACAATACGGGGGGATAGGTAAGGGAAACATAGAATTGTTATGTCTAAAATTCGTTTTTTCCCCTCTGATTTCTCCATTGAGTTTTGGAGTTTGGGATTTTCACATGAAATGGGCAGATTAAATGTCTTGGTTTTTTTGTATTTGTCATCAGTTCTTCTTTGGGTTACGGGCTCCCGGCCTTCAGTGTGTTGGTGTGTGTTTGATTCTGTTACCCCAGGTGATCACTGTCTCACTCCTTGGTATTCCTCTTCCTACCCTGCCCTCTGGCCCCTAAAAAAGGTCTCCCAAAACGTGGCATTCCAATTCCAAGTGCCATGGTGGGAGACAGAGGAGATTTGCTGGCAGGGACATACTGCAGCCTGCAGAGGCTGGGGAGGGGAGAAATGCAGACTGTACAAAAACTGCCCAAGGTTTAAAGCTTAAAGCTTAAAGCTTTTGATCTGACCCCCTGAATTTCTCCAGGCACACAGAGTGCAGCCCTCAGACACAAACGGTGGATGCTGCAGGAGGGGGAAGCAGCAGACGGGCGTTGATGTGATATATCTGTACTCCCCCTTCTTTCCCTGATGTCAGAGGCACGTTTTTCCTGCTGAGAATGGATTCATTTGCCTGCTGTATGTTGTCTTACAGCTTTGATATTTCGCTTGGAGGGGAAAATTCAAGAATCTCTTGAACTTTTCCAGACATGTTCCATTCTGAACCCTCGGAGCGCTGACAACCTCAAGCAGGTGGCACGATCCCTGTGAGTGGTGTTTTATTTGTTATTTCTCTTGGATGTGCCACCCAGGACCTTCCATGCTTTGTTTTTCTCTTAGGCTGTTTAATTCCAGACATGTTTCCTGCTTATCAGCAGCACTTGGCTTGGCTTCCAGATGCGTGGGTTGTTCTTTAAGCAGAATCTCTGTTATCTGCCTGCCTGCTGGTGTGTTTTCTTTTTCTCTGGGCTTCAGGCAGGAAGGTGAGACTGATTTCAAGGTCCAGAGCTACAGGTGCTGACCTGAGCTGGGCAGACTTGCCCTACAGACTCTTTTCTGTTGCTGAATGTTGTATTAGGGCACTTGTCCCTTTCCTTGGAGACAAAAGCAGGCTGCAGAGCCCGGGCATTCATTGCTTACATCCCCAGTTGTGTCAGGATGGATGACCTTGATCCTCAGAGGCAGCAGTGCTGAGATTGTAAACTTCTGCAGATCTCTGGAGATGCAGCAAATAGGATCATTTCTCTCAAGGGTGATAGTGGCTGTACAGCAGGGTCTGAAAACAGGAAAGACCTAAGAAATTGCAATCCTTTTGCAGGTTTCTCCTGGGGAAGCATAAGGCAGCCATTGAAGTGTACAATGAAGCAGCAAAACTCGATGAGAAGGACTGGGTGAGTGTTCAGGGAGTTGCAGATCCTTGTAGTAGCTGCAGACTTGTCCCAAGCCAAGGTGAGCTCACATTGCCTGTGGTCTGAGCTTGGTTTGGATCACAGGAGCCAAATCCCACACCTTGGGGCAAATCCCTGGCTTGGGGCACAGAGAATTGAGCAGTGTGTGGAACTTGGCCAAGGATCAGTTTTAACATAACCACATCTCTGCTTTAAGAGAAGTATGGGGAGAGTTTGGAAACTTTGGTTATTAAAACTTGCTTGAGTATTTGGGAAAGCTTTTGTAATGCAAAACATCATTGAAAATACAGGAGCAGTGATTAAATTAGCTCTTCTGTACAAAAAGGGAGAAAGAGCATTGCAAAGGGAAAGGTGTGACCAGTGGGTGAGGGAGAGGCCATGCCTTGCAGCCTTCTGCAGGTGCCTGTTTTGCCTGCAGAAGTGTTTCTAAAGTAGGCTTGCAATATGCGAGCTCATTCTTTTGTTTCTCAGTGCATCTAAAATTCAGGATACGAGGATAGCTTTGGTGTCATTCAAATTACCCTGTGGCAGACAACCCAGAAACATTTGTATCATGAATCTTTTTTCCACCTGCATTTCCAGTGCTTGGCATGCCTGTAACCCTGTTTACAACCCATCAGGCAGATGGCAGTGAGTATTTTGATTAGTTATTCCCTGTTCCTGGCTCAGCACTGAAAGTGGAATCAGGCTGTGCTCTTCCCTCATTCTACAATCTGCAGCAGCCTGGAGTCATTGATTCAGTTCTGCACAGCTGGAGAGGCTGTGTGGAGGAAAACAGGTTGATGGGGAAGTAAGAGAGTTTCCTGTGAAAGGTCAAAGCTGTCGAAGCTGATGAATCAGTGAAATGCTCACCAGAATAAAATAAGGAATGGGGAGGACCTTGGTTTTCAGGGATGTGCTAGGATGGGGAATGTGCCTTGTGTGTTAAACTGTGGGTGAGGAATTAGGAGCTCCCTACAGTGTCACCAGAGTGTTTAGGATCCCTAAGGGATCTTCCTAGCCTTGCAAAATCATTTAGGATGCTGGAGGGATATCAGATACTCCAGTGCTCCAGTTGTGTTTTGAGGCACATCTTCCAGTTTTGTCCAGCTGGGTTGGACACTGTGCATGTCCTGCTGATGTACAGCCAGACCGAATCACCCATGAGGGCAGCAAGTTTTAGAGAGGGACAGCACGATGAAGAAGCCAGTCTGCTCTGGTGGCTAACAGCTGGCCTGGAGGCCTCACAGTTATATATAATCCTAATTATAATTTTATAACTGAAATATAGCTAATTATATAACTGCCTTAATTATATAACTCGACCAGCCTGGACCCCTGGGGAGCAGGTCTAGGCTGTTGAGGACTGTTAGCCTGGTGGCAACTAATTCAGCCAATCAGGACTAACTGCATGGACTTCCAAAACTCTGTAAGGAGAACAGGACTCAGTCACAGTTGGCTGTTGTTGCATGAACTTGGGTGGGTTTAGTGGCACACCTGTCTCCAAAACTGCAACACTGTGCTCCTTGTTTTCTGAAGAGAAATTGTCTGATCTCTCAAAAGAGATTGGCAATTTCTGTGATTTTTGTCTCAGTGGACTCAGTAATGTTTTCTGTACAACCCCACTGGAGCTCTGCAGGTGCTGGAATTTATAGGTTTACTTGCTCTACAAAGCAAGAGGGCTGTGGGCAGTCACAGGGCTCTCCTTCTCTGGGTCGGTGTTGTCAGATTTTATTTCATCCCTTGTGCTGATTTGGTTTTTTGTTTGGCTGTTTTTTTTCTTGCAGGAGATCAGCCACAACCTGGGTGTGTGCTACATGTACCTGAAACACTTCAACAAGGTAATGTCAGTGGGAAGCAAGGAAGCATCTCAGAAATTTCACCGTCTTTGGTAGCTTGAAATTGATCCTTTGCAGCAGGAGGTATCAAGAAAGATTTTTGTTTCTGGGGACAAGGATTTGAGAGCTGTCTCTGTTTCCATTTGTGTTGAATTACTTTGAGTCAGCTGCAAGTCAGTCTGGTTGTGTAAAGGGGGATCAGTCCGTGGCAGGGCCAGAGGCTTCTTCTGAAATCTAATATTTTTCAGAGAACATTGCTGGTTTTAATGTTTGAGAAACCTCAAACTAGACAGAAAATGGGCAGTACTCCAATAAGAGCTGCTTTGTGTTTGAGCCCTTTAGAGCCAGACCCGGGTACACTGCTGGCTTTGCAGGAGCAGCAATCCAGGTCCATCCCCCTGAAGCAAGAGGAGGGTGATGGTAAAACCCCAAACTATTTTCCCAGCTCAAACTGCTGCTGCCCCTTGTGCAGGGATTTGTTGAAGCTCCTGGGGTCTGACAGGATTCAGAGGGAAAGAGTTATGAGTTTGTTTGCTGGAGATGCAGCAGGTCCTTTTTTTCCTCCGTGGGAAGGTTTTGCTCCTGTGTCTGAAGCTCCTTTTGAACTAAACCTGAAGTTTTTAAAGGAGTCTTGGAGGTTGAAATGCAGTTTTATTTCCTGGTCTGAGCATGCCATTCACAGTTCCTCACTTAACCACTCCTTGAGTGCTGGTGGTGAGCACTGAGCTGTCTCTGATCCAGCTACTCCAAGGGAAAAACCAGCATTTGACCCTTTTTGTTCCCAGTTTGGCCCAGTCCTCCCTGCTGCTCTTGCTGGTGGGTTGCTGTGGCCCTTGCAGCAAACCCCAACTGTGCTCCCTGTTCAAGGGATCCCTGTGAAAAAACAGCCTCTGGAGTGTGGGTTCACACTTGGGATTTGTTGTCTGCACTAACACCTTCCTAACCGGGACCTGTTCACACCTCCACTGAGATTTTCACTTCCTCACTGGTGGAATAAGCATTTTAAGGAAGAATAAGCTGCCAAGTATCGATTCACCCAACAAATCCAGAGCATCCCTCAAGCCAAACAACCTCAAATCCAGGAGCAAGCCCGTGCTCATCTCCTCCTTGGGAGGCCATTGCCTCTTGCGTGGCTTGAAGGTGTTACCTTTCACTGCCCCTAAAAGCAGGTGGCTGCTGGTGCAGAACTTGTTCCAAGGATTAGCTGGGCTGAGGTTTGTGTTCTCCAGGTGCAGTGGGTGTTTGTTGGCTGTCCTCCTTCCCTGGCTGTTGGGGATTACTCATGGGCTGCTGCTTTGCTGAGGGCTCTGTAATAATTTATTGTTTTTTTATTGTCTGTGGTTGTGTTTTTAGGCACAAGACCAGCTCAACAATGCCCTGGAGCTCAACAGACACGATCTGACGTACATGATGCTGGGCAAAATTCACCTCTTGGAGGGGGACATAGATAAAGCCATTGAAATATATAAGAAAGCTGTAGAGTAAGAAATATCTGTTTTTTCCATCTGCCTGTTCCCATCCTATGCCAGGAGAAAATTGATTGGTGTCCCAGATCTGAATTGAGGCCATGATTAAAAAGCTAATGGTAATTACGAGGGCTTTGAGCAAAGCCGGCACTTCCAAGCACTTCAGCTGTCTCTGCTCCTGCTGACAGTGTGGCAGGGAAGAAGGGAAGGGCTGCCAGAAAAAAAGTGGAATAACAAGTGGATGGGAGCAAAGTTACCCTAAACTGACTTCATCCATCCCAAAGGTTTATCTCCCAAAACAATGTAACTCTGACTATCCATCCAAAATCCCTGCTGGGTGTCACTTGCTGCTTTCCTTCAGAGCAGTTTGTGGCCGAGAGAGATGTGCTGGTGTACAGGGAGTTTCTCTTACCCCATCATCGCTCCTCAGTGCCCACCTAATTTGTTTTAGGGCATTCCCAGGCATTGCCAGTGCTTTCAAATGTAGCTTTGCCATGGAGGCCAAATCAGGCGTGTGTTGGGAGCTGTGGGTGTATCGATGTAGTATTTCCTTACACGTCTGCTCTTGCTGCTGCCTGATGGTGGGTTGGGTTGGGCAGACATTTGGATTAATCTAAAATGTTTATTACGTAAATAATCCTTGCTAAGCATCTTACCAGGTTTATATTCTTATCCTGGTGCTCCCCTGGCCTCTTTTCTTCTTCATTCCTGTTTATTCCTGGGTTTTTTTTGTTCTCATCTGCCTATTACATTTTTCTTGCTGTTTCCAGCTCAAGGATAGTGTGTTATTTCCTGTTGATATTCCATAAGGCACAGGTAGTTTTGTTCTGGTTGAAGTTTAGAGCTGCCAGTGTAAGTGTACAGATAAGATTTTTTGAAGTCTTGGTAGCAGGGAATTAAAAACTGACTCCTTGTGGGGTGAGAGAGACCACAAATTGTGTCTCTATCTGCTTTGTTCTTTTTTGTTGTGGTTTCCATCCTACTTATTTGTAATCTTTTTATAAGGTGAATTCAAATTCTGATGAGGAGCGTGTAGGATCCATCAGGAATGCTGAGGATTGCTTGTCCTACATGGCTCAAAAGGCTTAGGATAGATGGATTTACAGAGTGGTTTGTGAGATATGATGGAAAATCCCATTTTGTATTTCCAGGTCACTGATTCAGACTCACTTTGAAGCTTAACAAAACCACATTATCTTATTATGTGTCCAGATCTATTTCAGAGAGCCTTGTGCCTTCCCACTGATACCTAGAAGATATCTGAGAAGCTGAGGTGTGATACTATTCAAAGGAAGTCTCCATGATGGCAGTTGCTCTAATATTTGTTTTTAATAATAACAGTTTAAATTTCAGGATTGATGCAACAGTTATGTAACATCAGAATTCCATGTTCTATTTTTACCCTATTCTAGAAGGTCTAAAAAGCAGATCCAGCCCTTTGGCTTTTGTGTTCCAGGTTTTCTCCAGAAAACACAGACCTCCTCACATCCCTGGGCCTACTGTACCTGCAGGTACTGAATGCTGTTACTGTTACATAACAACAACTTAATGTAATGGTTTTGAAAGGAAAACCAGTGAGAGACTCTAAGTCAGAAATACAATTTAATAATTAAAAAAGAGAGAGAGAGAGAGAGAAATAAGATACATGCAATAGTACAAAAGAAAAAAACACTGAGAGGGTGGTTAGTGTGGTGGTAGCAGTACAGTCAAATGGTGGCTGCCTCCTCCTGCAGTGACAGATGTGGTTCATTTGGAGCAGTGCTCCTGTAGAAGGGTGCAGCTCTCCTCTGAAGGTCCAGCAGTGATGCAGAAAGGTCCAGTTTTCCTCTGGAATCCAGTGGAAAAAGGCTGCTTTGGTGTTCCAAATCTCATTTTGTATCTTGGTAGGAAATGTTTGGCTCCTCCCCCTTGCTGGAGCATCTCCCAGTGGGATGATTAAGTTTATCAGTCATGCAGTGGGACTCAATGGCCCATTAACAGAAGATAAATTCTTGGAGGAAGGGTGGGTCTTGGGAAGGATAAAGAACTTTGCCCCATGTGGTTCTTAACAGATGGCCCATTAGCAGAGGATATCTCCCACAGAGGTAAGAATCACTGCCCCACCTGGTTCCCCCAGATGGTGATAGAATACAAACTTCTGGGCACATCTTTACATTGTAACCTCAGACCTTAATTATTTTCAATATAATCATGTTGGATTTTTTATAGAGATAATTTCTATCCACCTTCCCATTGCTTGCACATACCTCTCTACAGACTGAATTTAACAGGACTGAACTTGCTTTTCTGTATCTTTTCATTGCTGGTAAAAGCAAGCTGATTCCCTGGACCAGAGCCAGAGCGGGAATTCTGTTTGGCAACTGCCCTAACTTTGTTATAAATCTTCCACGTATAACAATACATTACCTTACCTAGTCATTACCTTTTTTCTGCAGCAGGAGTCTTGCAAGTTATCCTGAAAAAGCAGCCATGAAATTGTGAGTGCTAATGCACCATAAAGGAAAATCAGAATCAATTTAAATAACAGAGGTGTGCTTATCCTTGTGTCTGTGAAATGGATGGGAAGGGCTGGATTATTCCAGAGGTGGCTTCCCAAAAAGTGATCAAGCAAAGAAGAATAGGCAGTAGTGCCTGAAAGGAGGAGGAGGCCTCAGAGCTGCTCTGAGGGCTGGAGCCCCTCTGCTCTGGAGCCAGGCTGGGAGAGCTTGGGGTGCTCCCCTGAAGAAGAAAAGGCTCCAGGGAGAGCTCAGAGCCCCTGCCAGTGCCCAGAGGGCTCCAGGAGAGCTGGAGAGGGACTGGGCACAGGACACAGGGAATGGCTTTCCCACTGCCAGAGGTCAGGGTTAGATGGGATATTGGGCAGAAATTCTTGGCTGTGACGGTGGAGAGGCCCTGGCACCGGTTGCCCAGAGCAGCTGTGGCTTCCTCTGGATCCATGGAAATGTCCAAGGCCAGGTTGGATGGAGCCTGGAGCACCCATGGCTAGTGGAAGGTGTTTCTGAAATGAGCTTCAGGTGAATCCAGTTGAAACCACAGAACCACAGGATGGCTTGGAAGGGACCTTAGAGCTTATCTGGTTCCAGTCTATAGGATTTAAATGATTCTAAGCTCTCCCATGCTCATATGTGGCCACAGTGGTGCCCACTAACAGCTGCAGTCCATGAGAAGACAAGGGAGGGGAAGGCACCTGAACAGGAGAGCCTGGGGAGTGAGGAATTTGTGGTGACTGAATGGGGGATGTGCAGAGTTGTTTGTAGCCTGTTTTCTGGGATAAAGGAGCAGAGACCTGTGAACCCAGAGCTCATTTGTGGTTGGGTCAGAACAGTGAATCCAGCCAAGTCAAATTCTTAGGATTGTTCTGTGAATTACCAAACAGGAACGTGTGTGTAATGGGAGCTGTGTAAAACTCACTTTTCTGACTATATAACTGAACCAGAAATTCTGGTGCCCACAAACCCTGTATTCTCCTTCTTAACTCCCCTTATTCCTGAATTTCTAATGCTTATGTTCTTCTTTTCCCAGACTGGGGACTACCAGAAAGCTTTTGAACACCTTGGAAACGTGCTTACCTATGACCCAGGCAACTACAAGGTATGGTGAGGAGTGGAAATGAACCAGCTGAACTACGAGGGGACACCTCCTAAAGCTAATTCCACTGTCAGAGCTCTGCCATCTGCATCTGGGGCCTGGAGAGGCTGGAAAAGATCCTGCCCAGAGAGGTTTTTGTGAAATAGATATCTAGGATGTTTCCCTGGGTAGGGAGTTGGATGTGTTTGGAGGTAGGAAAATGGAAGGGGACAGAATATGGGATGTTCAATTGATGCCTTTGGTTTTTAATCTGAATTTGCAGCAAAGCCAGGTGGAATTTACTTTGGAAGGAAGATCTTCTGGATTTTAAAAATCCCAGAACTGTGCCAGGTCCTTGTGATTCAAGTGATACTGCATTTTATTATTCTCCCATCTGCTGATACCCTGTGCTTCCAGCTGCTGTGTATGTTTCCTTGACTCTGGCCTGGAAAGCTGAGCTTGGTGTCTAGGTTTCATTCCTCATTGTGGAACTGCTTCCCTTTTTAGGGCTGTTACTTCATTTCTCTCCCCTTTTTCCCTGTTAGCAATGCAGAGCATTGAAATGTGTGGTTGACAAACATGAGTTGTTGTGAAAACACCTTTACACTTACGAATTTTACTTGTCACTGTGAAATCTTAAAAAGGACTTAACTAGTGTGGTTGTACTCACATTTTTCCCCCATGAATATTCCCATTAATTTGCAGTATCAGCCAGTCAGTGTGAACTAGAAGAGCTTTGCTGCATGTCTTGCTTGAGTACATTTTACTCCCTGCTTAGCTTGCACAGAGCTATTTCTATCTGGGCTTGGTTGTATAAAGAATTTCTTAGTGCACAGATCTTTTCAGAGCCTCAGACTCTAAGAAGTACTTCTGTCACCCCAAAAAATACTCTAAACATTTGCAAGGTCGTTTTGCAATACTTACAGAATCATAGACTCACAGAATGATTTGATTTGAAAGGAACCTTAAAACCCATCTTATTCCACCCCCTGCCATGGGCAGGGATGCCTTCCACTATCCCAGGGTGCTCCAAGCCCTATCAGCGTGGCCTGGGACACTTCAGGGATGGGGCAGCCACAGCTTCTCTGGGCAAGCTCATTCCTGAGATAGTTATGATTAAAATAGTGCAGCAAGAAGCAGACTCAGGTTTGTTCTTCACCCTGTGTTCTGCTCTGTGGTAGGAGATTCCAGAGTCCCCATCTGCTCCCACTGTTGGTCTTGGCAGTCCGTAGAAGTGGAATGATTGTTCCTGAGATGGTTTTAGTTTAATCATTTTGTTCTCTCGTGTTCTTGCTGTGTGTGAGCAAACAGGGCTGTGAGTGGGTCACTGTTGTCTCATCCCCAGGCCACCCTGGCTGCTGGCAGCATGATGCAGGCCCATGGGGATTTCGATGTCGCCCTCTCCAAGTACAAGGTGGTGGCCAGCAGCGTTCCTGAGAGCCCCCCACTCTGGAACAACATTGGCATGTGCTTCTTTGGGAAGAAGAAATACGTGGCAGTAAATATCCACTTTCCATTTTTACTCCCTCTGCATCCAATTTCATGCAAGTACAAGATTCCTGTCATGTGGGGGCTGTACTAGCATATTTATCCCTTTTTTTTTCAAGGCTGTCAGCTGCCTGAAGAGGGCAAACTACCTGGCTCCCTTTGACTGGAAGATCCTGTACAACCTGGGCTTGGTGCACCTCACGATGCAGCAGTACGCCTCAGCCTTCCACTTCCTCAGTGCTGCCATCAACTTCCAGCCCAAGATGGCAGAGCTCTACATGCTCCTGGCAGGTATGGATGCTCCATGCAGCTCCATGTGCATCCCTCCTAGGAGTGCCACAGCACAGACAGGAGGTGTGGCATGAAGTAAAGAATCATGGCATAAAGGCTTTACTAAGGAGCTGCTGTCTAGTCTCATCTCTCTGGGAAAATGAAAGGGAAAACTGCAGTCAGATCCAGATTAAACATTGGAAAAGACATGTGTGAGACCGGGGTTGTTTTGTCTAAGGAATGGGTGTGGGTTTCTAACATGGGGTATTTTTGGGATGAAATGAGATAAATATGTCAGAATTGACATCGTAGGGTTAGATGGGATATTGGGAAGAAATCCTTACTTGTGAGGGTGGGGAGTCCCTGGCACAGGCTGCCCAGAGAAGCTGTGGCTGCCCCAGGATCCCTGGAAGTGTCCAAGGCCAGGTTGGGCAGGACTTGATACAGCCTGGGATAGTGGAAGGTGTACCTGTCCGTAGCAGGATTGAGACTGGATGAGCTTTAAGGTCACTTCTAACCCAGGCCAATCCTGGCAGCAGTCCAGACAACCCTGGTGACACCTCTTTCAGGACATTCAGAATTGTCCTAAAAATCAGCTGCTTGTGAAACATCTTCTTCTGTGTGTACATTTTGCTTTGGTGCAGTTGCTCTGACCAACCTTGAAGACATTGAGAATGCCAAATGTTCCTATGAACAAGCTGTGGCCTTGGACAAGTAAGTCTTTGTCAGAACTGTCACTTGTTTGATCTTGCTTTGCCTTCTTGTACCTCATTTCCTTTGACTCTCACTGAACCTCAACTCTGAATGGTTTGTAGTAGGGAAATACTTTAAGATTCTTGTAGCTGTGCAAGTGACAGTGTTAAAGCCTTCTTTTTAAAAAAAAATTTAATTCAAGTCAGCTCAGAAAAATGAGAGGATTTTATTTCAGAGCAACTCAGAGCTGTTTTTGTTTTGCTGTTTGGTTAGTGAGTCACTGGTGATGACTTTGGATGCCAGCCCTACTTTTGGTGAATATTTATACATGGTAGAGCAGATTGAATAGAAGAAAACATATTTTTTAACTCAAAGTTTGAGCACAGTGCAGAGTAGTGAGATGCCTGGAGTAGAGCCTGTTCTGAATTGGGCAGAGGGAGGATTTTAGCTGGGAGAATGTGCAAGAAGTTTGTATAAAACAAGTAAAAGGGGCAGCTCCTTCATTAGAAACATCTATGTTTGCAGTCTAGGTCTTAAAATCAGAGCACTTGGTTTCAGAAATGTTAAGCTGAACCTCAGAGCATGTCATCCTTTCAGGGAGAAAATCAAAATTACCTTGCATTTATTAATAGTTTTGTTTATCTCCCCAGTTTACTGTGAGTATTTGCACATAGACCAGCACTCCTGAGTCTGTCTGCAGGTGACAGAGCAGTGCCAAAAGCACTTCCATCTGCACGGGCCACACCAGGTGGTTATAGTTGAGATACCAGGGATAAATTCTTCCCTTTGAAAGGCCCAAGCACAGGTTGCCCAGAGCAGCAGTTGTCCAGGGCCCTGGCAGTGTCCAAGGCCAGATTGGACAGGGCTTGGAGCACCCTAGGATGGTGGAAGGTGTCCCTGCCCACGGCACAGGGTGGCACTGGCTGGGGTTTAAAGTCTTTTCCCACCCAAACCATCCCATGATTCTATTCCTAATTAACTTTCCATGCCTGGCAAGGCAGGACAGGACCTTAAGAGCAGCTCAGGCTCCTTAGTCAGGTGCTTGAGTGTTTGCTCAAAGAGCAGGAGCAGTAAATGGGCTCCACAGCTTCACCCAAGTATTTGGCACTTGGGCGATGCTCCAGCTCTGCAGTCCGAGCAGGAAAATAAACCCTCATCAAAGCAAAAATGAATTCCAACTGCCAGGGCCTGCTGGGAGGAACATCCAGACTGTGAGTCTGGTTCAGCTGACATGCCATGGATTTTAGCCAGTTATGGTGTGGCTGAATCTGTGTCTGCACAGGTTTTCTTTGCTGGTGTGTTCAGAGCTGTTTGGGATGAAGGTGGTTGGTTTCCATCACCAGGAATGGTTTTGTAGTGGCCTGGATGCCATGCTGTGGGCTGAAATGGAAATATCTTTGAAAACTCTTTAGAAAAAGGTGTTCCACTCCTGGTTCTGGCTTGTAACTTTCTGTGGGCATTCAGCTATTGATTTTTCTCTGACTGTCATATTGCTTCTCAGCTCTTGAAGGCAGTGAAATGCCTCCATCAAGTTCAATTAATTTTAAAACTGGCTTTTCCCACGTCTGATCTCCTCAGTGTTTTGGCAAAGACAGGGAGGAGGGTTTATTTTGTGGTGGACTCAGCATTCCAGTTCCCTAGTTAAAGGAGAATTCATGGTTATAAATGCAGTGAGATTTCTTCTCAGAGTTGCCTTCCTTTCTCTGGGATGGAGTGTCAGGGCTTGCAGGTTACGCTTTGTTTATTGCCCAGTGCCAGCAGGATCCTTCCCTTCAGCATTGCTCCAGAGGATGTTCCCTGTGCCTTGTCTGGATGGTTCCAGTTATCCCAGCCGTGCTCCAGGAGAGGGCACCAGTCCCTCACTCACATCTTTTGTCAGTGATGGAGCATTGGAGCGTCCCTGCCTGGGCCTGTGGGGTCCACACAAGGAGCTGTGAGTAGGCAGAGCTCCTCCACCCACCCTGGCTCTCCTGGCCAGGCCACATGGAGAGGGTTAATGTATCCCAGTGAAGGAGATGGATTGTTTGGAAACTGAGAGTGTATGGAGCAGTTCTGCCGTGTGAAATCTTCGTTCAGGAGCGTGCAGGTACCTGTGTTCACCTCTAGTGATACCTGCAGTTGTTTTTGGTTTTGCTGGGAGAAGGAGACAGAAGAGGTGAAGGAAGTGAAGTGTAAACAGCACATTCTGTGGTGTGTCAGATTACAAAATAAAACCCAAGAGCAGGGCTCTGTTGCGCTGCCTGTCCCATGATGAGCTGCTCTCCTGCAGACTGGGAATGCTGGGAGAGTCTGAGTTAAATCAGAGAAAGATCATTTGTCTGAGTCTGACAAAAGCCCCTGTCACTGGCAGGCCTGGGAGAGCAGGAGAATCCCAGGATGGTCCCCAGGTGCACAGAGCTGGCTGTTGCAGAGAGAGAGGCTGTCAGGGGGGATTTATGTTGTCACTGACACAGGAGCCTTTGCAGGGCTCAGCACTGGGTCTGTCAGGCAAGAGGGGCTCAGCCATGTTCCTGAAGGACGTTGGCTGTAGCCTCTCTGTCAGTGTCAGATAAGAGGTGTGTCCAGCTTTGCTGCTCAGGCAACACATTAGCATTATTGCAGCCAGGATAAGTGTTCCTACAGGGAATGTGATGCATCCCATTTGTCTGCTGCAGGTGCAACCCCCTCATCAACCTGAACTATGCTATCCTGCTCTACAACCAGGGCGACAAGCAGGGGGCCCTGAGCCAGTATCAGGAGATGGAGAGGAAGGTCACTGTGGCCAGAGAGAGCAGCACACCCGACTTCGACCCTGAGGTTTGTGCCTGAGCTCAGGAGCCACCCCAGGGCTGCCAGTAAATGAGGAGGAGGTTTGACTTTGAGTCCCAGTTATTAGCAAGAAATTCTGCTTATGAGATTTTCCAAGCGGAGCGGCTGCCTGCTGAGAGCTGCTCGCTTCCTTTCTGCTCTTTGAAGCCCAGTTCTTCAATCAATACACAGCAAGACAAGATTCCCTCTTAATTAAGGGACTGAATAAGCAGAGATGTTTCCCCAAGCACTAAGCTGTAGCCAGCTCTCCATAGATCTTTTCTTG